>OZ035844.1:1638775-1957382 GCA_964034765.1 Knipowitschia caucasica | reverse complement strand
GCCTCTGACAGGGAGAGGGGAGACTAGGTTAGAAACATCCATCCATCCATCCATCCATCCATTTTCTTCCGCTTTATCCGTTGTCGGGTCGCGGGGGCAGCAGTCTAAGCAGAGACGCCCAGACTTCCCTATCCACACACACTTCCTCCAGCTCGTCCGGGGGGACCCCAAGGCGTTCCCAGGCCAGCTGAGAGACATAGTCCCTCCAGCGTGTCCTAGGTCTTCCGCGGGGCCTCCTCCCGGTGGGACGTGCCCGGAACACCTCCCCAGGGAGGCGTCCAGGAGGCATCCGGAACAGATGCCCGAGCCACCTCAACTGGTTCCTCTCGACGTGGAGAAGCAGTGGCTCTACTCCGAGCTCCTCCCGTGTGACTGAGCTCCTCACCCTATCTCTAAGGGAGCGCCCAGCCACTCTGCGGAGGAAGCTCATTTCAACCGCTTGTATCCGCGATCTCGTTCTTTCGGTCATTACCCAAAGCTCATGACCATAGGTGAGGGAGGGAACGAAGATTGACCGGTAAATTGAGAGCTTTGCCTTTCGGCTCAGCTCCCTCTTTACCACAACGGTCCGATACAGCGACCGCATCACTGCGCACGCTGCACCGATCCGCCTGTCAATCTCACGCTCCATTCTTCCCTCACTCGTGAACAAGACCCCGAGATACTTGAACTCCTCCACTTGAGGAAGGACCTCTCCACCCACCTGCAGAGGGCAAGGCACCTTTTTCCGGTCGAGCACCATGGCCTCAGATTTGGAGGTGCTGATTCTCATCCCAGCCGCTTCACACTCTGCTGCAAACCGCCCCAGTGCATGTTGCAGGTCCTGGTTCGTTGGAGCCAACAGGACAACATCGTCCGCAAACAGCAGAGATGAAATCCTGTGGTCTCCGAACCGGACCCCCTCCGACCCCTGGCTGCGCCTAGATATTCTGTCCATAAATACAGTGAACAGAACCGGTGACAAAGGGCAGCCCTGTCGGAGGCCAACATTCACCGGGAACAGGTCTGACTTACTGCCGGCAATGCGAACACAGCTCTGGCTCCGGTCATACAGGGATCGGATGGCCCTCAGCAGAGGACCCCCGACCCCGTACTCCCGGAGAACCCCCCAAAGGACACCCCGGCGAACACAGTCGAACGCCTTCTCCAAATCCACAAAACACATGTGGACAGGTTGGGCGAACTCCCATGAACCCTCGAGTATCCGATGGAGAGTATAGAGCTGGTCCAGTGTTCCGCGACCGGGACGAAAACCACACTGCTCCTCCTGGATCCGAGATTCGACCATCGGCCGTAACCTCCTCTCCAGTACCCTGGAGTAGACCTTACCGGGGAGGCTGAGGAGTGTGATCCCACGATAATTGGAACACACCCTCCGGTCCCCCTTCTTGTAGAGAGGGACCACCACCCCGGTCTGCCACTCAATTGGCACTGCCCCCGATCGCCACGCGATGTTGCAGAGACGTGTCAGCCAAGACAGTCCTACAACATCCAGAGACTTTAGATAATCAGGGCGGATCTCATCCACACCCGGAGCCTTGCCACCATGGAGGCTACCAACCACCTTGGTGACCTCAGCCAGGGAGATAGATGTATCCGCCCCAACATCCTCAGCCTCTGTAACAGAGGACGTGACGGGGGGATTGAGGAGAACCTCAAAGTATTCCTTCCACCGCCCGACAATATCCCCAGTCGAGGTCAGCAGCTCTCCACCCGCACCGTACATGGTGTTGGCAAAGAACTGCTTCCCCCTCCTGAGGCGCCGGATGGTTTGCCAGAATCTCTTCGAGGCCGACCGATAGTCATGCTCCATGGACTCTCCGAACTCCTCCCAGTCCCGGGTTTTTGCCTCTGCAACTTTGACACTATGGAGCAATAAAATACAGTTCTGAGTCTAGTTTTCCTGGACTCAATCGACCCTCATGGACTAAGGACAGCGATCGTCCTGCTTCCGATGGACCAATGGCTCCTGTGTTTATTCTTGCGTTTTGTGTGTTTGATTCTCTTATAAGTAGTTGATTCACCAACAACAGATTCAAAGTCCTGAGAATACAGCAGTTTTCAGGGCTGTACACAAATACATAAAAACTGCTACTTCGTTTGCCCACGGGGCAGGCCCTCTCGTGGACCAACCACCCATGGGGTGCACATGGAACCAGGACTGGAGGCCGAAGGTAGACGATTGACTTTGCTCCAAAATGTCAGATGACACGACAACAGTCAGCTGATCACCAGCTGGTCTCGGATTGCTGCCCCCGTGACCCGCCAATGGATGAAGCGGAAGATATTAGTTTGATTCTATATTACTGCTGTAATACCTTTACAGAACTTGCAGTAGTTGGCGCCACCATACTGCGCCATAACGCCCACACCGTACGCAGCCGCCTGCCGTACCTCGGCCACCGGGTCCACGAGCGACTGCAGCATCGGCCCCAAGAAGAAGTCTGCGTATCTGAAGGAGGAGGGGCTGCAGTGCTCCACCACGTCGTCAAAGATACACAAGCCCCACTGTCTGTCCGCCCAGGGCCGCTCTGCTCTCTGCAGGAGGAGGAAGTGTGTGTCAGCATGTGCACGTTATTCATGTCATACAAACAGAATTATTGTAGATAATACATTTTTATATTCATCCTTTGACTCTGAAATGAATGGGTACTTATTTTTAAAGAAAATAATGAACCATTTAATCCAATACATTTGCGAGCATGTGATCGTGTCCCAGAGCCAGAGCTGCCATCGTAGAACATCACCTAAGAGAGACAGACAGAGAGAGAGACACCAGGGCGAGAGAGAGAGAGACACCAGGGAGAGAGAGAGAGAGAGACCAGGGAGAGAGAGAGAGAGAGACCAGGGAGAGAGAGAGAGAGACACCAGGGAGAGAGAGAGAGAGACCAGAGGCAGCCAAAACAGGAACATTTAAGTTGGAGGATGGAGTATTGGACTGTAGTCCAGTCTTTCCCTGATCGATCATAAAAAGACCATAAATACAGATAAGTCCACATGATAGAAGCAGAAACTTCAGCCTCTGAGACTCACCAGCAGCTCCACGATCAGCGGCATCAGCTGCTCAAACCACAGCAGGACGTTCTCTTTGTGCGAGCTGAAGACCGAGTGCAGGATGTCCGACACTTTGGTCAAAATGTACACGTCGTTCTCGTCCTGAAAACCAATCAGTGATATATTTTAGTCATAAACACAGGAAGGAGCTAAACAGAGGAAGGAGGAGATTAGAGACACACCTCGTCTTGTAACGTCTCCTCCACCTGCTCATCGTAGTCTTCATCTTCTCTTTTGTCTGAAGAAAATAAACTTTTACATCATTAACATTTCTGGACCAATGACTCCTGTGAGGCGTTTATTGCATTTCATCTGTTGAGGAATTGTCAGAATCAAACTGTTCAAAGTCCTCAGACCCTCGTGGTGTAAAGGAGAGGTTCTGCTGCTGTCAGACTGTACAATGAAACCTGCAGAGTCTATGTGCCACTCACTAGTCACTACCTGCTGCTGTTACTACCATTACTCTTGGTTTTTCTATTGTACTTAAGCAGCAGAGAATATGACACCTAAATACCTCCTGCCGTCCACGGTTAAATACTAGTATTTAAATACTAGTATTTAACCACTACTTCATGAAGTAACGTCGAGAAAACCTGGTAAGTACAGATGATTGGTGAGAAACCTTCCTTTGCTTTGACCAATCCCTGGACAACAGATTTTACAAACTGGATATGACAGAAGTTTTAAAATTAGAATATGCAGATGTTTATGTTAGTCATTTTACAATCTGCTGCATCCAAATTGCAAAGAGATTCAGAAAAAAAAATGTACAAAAAGGAGAAATTTGGTCAAATAAGTGTCCAATGCCGCTTTTAAAAATTCTAGTAGCAGGGACTAAGTACAATCCATTTATTATTTTAGTTAAATCTGGTTCCAATGTTTATCTTTAAAACAGCAACAGGAAAAGTTGAATCTTTCGATTTGTGGCACAGCTTTGATACAAAATATTTTCAGTTAGCGGAAAACAATAAAATCCCCGATAGCTTCAGACAGCGGTTGGTGTAGAAGTAGTTTATGGAGTCCAGTTATTTTGCTGTTTTCTATGGACCTCATGTGCGTGTTATTAAATCTTGACGTCAGTTTACAGAGCACTTTCACAAACTGGACATTGTGTGAATGAAATCCCTCGTACCTTGTCTGAGTCTCTGGTTCTTGAAGTGCTCCTCCAGCTTGGCCTTCAGGATCCCCCCCAGCTCCTCAAACTGGGCCTTCTCCAGACAGCCGTCACCCATCAGCTCCATGCACTTGGCGAAGGCGTGCATGACCTCCGACAACACGTCCGAGTCGGGCTCCGTGCCGATGGCTTTGATCAGCGGCTCGCTCATGAACTTCCACATGTCAGAGAGATACTGAGGGCCCCGCACCTGAGCACACTCCAGCAGGAGCGGCATGGACTCTGCAGCCGCCACTCGCACACGTGGACCACGTCAAGGACCATAAGAGGAGCTGCTACAGACACGTCAATGGACATTTTATGCTTTATTCTGCTAAAGTGGCTCTTACTGAGAACATTTGGACAAACTGCACAACGACAACTACTGATCTGGTTTGTTTCGTGAGCTTTGAGAGTTTCAGTCAGATTACAGTTTTAAAGCAGGTCGCACCATGTTAGATGTTCAAAAACAGAAGTAAACACAAGTGTGAAATGAGTGGAAAAGACGTGTAAAAAGGATATCATCGTGGAAGTAGAACTTGAGCAGAGGAACCATGAGTTTGGCCACTTCCTCGGCGTACTCCACAAAGCCCTCCTTCAGTTCTTTGGCGTAGCACACCTGGAACATAAACCAGTCATATTCAGATGAGTTTGGGCTACTGCCAATATTCATCGCATCAGTTACAAGCTTGTTTTGTTCTACGTTGACTATGTCCCTGTCAAATATATTAAAGTGATATGGCCGCACCAGCATCTGGCAGGCCGTGGCCTTCTCCTCCAGCCCTGCCGTCTTTATTCCGAAGCTCTGCTGATCTCCGAGGTTCACAAACTCCCAACCGTCGTCCTCAGAGATGCTCTCCATGTCCTGAGCTAAGAACAACAAAATAAACTTGTTCAAACTATACACAAATATCTTCATAAAGAGGGAACTCGGCTCTGACTTTATTACACTACAATACATAACTATAAAAAAGCTTTTTTAAAGTAGTGTGAATAAATCAGACAAAACATGAAAGAGCCGATGGATCATTAGATCAGCTCTTTCAGACATGAAAGTGAGGACCATGGTTATCTGGAAGTGGTTTGAAAGTTTTAAAAGATTAGGTACCCAACAATCGAAACAGTGTTCCCATTGAATACCCAGTGATTTCTGCAGCCAAAATCTGAAAGTCTTCCTGAAAATGTTACAGGCTTCCTTTCACCTGGATTTGAGCATTGTCCAACAGTTCTGTTTAGCTGTGCAAGTGAAAGGATTGTGTCGCTCTTCTGTTCTGTGATCATTTATGATACCGGAGAGTTGTGTATGGAGTGTGCTCTACAAATAAACCTGACTTACTGTCGAGTAGCGCCACCTCTGGTTTGATGGAGGCGGTTCTCATGAGGGGCCCCATCACCACAGGAAGGTACTGCTGGAACTCCTTCCCCAGGATCTTACACATGCGAGCCCAGGCCGAGATCATGTAGGACGTCTGTGGGGAAGACAAGTAGAGAGCAAGAGAGACACGCACAGAGAGAGAGCGAGAGAGACATGCACAGAGAGAGAGCGAGAGAGACATGCACAGAGAGAGAGCGAGAGAGACACAGAGCGAGAGAACGGGGTTTAACACTGATCTAGTGCATTTGACACATGTTTAAAATGCTGAGTCTGAGGTCTGACCTGTGGATCGTCGTCCTCGAGGTCGTTGAAGTCTGTCTGTGTTTTCAGCAGCAGCTGCATCACTGCTGCGGCGTCAGACATGAACTGAAACAAATAGGAACAAGTTCAAACAGTTCGTTGAGGAGAGTATGCAACTGTCAAACCATAAAACAGGACCTACACCACAACTATAGTCCTGTTCATCACCAATACTTTGATTTTTGACCACATTCGGTTATGAATTAATACTAATTAGTTATCCAGCTTTAACAAGTTTTATTTAATTTACACTATCTCTTTGGTAATAACTAAGACCATCAGTTATGTCAACACAATCAGTGTTTTTGTGCCCGAAGGCAAAGCATTTAGAAAAGTGAAAGTGTTCAGCCCGACATCTGAAATATTTAGTATCTCTTCAGCTGATTGTTCCGCTCTTGAACCTGGTTTAGAAATGTGCATTTTCAGTTATTTTTGAGTCTAGGCCTGAGATGCCGTTAGAGAGCCAGGTATAAAACGATGCACTTATGCACATGTATTCCAATGTGGTTTTACTGCAAATGACATATAAAGTGAATCAGACAGAACAGGATGTAGTCACCTTCTCTTTGCCCACAGCGAGCCCGATGAGGCTGATGCACTCGATGGTCTTCCCGCGCAGCAGCCGCAGCTCCTTCTGAACCGCGTTCTCCACAATGTTCTTGAGCGACGGCATGAAGAGGTCGTAGTACGGCACAAACTTCTCCTCCGCCGTGTCGGCCACGGAGGCGATGGACGTCACTACTTGCTCCAGGACCAGCTTCGTGCCCTTTTGGATCAGCTGAGAGGACGCAGAGAGAGCTGTCAAACTACACTGTCCACCCATGTACACAGTATTTATCAAAAACAGTAAATATGCTTCTGTCACATTCAATACCAACTCATGCAGAGCCCACGAGCTGCTCCACTGGACCCTACCACAGGGAAACAAAGTGCTCCCACCTGTTGGAGGCGCCAAGCAATACATTTCCATTTATCCAAATCCTACAGCTGCTCGGCCATGATTTTACTTTTGAATGTGCTAGAAACGACAAAGTCAACAGTAGCTCTGAAACAGTTTGTGCTTTACCTGTAAATGTTACTGCAGTAAAGTGTTCAAGGTTTTGCACTGGTGCAGAGCAGAGAGGATTCACGGACCAAACCAAGCAGAAATTCACTGGAGGTAAGCCAATATTTGGTATGCTAATGTAAATGAATGCGCTTCTGCTGCTACTGGACACTATCCATCTATGTATTAGTATTTACAGACCGAGTGAGAGTCTATGGAATCGCCACAAACGTAAAAATAATCCATAGACTCCAGACCTCAAACTGGTCCCATAGACTTTGGCTGTAGGACTTACCTCCTGTAGCTTGGCCTGCATGATGGCGCACAGATGCTGGACCAGACTGTCCAGGTACGGGACAAGCAGAGACTTTGGGCAGTCTTCTGTGAAGTTAATGAGCGCGGCTGCAGCATGGGCCTGGACTCTGGGGTTCCCCTGGTCCTTCATGGTCTCCAGCAGAGCCACGATCACCTGCAGCAGAGGAGAAGTTTGGGAAGGAACTACAGGCAAAAGAAATCTGAAGATCGATGGAAAAACTATTCACCTTGTCGTGGAACTTCTTCTGAAAAGTGGGAGCGAAGTCTGTGGCCATCTGTCCAATCGCGTTACAGGCTGCGTACCGCACACGAGGATGCTGGGAGCAGAGCGACACAAACGTTTACCACAGTGACACACGAGCAGCATCATGGAGAGTGCAACGTACTGAAACTAATAAGCAACACTTTCACCCCAACTTTAGCAGATTTAATTTTTTCCCAGACTTTCAGATTCTTCCTGAAGACTCTGCTCTGACTATGTTTAAATCCGGGTTAAAACACTTCTGTTTAGCTGTGCATACAACGGAGGGATTTTATGTATTTTTTCTGTGATTATTTAAATCATAAATACCATCTTAATTTATTCAGCACTTTTTAGTTGCCTTGTGTTATACAAATAAACTTGCCTATGAAGAAAGCTTCACTTCAGGAAATTTCGTCCTCAAAACTTTGTACAGGCGTCGATTACAATCCAAAGTAGTCTTTGGTCCCAGACTTTCTTGCATCATGTTTTATATAGTGCTTTCTGGACTAATCACAGCATTCTTCATGACTTCCATAAACAGTGGTTATAAACTACAAACATGGCCACAGCTGCCCAGACTGAAGTGAGGCAACCAGTATGTGCCATCTGACCCTGCAACCTATTATTCCAGATTATGTGGTTGGGACAATGGCACTTTACGACCACCCTTCTGTGGCACCTGGTGTCCCCAGAGGTCTCCCATCACAGCACTTACCAGGCGGTGCCCTGCTTGGAGCCCTGTGAGCCACTATTTGACCAGATCCATTCATATTTCCTGAAGCTGGTCAAATAGTGACTGAGGCGGCTCTTTCTAACAAAATATGTAATGATTTCTAATGGGAATAAAGACAGGTTTGCGTTTAACAAACTAAGGTACCCGAGCTTTAATCAATAGTTTAAATAATGTTTATGTGAGCACTATATAAAAAGCAAACTTTGAATCATTAACCAAAGCCAATCTCTCATCACTAGAGTTCAATATCATTTTGCGTTTCACCGCCACAGTTGCTATAACAGGCTCTGCTAGCCGTTAGCTCACACAGAATATCAGCAACCAGACTGACTGTTTTTAGTCCAAGCGTTTCCTCACCGGGTCGGCGCAAAAGCGGAGCACCACGCAGACAATCTCGTTCAGAATAGTCTCCATCTGTTGGTGACATCCTTCTCCGATCGCAGACAGAGCCATGAGCCCTGCGTGCCGGTACTTCCAGTCCTCTGCAAACCAGGAAAAGGATTGGACAAGTTTTACACAAGTATGGGGCGAGAGAAAGAGCAAGGGCAGACCAGGGCTGTATTACACACTACTGTAACGGGAGATTATATAGTCTATTCTCTGAGCACCAACATTGGCTTCTGTCAGATTAAAGCCAATTTAAAGTGTTATTTTTCAATGGTTTGTTATAATCTGTAAATGTGTGAGACGTACGATTCTGGAGCATCTGCATAATGTGCTGTTTGATGATGGGTAAGATGATCTTCCCTCCGAGGCCACAGGCAATTCTGTCCAGAGCACTCTCTCCAGCCACCGCATTACTGCAACCACACATTTACGTCATGTGTCAGAAGCAGCAGGAGGATCCCAGAGAAACCAGGTTCAGTTCAGGCTGCTCTCACGGGCCGCAGCGTGACTGAAGACACTAAACATTTGGAAGTCGTGGCCGAGACCCAGGACCTCGAGACGGCGTGTACCTGTCAAAGTCATCGTCCTCCAGCTCGTCCGCCTGGGCCCAGTCCTCGTCCTCTTCCAAATCCACCATCATGGTCAACATCTGGGGAACTGAGAAAAACAAAAAAGGAATACGTTTAAAATGTAGTGTTTTGGGGCCTACCTCCAAGCTAAAGCAGCTTCTGGAGCCTTAGAAGTGTGTGTTTTAAAGTTTTATAAATAAAAAGCCAACACTAGAAGGGGAGGTTTCTCACCGCTCTGAGCCACGAGGGCCTGGTGCTTCCTCAACATGGCGGCCGCGGTCTCTGATAACGTGACGATGACCTCGAGGGAGAGCTGCCGCTGCATGTTGGACAGGTTTGTGTCAGCGCAGAGCTAAACAAAAACATGGATGATCAGGAGGAGGTCGTCATCAGGCACCGACACTAGGACTCCCAGATTCAAACCATTACATTTTCCCCATTAGTGTGTTAGTATTAGATAGCAATATGGCCTACGTGCAGGACAACAACAAGGACTGATTATTATGACTATGATGTGACTGTCTCTGTGTGACACGTCTTTCCATGTGTGACGTGACAATGACTATACAAACTGTACTGCCTTTATTCTGTCTGAAAGAAACAAAAGGAAACCACTGGAACTTGAGAGAAACTTAAATAAACTTCCAGAGTTTGGCGCGCCACGATCCGTCTGCTTCATTCCTGACAGATTTGGTGGAGAATGCGCGGCTCAGTGTGCGCCATTCTCTGGATTGTTTTGAGGGAGTTTCCTTTGTTTCTTTCTCTCAGACAGAATAAAGTCAGTACACAGTTTATATAGTCATTGTCACGTCACACATGGAAAGACATACGTGTCACACAGAGACAGTCACATCAGAGTCCTTGTAGAGTCCTGCCCATGATTTAATGAATAGTTTAACAGCTTCCACGACTCGTTCATCATCCATTTCAACAACAAGTATCCTGAAGACAGTCAAAACAGTCAAAATAAGTCCATGAATTCAACAAAAATGCATACACTAGCTGCAGGTTGTATCTTATGGTCCTGCCTTTTGACTGTACCATGTGAACCGTTATTGCCCATGGTACTGACCTTGAGACAGAGCTGCAGCGTCGCCTCCAGGTTCGGTCGCAGGTATTTCGGAGCTGTGTCTGCGATTTCTACCAGCGACTTCAGCACAGAGTCGTCGCCTTGGTAACACGAGTCATTCACGGACTACAAGGAAAGATGAGCACACTTAGACAACTTTTAAACATTACTATACACGAGACAAAAACATCGGCCTGTTTAGACTGGAACATGTTACGGAGCCAGATTTAGCATTAATACAGTTTTTCGAATAGTCCAAAATATGGCCAAAAAAAAAACATTTAAAGTGCAAGACAGCCAAGAATGGGCAACTTCACTATCAGAGAGAAACACCAGAGAAATAGAAAAACAGAAGAGAAAAGACAAGACCAGAGATTATTCCTCCAAATCACTTCTGAGCCATGTGTAAAGTTCTCACTTGTAGAACTCCAGGCAGCAGATCTGAGAACTGTTTGAGGAGCGCAGAGTTTCCTTCATTCGCCAAAACAAAGGACGCAGCAGCTCGAGACGCCAGCATCTTAATCTACAAAACACATTTAAAACCAGGTCATATTTTGCATTATATTATATGATGCATTACCCAGTGCTCATTAATTAGTAGTTAGCATCAACATGATCCATGCATGGTTACCTGTGGGTTGGCTTGGTCCTGCATACACTGAACCAGCATTCTCTTGATAACATCTAGATAGTGCTGCTGCTGGTTACCAAATATGCCAGGGAAATTCCTAAAGAAAAACAAAATTGGGAGGTATATTCCAACAACAGTGGGTGATTTTTGACTAGGATTTTTACCAGAATATGTGCAGCGCGGCTTCTTTCAAACTTGCGTTGTCAGAATTGACCGAATCGAAGAGAAACTTTAGAACCTCGGGCCATTGGTTGTTCCCATCGTCGTCTGCAAGAAAAACAAAATCACTGCTAGCACCAGGAACATGCGATACCAAACCGTAGAGCAGCAGCCTCCAGAGACTTTAACAGTCTTTTGGTCAGTAAAACGATTCTGAATTGTTCAATGTAGAGTCGTTTTATGAGAAAAATTCTTGCTATGGCAGTCTCCACAACAGATTCAAGCGTCAACATTTCACCTTTCATCAGTCAAAGCAGAACTACAGTTAAAGCATTATTCACCGATGAGGTTTCTGGAGAGCTCGGCGGCGATGTCACACACTTTCTTGCGGATGTTTGGGGAGGTTTCGTGAGAGATTGCCGTGAGCAGCTCTGTCTTCACGGCCATCTGCATCTCCAGCGTGAGCCCCGGGAACACCTCCTCAAAGGCCGACGACAGCAGCCTCCGCAACAGCACCGCAGCCATCTGCCGAGCCTGCGAACACGCGGGAGGTCAAGCATTGCATCAAATCCTACATGACCAGAGTTTCCAAACTAGTGCTTTTGAGTCTTAACTACCATATGTCACAGACCATCACCCTGCAGCAATTATTACATTTTATTTTACATTTTCTCTTTTCAATTCCTGGTATGACGCATGGAATGTTCAAAGTGCAAGGGGCCACTGAAAGATCAATCTCGCTGCTGAAGCCAGTGCGTGTCCAGGCCTTAAGTTGTTTTATGACCATGGTGATGATCCAGAACAGAACTGGGGCAGATGAGACTGAAATGGAACTTTTGGGTGAAAACTTTGAAGTGGGAAGAATACAGAGCAGCATCCAAAGAATAGCAGGGGTGGAAACATGAGGTTTGGGGCGCTTTTCTGCACAGGGCGTCTGAGCTGTATTAAGTGAAGGATCCCCATGAACATATACACGGGGCTCTGTATTCCAGTCCCGGAGCTACAGCCTCAGTCCCGGGGATGAGCAGAGACATTTTCGAACTCAAGAAATGCTGTCTTTCTAAACAAAGTTGAGTTTGAACTGTTTGATTCTGATAAACTTGAGACCTACTGCTGTTATTTAGGGCTAAAATATATACCTTTTAAAACTGAATCTTACAGCGATAAAACTTTCTGTAGTCACAGCTGCCCAGAGTGGGGATGAAACAACTACATCTGCGCTAAAGTTTTTGTTTTTATTGCTCCAAATTGAAGGCAGCATCTTCACCTGGCTCCCTATAAATCTATTATTCAAGCTCTGGGTCCCTGCTCCCATTTCAAGAAATCTAAAAATATCGGGTCCAGAATCGTAAACAGCTGCAGAGGAGCGGAAAGCGTTCTGTGGAGAATGTGACGAGTGAAGACTCTAGAAACATATCTGGAGATTATGACTAAAATTTATAAACTTTGTCATAATCTAAATATGTTCAAACTTCTTTGATTGATTACATTTACAGGACGTTAGACAGAAACTAATGTGACTCAAAAACAATTGAAATAAACCTTGGCTGCAGGAGGGTCTATGACACCTGTGAATTTTAAAAAATGAAACAATTTCTAATTAAAACAGATCAAGTTAGCAATCAGTACATATTTTTCTCTCTGGGTCAAAGGGGAATCATTTTTAAAATTAATTATTTAACAGCTAGGGCTGTCAAAATTATCGCGTTAACGCACATTAATTAATATTTTTCATTAAATCGCGTTAAAAAAATTAACGCATTTGACGCATGCCCATGCGTCCCATGATAAGGCAGTGGAGAAGCCAAAGGTGGGCTGCGCTCCCGTGGCGGTACCGTCACGGGAGCGCAGCCCACCTTTGGCTTCTCCACTGCCTCTGAGCAACGCAACAACATTCCGCCACCGAGTCAGGATACTTCTACAACAAGGCTGCGTGCTCCTGTCCCCATGACAACGGGCAATACAATCAGGAAACGGCTGAATCCAGGAATTGCGAAACACCGGAAGTGGGCGACCTTTCAAACTGTCAATCACTCAAGGATTATTTGGGACCCAAAGGCTAAACCTAAGGGTCTTTTAGGGGGTCATTTGAACATTAGGAGCTATCTATCTAAAAGTGAGCAAATTCAACACCTTCTTCAAGACTCAAACCTTGACTATATATGCTTTTCAGAATCATGGCTCAATCAAAACACTCCAGCTGCTGCTCTCAATAACCCAGGATATGATTTATATAGAAAGGACAGAGAGGGCCCCAAAAAAGGTGGAGGTGTGATGGCCTATGTCAAAAGTTCATTAAAATGTCACCAAATTCAGCTGCCAAATCACGAACAACTTGAATGTCTCGGTTTAAAAGTTTCACTTTCACTGCAAATGTCACTTACGATTGTTGTTCTATATCGCCCTCCTTCAGCAGACAACTCCTTCTATGATAAATTCGAAGAAATGCTTAAAGAATGCAAATTTGACAAAGAATTGTTAATAATGGGGGATTTCAATGTTAATTGGGCTGATAAAACTACAAGGAAAAAGTTGAAACAAATCACAGATAAATTTGATCTAACCCAAATAGTTTGTGGCCCAACAAGAATAACAAACTCTACAAATACTCAAATTGACCTCATATTCTCTAACAGGCCAGAAAGAATCACCAAATCATTTAATATGTTAACAGGGCTGTCTGATCACAATCTCACCCTCATAGCCAGGAAACTGACATGCAGCCGCTTCCGATCTTTTCCCTCGTCCAATGTCATCACTGATATCCCCAAAAAAAATTATGAAAGCTTTCTTTCTGCAGCTCAACAAATAAATTGGGATCTATCATTGAATGATAATGATGTTAATACTGCCACAGACTCCTTCCATGAAACACTCCAGAAAACAATTGTGGACTACACAAAGAAAATTAAGCTCAAACCGCATAAAAATGCAGTTCCTTGGATCAACACGGACATAATACAACTCATGAAAGAGCGAGACAAGGCTTTAAAAAAAGCTGTGAAATCTAAATCCACCCATGATCGTGGTCTATTTGCTATGTTCCGAAATAAGGTAGTTAGGTCAATCAGGAAAGCTAAAGCTGATTTTTTCCTTACCGTAATAGAAGGGGCAAATGGTAACTCCAAAGCTATATGGGATCAACTGAAGAAAATTACAGGACATCGAGCCAAAGAGAACAAAAAATTGGAAATCAAAATTAATGGCAGTCTCTCAAGCGAGCCCTCCGCTGTGGCTGAAGCATTCAACCTTTATTTTGTTGACTCGGTTGCTAATATAGCGCAAGGTTTTGTGCAATCATCTCACTCACCTACAGCCAATAAAGACCCACCTGTTCTCAGCCTAACTTCCATCTCAGAGACAGATGTTACACGGACCATCAAATCACTTAGACCATCCAGATGCAAAGACATATTGGGCATGAACGCAGTCATATTAAAGGACATCTCCACTTCTCTCACAACCCCCATCACCAAACTCATTAATATGTCTTTCTCTGAGAATCTGTTCCCAAGTATCTGGAAATCTTCTATCATCATTCCTATTTACAAAAGCGGTGACCCTCGATCCATGGACAATTACAGACCCATCAGCATCCTACCTTCAGTCTCTAAAATAGCAGAAAAATTAGTTGCAGAACAAATATCCCTTCACCTTCACACCACACCCTACAGTCTCCACCCAATGCAGTTTGGCTTCAGAACCCACCATTCCACCGAAACAGCAACCTGCTACTTCACAGAGAACATCAGAGCACTGCTGGACAGGGGAGGGGTGGTGGGTGCTGTTTTCTTAGACCTCAAAAAAGCATTCGATACAGTTAACCACAAAATCCTTCTGGCCAAATTACACTCATTCAACTTCTCTCCCTCTCTCATAAAATGGATTGAATCATATCTCTCACATCGCTCGCAGCAGGTCCGTATCCAGTCTCACCAGTCTTCACCTCTCGGTCTCTCCACCGGTCTTCCTCAAGGGTCCACACTAGCTCCTCTACTTTTCTCCCTCTACATTAACGACCTCCCATCTGTCTGCAACACTCCCATACTCATGTACGCCGACGACACAGTTATATTCACACATGGCAATAACACTTCACAGGTTGCTGAAAAACTCACTAACTCCATGGCTCACATTTCATCCTGGCTCAATCACTCCTGTCTCAAACTTAATACATCCAAAACAGTTGCAATGTTCTTCTCCAAAACTTACAAGTCTCTCCCATGCACAGATCCAGATGTTTTAGTTTCAGGCAACAGGCTACAGATCGTCACAGAATACAAATACCTTGGAATAATAATTGACTCACACCTTTCATTCAAAGCTCACATTAAAAAAACATGCAATAAAATTAAATACAACCTCTGCAACTTCAAACACATCCGCCACCAAATGTCTACACCAGCAGCCAAAATGTTTATGCACTCCATGATTCTGTCCCACATCACATACTGTCTCCCTACCTGGTCCCTAGCAAACACCACAGCCCTGAAACCCCTGCACTCACTCTACAAACGGACGGTAAAAACCCTGGACATGAAACCCCATCACTCTCACCACTGTCCCATACTACACAAACACAAACTTCTCACTCTCAATAACATGGTGAAGTTCTCCAATCTCTGTCTGGTCTATAAAATCCTTCATGGTCTTTCATCCCCACCTCTCAGTCAGTTCATCAATACCAGAAACAGCACCCACACCAGGACTAGGGGGGCAGCGAGAGGGGACTGTATCACCCCCCTCAGGAAAAGCACATTTGGTCAATCTTCATTCTCCGTCCGTGCCACCTCAGATTGGAACCTCCTACCCACAACTATCAGAAATGCACCCTCTTACCTCACGTACAAAACACAGTTAAAACACTGGCTCATTGATAATCACACCTGTCAGCACTGACTCCGCCTGCTCTCGCTGCCCCCTGCTGGCCGCATGCTCTGTGTGCGCCTGTATGTGTTCTGTGTCTGTCTCCATGTGATCGTGTATTGTTTGTTGAACGACGTGTGACTGAAGGTTTTAATGTCTTGTCCTTGTAAATATTGTAAATGTCTCACACTATTTTAACTGTGTAGCAAACATGTTTTTATCTTTTCAGGAGACATGGGACTACGGATGAAAAATAGCCGTTTGGCTAATTCTGGCATATTTACAGAAATGTTCATTAATATGCACTGTCCCAGTAATAAATAAATAAATAAATAAATAAATAACACTCAGAATGCCGCGGACACATGCGTGTGTAAGATGGGGACAGAGCAGGTCTCTGGGAATTATAGTTTTGAAAGAACACACGCGTGACCGCGGGGCACTTGTTTCCTGTATGAACTCTGCATGATGAGCTGCAGGCGCCACAGCGCTCTGGACAGGTCCCACTTCCAGCGGCTGTGATCACGGCGAACGGCGCTGCGTAATGGGATCATATCCAAGACCACGCACAGAACTATTACAGAACTATTCTCTAGTGTGCGTACGTGTCTTTGTGTAACCGATGCACACAATATGTACAGCGCTAAAGCTGGACTGCGGAGCCTCAGTCTCCTCCGTGTCTTCTCCCGAAGTGCACTCGCTAAATTAAAGCTGAGGTACCTAATTTTCCTTTCGACTACCAGTTCATGTTAGTTGTGCCAAAAAAAGTAATGGTGTGAGCAAATCAAACAGATTTAATGACATTCTGCTTCAGACTATTTTGAAATGTCCCTCATCTGTAACAAACAATGGTTTTGGTCTGAGTCTAAACAGAAAGACAGAATGTTAATAATGTTAATTCCCTTTTATATGAATTTATTGTTATAACAAACAAATACAGTTCATATGTTCACTAAGCTGTCATTTATCTTTCCATTCAAACAACAATTTACAGAAAAATATGGCATAATTTTGCCAATAGTTTGAAATGCGATTAATTACGATTAATTAATTTTTAAGCTGTAATTAACTCGATTAAAAAAATTAATCGTTTGACAGCCCTAATAACAGAGCATGTTTGCCTCAGAACAAAATATAAATGAATCCTTTAAGGGCACAGACAATATTTTTTGAAGAAGGAATCAGCTGAATTCAGCAAATTTAAATTTCTCCATTGAGAGATCAATAAAGTCTTATCTTAAGTTTACAATCTGCAAATATTTCTCACTTAAAAATATATCTTTTTAATAGAGCACAGATCAAGTTTGCAATACGACTCGAAAATAGTCAGTTTTATTTGTATACCTTGTCCTTTGCTTCAAAGAATATCTAGTTTGCCCACTTTATCTGCTTTTGAGGCAGATTGCCAACTTTGAGCCAAATGAAAAGTTTGTATACCAGAGATAAAGTTGGCGATCCAGAGATTTCTTTAAACAATAGAATCATGTTAAAGTGGTTACCTCTTCTGCGACGGACACATCTCGAATGGCCTGTAGCAAGAATGTGATCTTGTTTCCTCCTGGAATCGAATCATACGTCTCCTAGGAAACAAAAAGCAAAGATTTAGATTCAGAGACGAGTCCGGAGCAGAGGAATTCATGCTTTACATTTCAAACATTACTGAAATGCCGGGTTCCAATCTTCAACCACAACAGCTTTGGTTCCACATTTTAAAACAGCACAAACTGACGCAACAATCTTAGTTTTATGTTTGATGCAAAATAAGCACTTTTCTCCAGCGCCACGACTTTATACTAGACACGCACAGAGGCTCTTACAGCAATATTACATGGCTGCGAACATTTCCTACTTTATCAGCTCAAAGTAGAGAAAGTACATTGGCAAGTAACAGAACATAAAAGTATTGATAGGGCAGGGAAATTAAATGAATATAATCACAGACAGTCATGCTAGGTCCGTGTATTTTTCGTTCAATGTTTTTTTCAAATTGAAAATTTAATAGAAGATTCTGCTCTCTGTTCTCAGAACGAAACTAGAACCATGCCATACACATGTAAAGCCTTTCCAGTCAGTTTTAGCATTTGTTCCAAAGTTAATTGTGTAAATGCATACACACTATATGTTCTGGCTCCGGACCAGCATCTTTGGCGTAAGGTACAAACTTGTTTATTCAAACAGATGATTTGCAAATTGAACACACTTTAAAAAGTACACACATTTTTACTGCCATCTACCGTTGAGCAGGACATTGGCTTTGACACAGCCGCGGAAGAACTGCGGCTAAAAGCTCAGATTAGCCTTCACCAGGCGCGTCATACCGTCACGGTAAGAAAACACCGTCACTCACGCTGCTGATGAAGTATTCTGCAGATTGTTTTGTGGCGATTGTGTGTTTTATTTGAGGCTTGTCCCTGAATAAGTTTTGTTGACACTTGTGACATAGTTGGACTCAGAGTCAGAACATCCTGAGACTGTTGTAGATTCTGCCTTGTTCTCACTGTGTGAAGTTACGTATTGTGTAGTTTATACACAACAGACACACACACACACTACGTGCCTCCTGTTGTGTTAGCGCCGTCTTTCAGTGGGTGTTTGCGATGTTGACACTTTGCTGCTGTGACGGACTTTTTCACATTTTCAATAATTGTTCAGGTTACTCTTTTACATAACTGGTCCTTCATGGTAAGTAAGTAATGTTCATTTATTTATTTAGTAAGTAATGGTTCCTTCAAACTTTCGAAGGCAACGATATCAGTGGCACCTGTGAAACAAAAACTCAATTCTCTCATCCTTTTTGTCCCTTATCCACCCCTGTATTTCAAGATGGTGCATTGACATGGAGGATTCCTCTCATGGCCTATGCCATGGGCCACCGCCTATGAAACAGATTATAAAATCATTGGAGGTAAATATTTCTTTAAAAAAGTCACATTTGTAATTAACCTTTTATTCATATGGAGCAACTAAAAATTACACAGGGTGCCTTTAAAGTATAGTGACAAATCTGCACTGGTTGAAACGTTTCTTCAGTAGATAGACTCCCAGACTCCCCGGATGACTAGAACAAAGCAAAGATGTGTTTTATAAACTATAATTAGAGCTTTAAAGTTGTTCTGCGGTGAGAATATCCAAATTCAGAGAAAGTACAGACGATAATGCTGCTAGTGGCAAGTTGAACCATATAAAACCATTACTTCATTGTGGTACTTACTGCTTATTCAGTAATGAAAAGCCTCTGGATACAGGACACCCTTATGACTAAAAGGAAGCATGGTCTTACTCATAAACTGAAGCTTCATAAACCAGATCACGCTGGGACAACAATGTGGCTTTGCTCGTCTGAATTAAAAGTGCCAGGATGAGATAAATGAAGAGTGGATTCTGCGGGGCTTAGGGTCAGACAGTGTTTTGTCCTGAAGCGCTGACAGGGAAAGGGGAGAGCCCATGATGCAATGGGAGGAAGTGGAGCAATATATTAGGGCCCCATTGGCTACAGGACAAGCAGTATTACAGAAACAAAGTTAAAGCTGGACAAGATATTAGAGCAAGTAACGAGTTCATGGATTTTAATATAATTACTCGTTTGACCTCACATCTTTACATCAGCTTTAGACTGGTTCAGTGAGGGTGGTCCTCTTTTCACTTTTCAATCAGCTCAGCCCAAATGCCCACACCAATTAAAAAACGCTTGGTGACTGTAAAAGGTTCTATATAAAACACTTACTAAAGTTTAATTTGAAGGAATTGAGGCAGGTTTGTCCACATACACATTTTATTATTAGAAATGCGTGATACAGATGTAAGAATATTTGTGGGATTTGGGATCTGTAAAGCAGAGATCCTGATTGAGTCTTTCAATTCATTCAACTTTCCTAATATTGATCCAGAAATTTCAACTTTAAAAAAAAGAGTAGAGTTGTCTTGTCCTCGACAGTCAGTGTTGTGTGCTCCTCGTCCCTACTATGGGACATATGATCCATTTCATCTTAATTTTAAAAAGCAGTTCTTGAGTTACTTCAGGATGAAATTAACTAAACAACTCCCATGATTTAAGTTTGCAGGGCTTTGAAGGGTTACGTTTTGTCTCTTCACTGGTATCGGCTTATATACAATTACTTACCAGGGTTTGTATAATTTATTTGGTTGGAAGCGCGCATGCCAACACACACTTCTCCAGAATGTAGCCCTAGTTAGAATCACGGGGCTTAACAAACTTGTCAATGTTGTCAGAAAGTGTTGACTGAAAAAAATGACTTCATGATTTGGTGCAACTCCATTTGTTCCTGGGTTCAGTGGAGCACAGAAGCAATGACTATTACATAACCACCATTCTCTAGTGCCCTCTGGATAAACCTGCCCGTCAACCTGAAACTATCCAAACAATATGCGGTAATGTTTTAGATCTACACAAACACGTGGCCATAAAAGGTTTATCTTAGGGCTGAAACAACTAATCGATTAATCGACAACTAATAGATTATTGAAATAGTCAACAACTATTTTAGTAATCGATTAATCGTTTTCTGGTTCACACGGACTCAAACAGAGCAAAAATGACATGAAAATGTAGTATTTTTGATTAAAACCGACTGTTTTTATAATTTCATGAATATCTGTCTGTCTCATCCAATCAGAGCAGAATTAGCACAAAGAGCCCGTTACAAACATTTACTTTAAGTTTACGCCATCAATACGTCCTCGAGTGTTGCCACTTTAGCTTTTTGTGATGAAAAAATATAAGTTTTTCTACACAATTCACAGCCAAGCGATTACTCGATTAATCGTAAAAATAATCGATA
Source organism: Knipowitschia caucasica (assembly GCA_964034765.1). Classification (NCBI taxonomy): domain Eukaryota; kingdom Metazoa; phylum Chordata; class Actinopteri; order Gobiiformes; family Gobiidae; genus Knipowitschia; species Knipowitschia caucasica. The sequence continues at coordinate 1,936,683 of OZ035844.1, read as the reverse complement.
GATTAATCGATTACAAAATAATCGTTAAGCCTGGTTCACACGGCAGGATATTTAGGCCGATTTAGACCCGATTTACCCCTTACAACAATCTTAAGAAACGCTCCGATTTCCGTAACAAAATCTTAGATTATCCTGCCGTGTGTGGTGTGTTAAGACTGCACTCGTCGCTCGGAAGGACATCGGGACTGCTCCGATCTCAAATCGGGGATATCCAACATGTTGGATTGTTTTGGCCCGATTTCTCTTCGTGTGTGGTGTCCCGAGGACAGACGTGCGCGTTGCCATGACTGCGGCGTGTAGCCAATCAGAAGACGAGACGAGGCGGTGAGGAAACGCCTCCATATCACGATGTAGCAAGTATAGTCCATGCTCGTGTCGTCTACACTTCTTTGACCATCGCCTTTTCTCCGATAAAAACAAACTATCGCCAATGCATCCTCTTCGTCCGCCATGTGTGTTTACTCTGAAGTCACGCTTGATCTCGCGAGACCTGAGATTTCCGTCTGATCTGTGAATACTCGGGGGGTCGGTTCGTGTGTGGTTTGCGTGGTCTTTGCCGTGTGGCTGCACCACACACTGTACGACCAAAGTGGTTAGACCCGTGATTTTTTATCTCCCTGTGTGGGGTCTCACACAGAGAAAAATCGGCCGACAATTTTAAAATCGTCTCGTGTGAACCAGGCTTTAGTTGCAGCTCTAGGCTCAGGCTCAGGCTCAGGCTCAGACTCAGACTCAGACTCAGACTCAGACTCAGACTCAGACTCAGACTCAGACTCAGACTCAGGCTCAGGCTCAGGCTCAGGCTCAGGCTCAGGCTCAGGCTCAAGCTCAGGCTCAAGCTCAGGCTCAGGCTCAGGCTCAGACTCAGACTCAGGCTCAGACTCAGACTCAGGCTCAGACTCAGACTCAGGCTCAGACTCAGGCTCAGGCTCAGGCTCAAGCTCAGATTTAGACTCAGGCTCAGACTCAGGCTCAGGCTCAGACTCAGGCTCAGGCTCAGGCTCAGGTTCAGGCTCAGACTCAGGCTCAGGCTCAGGTTCGGGCTCAGGCTCAGGCTCAAGCTCAAGCTCAGATTTAGACTCAGACTCAGACTCAGACTAAGACTCAGACTAAGACTAAGACTAAGACTAAGACTAAGACTAAGGCTCAGGCTCAGGCTCAGGCTCAGGCTCAGGCTCAGGCTCAGGCTCAGGCTCAGACTGCCCCCGATGCGAGAGTAGAGAGGACAGAAACCATTGCAGCTCCAGAGACTCGGGAAATGTCCAAAATGTTGCTGAGAAAATACACTTTCATGTTTTTGGAGTCAAATTTACATGAAGATGAAGAGATCCTTTGTGCGTCCCACTGTGAGGAAATGTCAGTGTTGCATCATCAGTTACAAAACACTGGGAATGAATTAAATCTAATCTCAGTCTTTGCACAAGCTGCTTTAGTTTGTTATTGTGGTGGTAATTCCCTCTGCAGCCAGGAGAGGGCGGCATAACACTGTGTCCGTGTGTCTGCTGTTTACAGTCTGCATCAGGGGTCTCCAACCTCCTCCTCCAGAGAACTGCTGTATCAGAACAAAATGATGAATGAGAGAGAAATCCACACACAGGCCTTAAAACTAAATGTTTGATATTGGACAAACAGTTTTAGTCTGTATTCCATTACTTCCATAAGATAAGATCGAGATTATTGATCTCTGATTGAGAAATGTACAGGTCACATTTGGCACAGACAGAATCAGGCAGAAGTGTGAAACGTGTTTAAGGTTAGAAATATAGTCTGTGCAGGATATAAATATGTACGATAAAAATGTGGCAATAAAAGTAGAGTGGCAATAGCAGTGCAGGTTTTATTTTCTTTCAGTCCTAGTGCATTAGTGACTCATTGTACAGTCTGACAGCGGTGGGGTAAGGGCCCTGCTCCTTCTTCCACATGTGTCTTAATTCAGATTTGAGCCATGTCTGATTTCAATGTGCGGGTTTTTTCTGCAGTCTCTCCACACACACACACACACACATACACACACACGTACACACACACACACACACACACACACACATACACACACACACACATACACGCACATGCACGCACACACACATACACGCACATGCACGCATACACACACACATGCACACACTCACGCACACACACACACATGCACGCACTCACGCACACACGCACACACACACAAAACAGGGCATTGCTATAGCTGTATAATGTCAATTCTAAATCCTTTGGGAGCTACAGGGAGAGCTAATGCTACTGGTGTCTCCCGAGCTGCAGGAGGCTAATGTGTGTCTTAAATGAACGTCCAAACGTCGTTTGTTTGAGTGTTGCTTCTTCATGCCTCTCATCGTCTGCTTCACTCACTCTCCTTAAACTATTGAATAAAAAGTCCTTTTCCAAAACATTTAAAATCGGCTGAATTTGAATTAAAGCTGAGCCTGCGTTTTAGGGCTCGAGTCTGAGGACGGCATGTCGACTCTGGGAGGCCGCCGCGGGATGAGGCCTAAAATGATGATGCCGTTTGATGCCCAGCCGCCTCAGCGTAAGTGTGTGGGAGGGAGGGGGAGGAGGGGGGGAGAGAGAGGGGGAGGGAGGGGGAGACCAGGGCAGCTCCTGTGCAGAGGGTGAGGAGTGGACGAGGGTCTTATACGAGAGGAAAGTGTCATCTGTGGACATCCCATGCTTGTGCATCTCCTCTCTTCCTCTCTCTCTCCTCTCTCTAACTCTCTCTCCCCTCTCTCTTCTCTCTCTCTCCTCCCTCTCCTCTCTCTCTCCCCTCTCTCTTCTCTCTCTCCTCCCTCTCCTCTCTCTCTCTCCCCTCTCTCTTCTCTCTCTCCTCTCTCTCCCCTCTCTCCTCCCTCTCCTCTCTCTCTCATTGTGTCTCATTGCGTCTCATTGTGTGTCATTGTGTGTGTCATTGTGTGTCATTGTGTATCATTGTGTGTCATTGTGTCTCATTGTGTGTCATTGTGTGTCATTGCTTCATGTGTCGTACGCAGCGGTCATCTCAGCTCACCCCATCCACTCCCTGGACTCGCTCCAGCCTCAGCACTACCACAGCCTGGCCTCGCCCACGCGCACCTACCTGTACCACCCCCAGGCCAGTGGAGGGCGCTACCACCCCTGTGCCTCCCCCATCGCTCACCTGTCCCGGGGCGAGTCTATAGGTGAGGCCTTCCATCTCACTCACTGTTTAAAGCCGGATTTGGATACAAAAAGATTTCCCAAGTTTTAAACATCTCAAGGAGCACTGTGCAAGCAATTATATTGAAATGGAAGGAGTATCAGACCACTGCAAATCTACCAAGACCCGGCCGTCCCTCCAAACAAGGAGAAGACGATCAGAAGATGCAGCCAAGAGGCCCATGATCATCTGGATGAACTCAAAACACAGGAGAAGTCTGATCAGAGATGCAGCCAAAGAGGCCCATGATCACAAGCCACCTGGGAAGATCTGGATGAACTCTGCAGATAACTACAATTGCTGAGGGCGGGAGAGTCCCCACCTGTCCAGCTGTATAGTGCGCGAACATGGTTCTCGTCTCCCCTTCCTTCCTTAGGTGGTGGTGGCGATCTATAGTGCCGACATGGTTCCTCGTCTTCTCTTCCTCCATTATGTCGTAGCATCTATAGTGCCACATGGTTTCTCGTCTCTCTTCCTTCCTTAGTGTCGTAGCATCTATAGTGCCACATGGTTCTCGTCTCGCTTCCTTTTCCTTAGTGTGGGGTGGCATCTATAGTGCCACATGGTTCTCGTCTCCCTTCCTTCCTTAAGTGGTGGTGGCATCTATAGTGCGCACATGGTTCTCGTCTCCGCTTCCTTCCTTAGTGTCCGTAGGCATCTATAGTGGCCACATGGTTCTCGTCTCCCTTCCCCTTCCGTCCTTAGTTGTGGTGGCATCTATAGTGCCACATGGTTCTCGTCTCCATTCCTTCCTTAGTGTCGTAGCATCTATAGTGCCACAAGGTGTCTCGTCTCCCTTCCTTCCTTAGCGTCGTAGACATCTATAGTGTCCACAATGGTTCTCGAAACGTCCCTTCCTTCCTTAGTGTGGTGCAGCGTATAGTGCCACATGGTTTCTCAGTCTCTCTGTACCTTCCTTAGTGTGGTGCATCTATAGTGCCCACATGGTTCCTCGTCTCCCTTCCTTCCGTAGTGTGGGTGGAATCTATGATGCCACATGGTTCTCGTCTCCCTCCCCCCTCCTTCTTGCACACTTGGTTCCATAGTAAGTTTTTGTGGCAGTCTATTACGTGACCGCTCTTGTCTCCCTCAGGAGTCGGTGAGGAACACGCCGTGCTCGACGCCCCTCGCCCGGTCCTTCCTCGCAGCTACTCCCCTCCTCCGCAGCTCACCTCGCAGCTGCACCTCGCAGCACGCCTCGGCCAGCTCTCCTCCGCAGCTCTCTGCTCGCAGCTCTCCTGTCCCCTCGGAGATCCACGGTGGACCCGGAGGGAGCTACCAGTACGGCAGCACCACGGAGGAGAGGGCAGCTAAGCGCAGGCCTGGCCCCTCTGCGCCCCGTGCCACGCACAACCCGCACGACCCGCTGAAGAGCCTCGCAGTCCCACGCCATCCCCCCCGGGAGCCCGACCCCTCCTATACGAGAGAGCCCCGCCCTGCCGCTGCAGCCCCCTGCTCACACAGCGCGGGTACGAACCAGAACAGAGACCGAGACTTAGAATCACTGGGGTCTCATGAAGAAGGAGACGAGGGGAAATAGTCACTGTAAAGTTATGGTCCTTATTCCCCACAAAAGATCCAGGACTGAAGACGTAGACGCCAGGACAGGCTGTAGACCCAGGACTGAGGACAGTAGACCCAGGACAGCCTGTATACCCAGACGAGGTTGTAGAACCCCAGGACAGAGGCTGTAGACCCGGACTGAGCCTAGTATAGACCCATGACGGAGAACTGTAGACCCAGGACTAGAGACTGTAGACCCAGGACTGAGACTGTAGACGCCAGGACTGAGACTGTAGACCCAGGGCCTGAGGCTGTAGACCCCAGACTGGGGCTGTAGACCCAGACTGGGGCTGTAGACGCCAGGACTGATACTGTATAGGAACCCAGGACTGAGGCCTTGTAGACCCAAGGACTGAGGAGCTGTATAGGTGAGGACCACCATGACTGGGGCTGTATAAACCCAGGACTGGGCTGTAGAGCCCCGGACTGAGGCGGTAGACCCTGACTGAGCTGTAGAACCCAGGACACACACTTAAAAACGTGAACTTAAAATGACTTTAAATGAAAGTGCACTTTTGTTACACTTCTCCTGACGGCCTTCCCCCTGCCCCCCCAGCGCTCCCAGCCACCCCCACGTGGTGAAGACGGCCTCCTACGGGGACCTCTGGGCCTGACGCGGACCCCGATTTGATCGTGATCGGTGCCCAACGCCCCGACGTCCCGAACCAGCCGGATGTTGGAGACGTGGACCGAGTGTGAGTCCGGACACGTCTTCCGAACATCGACGTTCTACCTCTGACCCTTCACGCTCACAGAACCTGTCCGGGGATGAAGAAACGACGCACGCCTTGAACTCTGTCTCTCTGTTTTCCTCTGTTTCCCTCTGTCTCTGTCGCTTCTGTCGGTGCATGTTTGGTCGTTTTATCATTAACTTTTCAAAAACACCTGGAATGATTTTGTTGCTTTTTTTGTTTCGTTTATTTGGAATGCATTTTCTGGATGTTTTCCGCTGCTTGTTTCATTTGGCTTCAGTTTCTTTGACCCAATCTCATTTCCTTCATACAGTAAGGGGCTGTTCCTGCTGCAAAGACGTGGACTTTCAATGGGAAGAGCGTTTTATTTCTAGGTGACAAGTGCAGTGCTAGCAAACGAGCTAATGTATGAGCTAGAATGAGGTATATAAAACACATAAGGTCGGGACCGAATCGGACCAAGTCGGGACCAAGAGTCGGGACCAAGTCGTGGGCCCAAGTCGGGGCCAAGTCGGGGCCAAGTCGGGGCCAAGTCGGGCAAGATCGGGGCCAAGTCGGGACCAAGTCGGGACCCGAAGTCGGGACCAAGTCGGGACCAAGTCGGACAAGTCCGGGGGCTAAGGCGGGGCTAAGTCTGGGGCTAAGTCGGCTAAAGTCGGGGCTAAGTCGGGCTAAGTCGGGGCTAAGTCGGGGCTAAGGCGGGCTAAGGTCGGGGCTCACTGTCGACCATGTGATCCATCAATTCTGGACCCATGTATAAAAGTAGGTCGTAAACTGCCTGGTCTTTCTCCAAAGCTTCATCAGGTCTTTAGTTTCGGAAGCTGTAAAGTGCAATGGAATGTCAGATGTTGTATTACCAGTTAAATAACTGAAGAATGAGGTTAAAGTGGTTCTCCACCCCCGCTCCTCGGAGCTTACGTTACTCACGATTTCCTGTTTCAAAGATCTTCCACTAAATGGGCCCTAGCTGGAGGACTAAAGGGGGCGTGAACGAGACTGGGCCGTTTACATTTTGTTCAGGGCGGGGGGCTGGCTGACGGTCAGGTCCAACTGCAGACTCAGGTCATTTCTGTGCCAGTGTTGCGCCAGATTCAAAATTCAAAATGTAAGGTAATACAGGTCGCCAGCAGATGGCGCCTCACAGACGTTTTAGGGCAAAAAAAAGGTTTTCTAACTTCAACTAATTTGCACCAAAGTGACAAGATTATGACGGATATGTATATCAACAGCTATTGGACACTCATTTATACCGTTTTATCAGCATAAAAAAAAAGTGGATATTGAGGGTGATTTTCCTTTAATGATTAAGTAAAGGAACAACTCTATACATTCGTCCAGAACCAGATGTTTTTTATAGCCATCGTGAGGTTACAGGAGGTCACATGAGGTCACAGGAGGTCACAGAGGTCACAGGAAAGTCACAGGAGGCAACAGGAAGTCAACAGGAGGTCACAGAGGTCCACAGGAGTCACAAACGTAGGAATCTCTTTGCTCCAGTGCAGAGAAGGTCGTATATAGAAAAAAGGTAAAGGGCAGCTTAAAGAGGCGTCGATTAAACCTGATTATTTAACGCCATAATCCAGCCTCAGGTCTACCCCAGACTTACCCTCAGGTCCAGGTTGTCACAGGTACCGGACATCAGCTGCAGTCTTTGCCTCAGCCTCGAGGAGCCCTCTCCCCCTCCCTCCTAAACTGACTGACCTGGCTTGCCTCCGCCCCCCTCTCCCCCTCTCCCCCCTCTTCTCCCCCCCTAGGGCTCACCTGCAGTTCCTGGCCTCCCCTGACGCCGCTCCTACCTTCCTCCTCGCGCTGTAACGCCCCCGCCTCCTGTGCCATCCCCCCCGGCAGACTCCGAACCCGACGGAGCAGACGGAGGAATGCCCACCTGAGGGGCCTCATGAAAGAACCTGAACGCCCCTGGTCTCTCCCCTGCTCGCACCTGGGTCTCCCTCCCCTGGTCCCATCTCCCCTGTCTCTCCCCCTGGACACCACCTCCCCTCAGTCCACCTCACCCCTGTGACTCCACCGGCACCGCTGGTCCTCAGCACCCTAGGGTCCCTCTCACTGATGTCTCCGGCTGTTTTTAACACTCTCACCTGGTCCCTCTCCTACTGGTCCCTCTCCACCTGCCTGGTCCCTGTCCTCCCCTGGTCCTGTCATCCCCTGGTCCTCCTCCCCTGGTCACTTTGCTCACCCTGGTCCCCCTCCTCACCTGTTCCCTCCCACCTGGTCTCATCAAACCTGGTCCCTCCCAACCCTGGTCTCTCCCCTGGTCCCCCTCTCCACCTGGTTCTCTCACCTGGTCCTCCCTCCCCTGGTCCTCTCCCCTCTCTCACCCTGGTCTCGTCAACCTGGTCTCTCCCTCCCCTGTCTCTCCACCTGGTCTCTAGTTTCCCATGGGTCTCGTCGCCCCTGGTCTCTGCCCCTGGTCTCTCCCCTGGTCTCTCACCTGGTCTCTCCCCTGGTCTCTCCCCTGGTCTCTCACCTGGTCTCTCGCCTCTCCTCCCTGGTCTCTCTCACCTGGTCTCTCCCCTGGTCTATACCATTCAACCATCCCAAACGGGGGAAAACAAAAAGATGCAACTGTGATTTCCGTGGACACAAAATGGCGTCTTGTGCCCGAGAAGCATTCACGTCCCCCAGCAACAAACTGCTTTCTTCTTCTACAAGTACCTTTTCTCAGGACGGACGCAGCCAATCAGAGGAAGGGCAGTCACCGGGCCAGACACCGGAGCACGCCGTCCATGTGGATGGAACTCTTTGGGACCAGATTGTGAACTTTGTTGTTTTTAGGACGGACACAGAATGACTCCTCTGCTCTGAGCGTGTTCATGGTTCTGTTCATGGTTCTGTTCATGGTTCTGTTCTGTTCATGGTTCTGTTCACCTGTATGTATTCTGTATTCCACCTGTTTCCGTATCTACATGTACATATGTTATTTTTATTCTGATGGGAGAAGTTTACTCAAATCCCTGTGCTCCTCAGAGTCTTAGCAGGAGGCCAGTCCCTGTGCTCCTCAGAGTCCCAGCAGGAGACCAGTCCCTGTGCTCCTCAGAGTCTTAGCAGGAGGCCAGTCCCTGTGCTCCTCAGAGTCACAGCAGGAGGCCAGTCCCTGTGCTCCTCAGAGTCACAGCAGGAGGCCAGTCCCTGTGCTCCTCAGAGTCACAGCAGGAGGCCAGTCCCTGTGCTCCTCAGAGTCACAGCAGGAGGCCAGTCCCTGTGCTCCTCAGAGTTCCACTTGGTTCTTATAGCACTAACATTTGGTGCGAGACTTAAAGCTGTGGTCTCTATTTTCAAAGCTCATGTAAAAATCTAATTCTTATTTCTGTCTGAGCCCAAAGGGTCAAATAGTGACTCACAGGGACTGTTGGATCACGTCAGCACAATGACCTGGGGAGATGACGTCGGATTTATCCACAATAAACACATTTCTCACACTTTTTCTATCGCGACAAACAACATTTCAGTCTCGAAACAAAACTTTAGGTTCAGCAGCTTTAAGTTTCTAATAAATAATGTTTAACTGTTTTTCATCACAACAATTCTATTCTATGTTTTTAGCCTCGTCAAAGGACTTTACCAAGTTGTCGATTCGTCGACACGGATCAGAAAATCAAACAGACACAGTGGTCTCTCTCTGGTCTCTCTCTGGTCTCTCTGGTCTCTGGTCTCTCTCTGGTCTCTCTCTTGTCTCTCTTGTCTCTGGTCTCTCTCTGTCCCTCTCTGGTCTCTGGTCTCTCTGGTCTCTCTCTGGTCTCTCTCTGGTCTCTCTCTCTCTCTGGTCTCTCTCTGGTCTCTCTCTGGTCTCTCTCTGGTCTCTCTCTCTGTCTCTCTCTGGTCTCTCTCTGGTCTCTCTCTGGTCTCTCTCTGGTCTTCTCTCTGGTCTCTCTCTGGTCTCTCTGGTCTCTCTTGGTCTCTCTCTGGTCTCTCTCTGGTCTCTCTCTGGTCTCTCTCTCTGGTCTCTCTCTGGTCTCTCTCTGGTCTCTCTCTGGTCTCTCTCTGGTCTCTCTCTGGTCTCTCTCTGGTCTCTCTCTGGTCTCTCTCTGGTCTCTCTCTTCTCTCTCTCTCCTGGTCTCTCTCTGGTCTCTCTCTGGTCTCTCTCTGGTCTCTCTCTTGGTCTCTCTCTCTGGTCTCTCTCTGGTCTCTCTCTGGTCTCTCTCTCTGTCTCTCTCTCTGGTCTCTCTCTCTGGTCTCTCTCTGGTCTCTCTCTGGTCTCTCTCTCGGTCTCTCTCTGGTCTCTCTCTGGTCTCTCTCTGGTCTCTCTTGTCTCTCTGGTCTCTCTCTGGTCTCTCTCTGGTCTCTCTCTGGTCTCTCTCTGGTCTCTCTCTGGTCTCTCTCTGGTCTCTCTCTCTGGTCTCTCTCTGGTCTCTCTCTCTGGTCTCTCTCTGGTCTCTCTCTGGTCTAAACAGTGAAAATAGTAATCTCTCTACCTAAACAACATCTTAACATCAAAAACATCAAATGATTTAGTTTCAAATGAGTTCAGTTCAAATCTCATTTAATATTTCAGTTTTTATTTTGTATAAATTGTATGAAATAAACTTTTAGCACAGGTACAAAAGCACTGAGCCGTGTTATACTTTTACTTTCACTTTCAAAGGCTCATAATCTCACCTTTTCCCGCGTGGCCCGGTTCAAACCTCTGCATTGCTGTATATTTTTATATGCTGTTTTTTGACGACTGAATGGAAGGATCTCACCGTTTCCATGGTTACCACTTTGAATATACGTCATTTTAAAACAAAGTCTCCCTCCTCCCTCTCTACGATGCAGATTAAAGGGAAATGTCTGGGAGTTTTTGATATATATTTTTACTCCATTTTCTGGCTGATAACCAGGAAAGCCTTGTTCTCATGTTGGGTTTGTGCGACAGGATCCTTGGGTTGTGTTCTTCTTCTAGGATTGTGTTTCTTTCTAAAGATCATTATTGACGGTTCTCTGTACGGCTGCGCTGTTACGAATGTGTCCACAAAGTCCGTATTCTCACTTGGCATAAAGTCATTTTTTTAATAATATTGGGTTGTTTTTGTGGTTTGTGCTGATTGACAAGGGGGCGGGGTCTAGCTATGATGTCACAGATCGGAGAGATTCGACCCGGAGCGTTCTGTGAGGGCCAGAGCAGAACATAGAGTGAAAAGTGATGAGAAAATAGTCTAAAAATGCTGAAATTAGGCAAAACATGTGTCTTAATTTGGGATTAGATCGATTTAAGAGTTTTAAGACTTTTTCAAGTGTATCTGTCTGCGGCCTGCAGTACGGAGGCGTGTCGAGTAGTGGGCGTGTCGGGTAGTGACGTCACTACTCGACACGCCCACTCCGCGTGTATGAGCATGGATCTATTATAATACGGGTATGAGTAGTAGTGAGTACTATCTATGCCCAATGAATTTATGCGCAATAATGAATTTTATGGCGCATGTCATTGTCAATATTATTTATTGGGGGAAAATGGACGAATTTTGTAAATATCAAAGTAGTAAATTTGCCTACAAAAGCTGCCATTACTTCAGACTATCAATCAATAGGGATTTGAAGCAGCTCAGGACAAAAGTTAATGAGTCAAATAATGCCAGTGCTTATGTCTAATGTGTACATTCATTTATAAAAGGGGCCTATGGTTGGTGGCTCAAATCCTGGCTGCCCCAAGTGCAGTCTGGTATGTTCTTGAGCAATGCACTTCACCCACATGTGTGGACATAGTGAGAGACTGCTTGGTGGTGGCCAATAGCACAGATTAGTAGCCTGGCATCCTCCAACCCAGCTGTGACACACTGTGTGGAATAAATGAATAAAGACTAGTGTGGCGTTTTGAGAAACTTGTCAACACAGGATTGAAAAGTACATTACAAGTTAAAGATATTATTACACCACCACCACACCACCACACACTCCTACACCCATGGTCTCCACATTACTGATCATAAAGAGAACATGCCATAACATTTTTGTGCCCAACTTTGGCCTTTTGGGACAAGCAGACATTCATTACTATTGTGTTTTGTCAAATTTGTATGTAGAAGAGGGAGATTAAACAAAAAGAACAAATTGTTTTCTGGCATTTTATATACATGCTTTTTTATGAATTTGTGTTATCTGAATGGCTCTGAAATGTAGACACTGAATAAGTTCAACACAAAACAAATATTGCAACAAATTCTCTTTTATTATAATCGTGAGAGAAAGGCTTCAGAGGAGAGCGCCAATCTCCATCTCTCTAGGAAAGCTTTCAGCCTCCCTGCTGCCTCCTCTGGTAAATGCCTCACCAGATCATTTGCAATCATTTTAAACTCACTGTCCATAAAGAACAATCACAGATTAGATTGTGCAGTGCACAGTGAAATATGTCCATCAATATTTAAATAATCTTACCATGGTTCATAATTTGGCCCCTTTATGAATTTTTCAATAGCCTCTTGCTGAGGCAGGTGAAATGCCTCGGCCAGAGTGTGAACTGTCACCTAGATAAGAGTAAAATGTGTTACATTCAACAACAACAGTTCACAAAACCAAATGCAGCCCTAAAAGGTGTCCTGTTTAATATATTGTCAGTGACTTGCACTTATGACTTTATGGTCTCTGTACATCAACAATGTTGCAATGCAGAGTTTTTAGTACAGTGTATGTCCAGGAAACATGTACCATGACATGTTTATGTTTGAGGGGGGTTCAGTGTTTTATGCACACTTTCATTACAATAGTCCCTGTGCCAGCCTGGTGGCGCTCGGGCCTACTAATGTAAAACAAACATTATATAAATCATGCTATACTTCCGGTAAGAGCGTGTAGACCAATCAGAAAGGAAGGGGGAGGGAGCTTGGGTTGTTTTTTTTCAAATCAAGTACCTCTCTGTCTCTCTTTCTGACAAACTCTAGACAATCACTTTAAAGAACAAATTTACAATATTGCACAACACCTGGATTCGAAGTTAAAACATACCTCCATGACAAACAGATGCCCTTTCATGGGTTTGCACGTGTGTGAGCATTTGTGCTTCTCCGCCATGTTTAAAACAGGTTACACACATGAGCGTGTTCCCCTGCTTCAGCACTGGAGCATGATTCCCATCACTGACAATAGTCGGATGCAACTGAAAGCAGACATAAACATCCATTTGTGCACACTCAGAAACACAAATATCTTGGAACATCATCCAATAACTATGGTCAGTGACTTCTGTAACTGTGATAGGAAACATCGTGAGCTACATCACATAATTGCCTAACTAATTCTCCACTGTTCTTGGAAAACATGTAAAGAGTTATGTTTTTCTCCTTATTACCATTTTAACGATGCAAAATGACTTGGGCAATATTATATTGTATATATTATACTATGTACCTGACATGTCGATGGCACATGGACTCTTAGAAGAAACCCATACGAATTGCTTTCTCTGCAATGTATTAGTTCACTTCTTAAAAAACATTTCTAGTCAGGGTGATGTGCATTTATTCATTAATACACTGTAACTTGAGGGACGGCCTAAAAATAAATAAAACACGTTGTTGGTTGACACTTACAGTTTGCGTACGGTCTGCCATGTCTTCTCTTCAACGGATATACTTGCAGAAGTTCAACTTAAGTGGATTCAAAATTCATGTAGTAGGCGTGTCGGGTAGTGACGTCACACGCCTACTACTCGACACGCCTCCGTACTGCAAGCCGCAGACAGACCCTTCTCGTTTCCTTCGCTGCGCCCCAGAGCCTCCCTCAGTAGTGGAGCATGGAGGGTATTTTGGGAGAGGGGTTTAATCAAGAGAGGGCATTATTTTATTTTCTAACTTCAACAAAAATGATAAATAGACTGTAACATTGGTCCAAAGGCATGGAGTATAACACTCCGATTCAGTAGGTGGCAGTATACGGCAATATTGATTCGTAGCCCGCCATTAAAAAAACAGAAGCAGCCTCCATCAGTCTGCGCATGCGCCTCGCTCAGTCTTTGCCTAGCGTCTGAGGAGGTGGGTCACGTTTTTACACTCTGCATGATTTCGGTTTTAATAATTAGAAAACTTTGAATATCCAAATTAAAATGTTATTTATGTTGTTACAAATGCAAATGTACAAGTCAGAGCCTTTTGAATCCATGTTTTAAGTCTGTAGTTTACAGTGATGGGCAGTAGCGACGCTACTAGCTTAACTCGCTACGTTTTTCAGTAGCTTGAGGGTAGCGTCACTATTTACAAATCCAAGTAACTTTTCTGTAGCTAAGCTATTTTTTTGAGCAAGTAGCGCGGTAGGGTCCTCCAAAGCTGTTTTCTCACGGACATTTCTGATGTTCATATACTACAGCATTTTCCCGCTGCCAAAAACAAAGTAGGAAGAAGGAATGTTTAAGTGTGCAGGCCTTAGTGACGACGCATACACTCGCGTACACGCACGCACACACTCATACGCACGCTGCGTATGAGTGTGTGCGTGCGGCACGCACACACCTGCGCTCGCTGTTGGAGGGAGACAGGACGGCAGGAGCCGCGGTCTCGGAGGACTAAAGCCAATATGGCGCCAGATTTACGCCAAAAGTCCACACGCTCAAAGAACACATACACGCGCAGCTTTATGTAATTCACACGCGCGCAAACTACTCTCCACGCGCACATTTCACACCACACGCGCGCAGACTCAGTACCACGAGCCACAATACGCACGTGTGTGCGCTCGTGACCTGCCCTCTCCCTTCTCGTGGTCTGTGTTCTGCGTTGAACACTTTTGCCGTCTCTTCTACGCGCGCGTGAAATACTTTTGTCGCTTGGGGGCGGGGCCAGTGAAAGGTAAACAGCCCACTGCAGCTTGGGGGCGGGGCCAGTGAAAGGTAAACACTGGGTTTCTGGGCCACGTCACAGGCAAGTTGTATGTGCATAGCTGAGTGGATAAAGAAGGAAGAACACTGGAACACACTTTGTGTTTGTGTCCTACATTATCTAATAATCAAAAAGTCCAATCCATAAGTAATCACTAGGTTACATGATGTCACTAGATGTAGTTCAAGTTAGTTCAGTCAAGTTAAAACAAGCTCAAACAGCTAAAATGCTAACCGGCAGTTAGCATTTTAGCTGTTTTGCTAAGTTAGCTAAGGAGGCTCCTTCGTTTTAGTCTGAGGAGAAACAGCTGTTCATGATTTAGCCTGTGTAGCCTTCTAGTCACAACAAAAGCACATAAATACTTTAGTGCTAAAGTATTCAGCTCTAAAACCACAAAGTGTGTGGTGTTTTTCCTTGATTACAACAACTGGAGAACAAAAGGGATCAACCTGTATACCACTAAAAAGGCAATAATAACTAAGCTAATGTTGCTTTTTTCCTTTATCAGGAGAACCATAGTGTGTGCCTTGCATCTGTGGAGAGGACTGCTGAGCTGAATGCATGGAGAGACGTGATGTGTATTTGTGTTTTCTTTTATTTTGTGCAGAGCTACTAGTAAAAGTCATCCAGTGATCCTCCTTGTGTCGTGGTCCTTCTTCAGACAGCGCAGAACATGGAACACAACGCAGATTACACTAATAAAGGGGTTAACGGGTGTGCACCAGGTCAAGACTGTAATTGAACAATACAAACAAGTTACAACGGTGCCCACACCCGTTACAAGTCCATACCCTGCCATACAAGAACAGTTCAGGGTAAGTATTTCACATTCTTTACATAACACATAATTGTCTGCATCTATAGATTTATATGATTTAGGTTCTCTTTTGTATAGACACTGGGGGCCTGAGTGAGGTAATTATAGATATTAGGCCAGGTAACTGATGGCCATTTTCTCCTATCTACAACTAGGGGTGCAACGGTTTGATCAAATCACGGTTCGGTTCGTACCTCGGTTCAGAGGCCACGGTTCGGTTCATTTTTCAAAAAAAAAGTTTTGTCTTTTTAATACACACAGCTCATGTGGACTCGGCACCTGCTCTGACTGCCACCCCCTGACCTAGAAATGAATTAAGGGGAAGGAAATGGATGGATGGATGGAAGGCATATTCCATACATCCAATTATGTCTATTTAACATAATTAATGAAAAACAACACAAAGTGCAACATAAGAAGGCACTTTATGAGGATATTTACTCTCATATATTACACCACCTTCCTGATTCTCCCGAGGAGGCGCTCCATTCTGGGCCCAGCCTCATTCACTGCATTTATTTAATTTTTGGCATTATCAGTTGTGACTGGGATATTAGTACTGGGCCTTTGTCTTCCATTCCTCCGCTGCTTGTGTCAGTACCTGTGCTGTGTGTCTGTACCTGTGCTGTGTGTCAGTACCTGTGCTGTGTGTCAGTACCTCAGAATCAGAATCAGAATCATTTTTATTGCCAACGTAAGTAACGGGAGGTCACAGACTTGGAAATTGCTTTGGCTCAGTGCAACAGTCAAAAAGAGATAATAAAAATAAGAATAAAAAACACTTCTAAAGAATAAATTTAAATTTAAAATAGAGTTACAGTTACTATTTACAATATACAAGTGCACATGGTGCACACAATGTAAGGTGACAGCAGTACAGTGAAGTAAAGTGACGTATGATGGGCAGTAAAGTGACTTTATAAAGGGCGGGGGACAGGTTAAGAAGTGTTCAAGAGTCCAACAGCAGAGGGGAAGAAACTGTTCTTGTGGCGGGAGGTTCTAGTCCTGATGGACCGCAGCCTCCTGCCTGAGGGGAGTGGTTGGAATAGTCCATGTGCAGGTGAGAGGGGTCGGCTGTGATACGACCAGCCCGGCCTCGAGCTCGGGCGACGTGCTGTGTGTCAGTACCTGTGCTGTGTGTCAGTACCTGTGCTGTGTGACAGTACCTGTGCTGTGTGTCAGTACCTGTGCTGTGTGTCAGTACCTGTGCTGTGTGTCAGTACCTGTGCTGTGTGTCAGTACCTGTGCTGTGTGTCAGTACCTGTGCTGTGTGTCAGTACCTGTGCTGTGTGTCAGTACCTGTGCTGTGTCAGTACCTGTGCTGTGTGTCAGTACCTGTGCTGTGTGTCAGTACCTGTGCTGTGTGTCAGTACCTGTGCTGTGTGTCAGTACCTGTGCTGCTTGTGACAGTACCTGTGCTGTGTGTCAGTACCTGTGCTGTGTGTCAGTACCTGTGCTGTGTCAGTACCTGCGCTGTGTGACAGTACCTGTGCTGCTTGTGTCAGTACCTGTGCTGCTTGTGACAGTACCTGCGCTGTGTGTCAGTACCTGCGCTGTGTGTCAGTACCTGTGCTGTGTGTCAGTACCTGAGCTGTGTGTCAGTACCTGAGCTGTGTGTCAGTACCTGTGCTGTGTGTCAGTACCTGAGCTGTGTGTCAGTACCTGTGCTGTGTGTCAGTACCTGAGCTGTGTGTCAGTACCTGTGCTGTGTGACAGTACCTGTGCTGTGTGTCAGTACCTGTGCTGTGTGACAGTACCTGTGCTGCTTGTGACAGTACCTGCGCTGTGTGTCAGTACCTGCGCTGTGTGTCAGTACCTGAGCTGTGTGTCAGTACCTGTGCTGTGTGTCAGTACCTGAGCTGTGTGTCAGTACCTGTGCTGTGTGACAGTACCTGTGCTGTGTGACAGTACCTGTGCTGTGTGACAGTACCTGAGCTGTGTGTCAGTACCTGTGCTGTGTGTCAGTACCTGAGCTGTGTGTCAGTACCTGTGCTGTGTGTCAGTACCTGAGCTGTGTGTCAGTACCTGTGCTGTGTGTCAGTACCTGTGCTGTGTGACAGTACCTGTGCTGTGTGACAGTACCTGTGCTGTGTGACAGTACCTGTGCTGTGTGACAGTACCTGTGCTGTGTGACAGTACCTGCGCTGTGTGTCAGTACCTGAGCTGTGTGTCAGTACCTGTGCTGTGTGACAGTACCTGTGCTGTGTGACAGTACCTGTGCTGTGTGACAGTACCTGCGCTGTGTGTCAGTACCTGAGCTGTGTGTCAGTACCTGTGCTGTGTGACAGTACCTGTGCTGTGTGACAGTACCTGTGCTGTGTGACAGTGTGACTGTCGTAGAGGGGGCGTGTCTTCAGCGCCAGACTTTTCATCTCCCAGTCTGCGGTGATGAAGTGAGCGGTTCCGCTCATGGATCTATTATAGGTTCTGCGGGACGTCCAAGCGTCAGTCGTGAGCGCAGCTGAGGATGCGCGGGAGAGTTGACTTTAGCCCGGTCTGACTGTGCGTAAAGGAGCTGCTTAAATGCCGCGACAATAGGTGGTCGTTGAGACGCTTTTTTCACTCATGTCTTTCTTGTGCCACAGTGCTTACACATCGTGACAGTTTTGTCGAATATTAATCATCAGTGTAGTTACAGTGAAGCCAAAATGCTCTCATACTGGGATTTAAATGACGCGGGGCTTTCAAGCATCTCCGTTCCTCCGCTCGCAATGACCGCGCTGTGTGTGGACTGAACAACGTGCGCACAACTTTTTTTTCATAAATCAAACCGCGGATCACGTCTGTACCGAACCGAAGTCGTTGAACCGAACGGATCACGGATCAGTGATGAACCGTTGCACCTCTATCTACAACCCACTGTTCTGTGAGAATAGTATTATTATTATATGTTTATTTGACAGGCACAGAACAAAAAGTATTGTTACAGGTAGGGTTGGGCACCGAGAACCGGTTCCTATTTGGAACCGGTTCCTAAAGTGCGGTTCCGGAACCGTTAAGAAGACGTTTGTATTTTGATTCTTTTTTCGATTCCTAAATGCCGGATGCGGCCCGCACAGCGGCGTCGGAAGCGTTTGGAAGGTGGGGGGGGACACGTTTCAAAAATGCTTAGCAGCTGTCCACCTTTGTGCTTTGTGAAAAACTCAGTGAATTAAGCTCTTATGAGACGGCGCGCTCGTGTTTGCATCCACATTTAGCTTCAGCCACACACTCCTGCCATCGCAAAGAAACCTCTCAACGCTTGTATCTTCACATTTTCCACAAACGCAGATAAAACTGAGTCAAGGGGTAAAGGAAGCAAACATTTATCCGTCAAATGATTAATTCAGATATTATTTGAGTCCAGACAGCGAGGTTTAACGGGCGTATTGACCGGTTGAACACTCGTGCTAGCCCGGTGCAGTTTCCCCAAACTCACGCTACATCAGTTTCATCACTCGCTTTACAAACACATCCAAAACTGATGTTCCTTACCTTAAAGTTACTGGTCAGGCCCTTTGTAATGATGAAGAAGGGAAACACGCTGTCCACCTGCCGAGGACCGCAAAAAGTCCTGCTCCTCCTCCATGTAATAATCCGTAAAAAACTCCGAAAACACGATGCACGAGTCCTTGTGCTTTGGTCAAATCTGTCCGTCCATTGATAATCCTCCAGTATTCTCACTTTAGCCGTTTTTCAGCGGTTTACAGAGACGTGTTTACATTTCAGCCGCTCTGAGATGATGGTGGGCGGTGCCACATAAACACCGCTTGTGTGTGTGTGTGCGTGCGTGCGTGCGTGCGCGCGTGTGTGTGTGTGTGTTCGTGTTCCTTGTTTTTTAATTTAATTTGTTTTTATGTAAAGCACTTTCTGTTGCCTTATGGCAGGAAAAGTACTTATGAAATAAAATTTGATAAAAAATTATCTTTTTTTTTTTCTCTCCTGCACCTCAAAGAATCGGAATCGAGAATCGTTTAGAACAGGAATCGATAGTGAGAATCGGAATCGGAAAATTGCAAACGATGCCCAACCCTAGTTACAGGTAACCAATGCCATGTTCATAGGCCGTATAGAAAACAGATAATTGGCAGTCGCTAAGGCATAAAAATATTAGAGATTTCAGTTCAGCAGGTAAAATGTTCCAGAGCTGTGGCTCTTTGACTGCAAACGAAGTCTGACCTAATGATGTTTTACATCTTGCCGGTCTGCAGTGTGTGTGGATCAGGAACTGGTGCCCATCGCAGAGGACCATGAAGATAACCTGCACCATCAGAACTATTCAGGGGTTCTGTGTAGTGTGTAGAGATGATAGCCATCCTAAACTAGCAAACACAATACAGGTACAGAAGCCAATTATGACAGGTTGAAACAGCTTAGCCCCAATTTTAAGTTAATTTTAATAAAAATACACGAAATCAAATGAAGTTTACTACTATTTAGCAATGTTAACAATTCAGATATTTAGCTCATTTGTTTCAAAACTTTGTATACACATTTTTGATATTTGGGTTTATGGACTGACAGATTTATTGCTAGTTAGCATAGACTCATTAGGTCAAACCGCTATAATTATGCAAATAAAAAGCAAACAAATAACTCAGAGACAGTTTTATTAAACTTTGATAACGGTCCTGACATGATCCTGACAAAGCATTCAGTGTAAACAACGTACAGCGATGACAAAGGTCCCGGGATGTACCTGGCTAGCCTTGCGGCAACATAGGCTGATGACGTTATTAGGAGAGAATATTAAACATTTACGAACTAAACACGTCCTGGTGTAAGCCTATAGGGTGTCCACAACAGTGTACATGCCACGTTAAAGACTACAATAGCCCAGTTAGGGTTAGAAAAAAGATATACAGTCTATGGATTAATCATATGCTTTCCATCTCCAAGCTGCAGTGGGCTGTTTACCTTTCACTGGCCCCGCCCCCAAGCTGCAGTGGGCTGTTTACCTTTCACTGGCCCCGCCCCCAAGCTGCAGTGGGCTGTTTACCTTTCACTGGCCCCGCCCCCAAGCTGCAGTGGGCTGTTTACCTTTCACTGGCCCCGCCCCCAAGCTGCAGTGTGCTGTTTACCTTTCACTGGCCCCGCCCCCAAGCTGCAGTGGGCTGTTTACCTTTCACTGGCCCCGCCCCCAAGCGACAAAAGTATTTCACGCGCAGAACACAGACCACGAGAAGGGAGAGGGCAGGTCACGAGCGCACACACGTGCGTATTGTGGCTCGTGGTACTGAGTCTGCGCACGTGTGGTGTGAAATATGCGCGTGGAGAGTAGTTTACGCGCGTGTGAATTACATAAAGCTGCGCGTGTATGTTTTAATTGCGCGTGTGGACTTTTGGCGTAAATCTGGCGCCATAAGCCTAGTTTATACTCGCGCGGAGCTTACGGAGGTGACGTGACGTCACTTGCGCAACGCGTTGGTCACCGCAAGGCCCTTACGTCGCCTGCCGCGCAGCATCGACATTTTCTAACTACGTAAAGGTCGCCGCAAGGAAGCTCCGCTGTGATTGGTCCGTGTGTGTGTATTGGAAGGAAGCATGAAGCGGCTGCAGCAGGAACATGGACGAGGCACTATGGAGCAGACTGTGGACTATCTAACATATATAACTTATATCTAACATATATAACTTATATCTAACATATATATAACCTATATCTAACATATATATAACTTATATCTAACATATATATAACTTATATCTAACATATATATAACTTATGTCTAACATATATATAACTTATATCTAACATATATACACTCGTAAATCGTTCATGTTTGTCTCAGATATTTACCACTATTATTGTTTTGCTGTTTGTGCTGAAAACTATTTAATAATAACTATGTTTCCAACAGAACTGTGTCTTTATTCACAGCATCACAGTTGAAATGACTTATAAAATAATGAATCCATAAAACTATCACATAGACCTACAGTTGAAACACGTGTAATGAGCTCAAACAGCTTTGTTTGTTATTGTTGTTCTGAAGAGGACAAAGTAGCAGCGTAAATGGGACCGCTCCTGTGTGATCGCCCTCATGTGGTTTGTTGTGGGATTACAACATTCTCCTCAAAACTCCGTAAGGGGAACGCGCCAGTATAACATCAATTGTGCTTACGTAGGTCCACCGCAACCGCTAACGTAAGCCACGCCGCGCAAGTATACACTAGGCTTAAACTGAGGCCTGGACTCCACCGGGCGCGTCTCCGCTGACGCGCGTTGGCTGCTGTCCGTCGGACGTCCATAAAAAAGACTAGTGGTCAAACCGGCTGCACATATATCAATATATTATTCCATTGTATTTTCAATGGAAAACGGACCCGACACGCGTCGACGGAACAAATAGGATTGTTTCTATTTCGTCCGTCCGCGTCCGTTGCACCCTCCGTTGACAGAATACGTCCGACATGCGTTGGACGGACGCATGCGGAGGCAGTGGAGCCACTTCCATTCACCCTCATGGAGATACGGACGACGGATCCGTCCAAACATGTCCGTTTCATCTCCGTCTCCGTTATTTCCATGAGGGTGAATGGAAGTGGCTCCACTGCCTCCAACATCCGGATTCCATCAACGGAGGGTGCAACGGACGCGGACGGACGAAATAGAAACAATCCTATTTGTTCCGTTGACGCGTGTTGGGTCCGTTTTCCATTGGAAATACAATGAATAATATATATATTAATATATTTACAACATTATTAAACATGTATTGATATATGCTGTAGTCCTGGTTATAAGTGTTTGTTAATGACAATGATTATTAACAAACGTGTAATTTTTTTCATGTATTAATTTAAATAATTGTTTCCTGATCGTACATCTACCATTTATCTTTCGCGTAATGTTAATCTTTACATACACCTCGCTCTTTTTTTCTCTTGCTCTGTCCCCTTGGACACTTGCTCTGTCCCCTTGGACACTTGCTCTGTCCCCTTGGACACTTGCTGTGTCCCCTTGGACACTTGCTCTGTCCCCTTGGACACTTGCTGTGTCCCCTTGGACACTTGCTCTGTCCCCTTGGACACTTGCTGTGTCCCCTTGGACACTTGCTCTGTCCCCTTGGACACTTGCTGTGTCCCCTTGGACACTTGCTCTGTCCCCTTGGACACTTGCTCTGTCCCTTGGACACTTGCTGTGTCCCCTTGGACACTTGCTGTGTCCCCTTGGACACTTGCTCTGTCCCCTTGGACACTTGCTCTGTCCCTTGGACACTTGCTGTGTCCCCTTGGACACTTGCTCTGTCCCTTGGACACTTGCTGTGTCCCCTTGGACACTTGCTCTGTCCCCTTGGACACTTGCTCTGTCCCCTTGGACACTTGCTGTGTCCCTTGGACACTTGCTCTGTCCCCTTGGACACTTGCTCTGTCCCCTTGGACACTTGCTCTGTCCCCTTGGACACTTGCTGTGTCCCCTTGCTCTCACCGCCGTGCGCTCCCATCCACACACACACACACACACATTACCCACAGAGCTACTGCACTTATGAGAGACAGATCTCACAACACTGGATATGTTGGAGTTCTTTTCTCTCTCCCATTTTTCCAATTGCTTTCAATAAGTTTAGATCACTAGTCCGTTTTACGGACGTCCGACGGACAGCAGCCAACGCGCGTCAACGGAGACGCGCCCGGTGGAGTCCAGACCTCACCGTGGCCATACCTCCAAAAGCACGTCACTTTAGTGGAGACGAGCGAACAGAAATGTTTTCAGATCCTACTCTGTAATCCCAGAGAAAGCTCCTCTGACTGATAATAAGGCTGTAGGATGTTACCATTGTTTTCATAAACTGGTCAGACATAGTTCTAGCACAGTTCATTTGTAAACTTATGTGTTTTCTTTTTAGTTTCAGAGGGTATTCTTGCTTAAATAGAGCCATTAATTGGCTCGGATTCACATTTGTTTCGTGTTTATTGGGCTATTGTTATAAACAACAGTTAAAAAACATTTCTAATGAAGTACATGTTAATTTGTAATGGCTTATTGCTATAATTTCTCAATTTATTTTATTTACAATTGCAAAGGGCATTCTTGTCTTTTGTTGTTGGTGTTTTGGGCTATTCTATAAATATCTAAATTTTAACCTTTTTCTGACTGACAGTTTAGTATTTATCACTAAAATTGCATAGACTGCAGTTTGTTTACTTGAAAGTAGCTTCTATATAGCAAACTACTTTTGACAGAATTTTGTAACTTAGCTTGCTGCATTTTTATGGGTGGTAGCTTCTGTAAAGTGAAGCTGAATTTATTGTAGAGTAGCTTAGCTAACTGCATAAATCAAGTAGCTTGCCCATCACTGGTAGTTTATGTAGTCACATGTGAGAGCTAGCTGCTAACAGGGGACTGCGAGCGTGTGATATGGAGAGACCATGAGGATTTGTGTTTTATTTATTTTTTATACAGAACTGCAGATAAAGTCAACCAGTGATCCTACATGTGTCGTCGTGGTCCTTAATCAGCCAGCGCACCCCTATGTCAGACTGTACATTTCCCTATTTCTGTTTCTAAAGTTCATTGTATGACGTCATAGTTTATATCTGTTCATAGCCACATGAACAGACCCAGGACTGAGGCTGTAGACCCAGGACTGAGGCTGCAGACCCAGGACTGAGGCTGCAGACCCAGGACTGAGGCTGCAGACCCAGGACTGAGGCTGCAGACCCAGGACTGAGGCTGTAGACCCAGGACTGAGGCTGCAGACCCAGGACTGAGGCTGTAGACCCAGGACTGAGGCTGTAGACCCAGGACGAGGCCATAGACCCAGGTCTGAGGCTGCAGACCCAGGACTGAGGCTGTAGACCCAGGACTGAGGCTGTAGACCCAGGACTGAGGCTGTAGACCCAGGACTGAGGCTGTAGACCCAGGACTGAGGCTGTAGACCCAGGACTGAGGCTGCAGACCCAGGACTGAGGCTGCAGACCCAGGACTGAGGCTGTAGACCCAGGACTGAGGCTGTAGACCCAGGACTGAGGCTGTAGACCCAGGACTGAGGCTGTAGACCCAGGACTGAGGCTGTAGACCCAGGACTGAGGCTGTAGACCCAGGACTGAGGCTGTAGACCCAGGACTGAGGCTGTAGACCCAGGACTGAGGCTGTAGATCCAGGACTGAGGCTGCAGACCCAGGACTGAGGCTGTAGACCCAGGACTGAGGCTGTAGACCCAGGACTGAGGTTGTAGAAGTGGCTCCTATACAGGGTGGGGGGTGTAGCCCATGGGTCGGGAGCAACCAGCTTTAATTGCAGAACCCGATGTTTGATGTTGAAAGAGAACAATATCATTTCTCACTTCTACCACCATCAAACATATTAGAATTATCTGACGTTGTTGTGTTTGTTGCAGATCTACAAAGTCCATCTACAGAATGGGGTTCACCTGTGATCAGTGTGGAAAGACCTGCAGCTCTGCTTCTGATCTAAAGACCCACCACAGAACTCACTCTGGAGGAAAACCATATGAGTGTGATCTGTGTGGAACATGTTTTACTACAAAAGAAGGTCTCATGGTCCACAGCAGAATCCACACTGGAGAAAAACCCTTCAGCTGCGACGATTGTGATCAGAGTTTTAGACATGAGACTACTCTCAAAGCTCATCAGAGGATCCACACAGGAGAGAAACCATTTGAGTGTGACCAGTGTGAAAAAACATTTAGGAGAAAATACCAGCTCACCCAACATCAGCATGTCCACACAGGAGAGAAACCTCACCAATGTGACCAGTGTGAAAAGACTTTTACATGTTTATCTGACCTCACTGTGCACTACAGAATCCACACTGGAGATAAACCATTCGTCTGTGGAGACTGTGGGAAGAAGTTTACTCAGTCTTCACACTACAAAGCACATGAGAGGATCCACACTGGAGAAAAGCCCTTTGCATGTGACTTCTGCAGTAAAACCTTTAAAACAGCAGCACATCGCACAGTTCACCATCGGAGCCACACTGGAGAGAAGCCGTACGAGTGTGACCAGTGTGGAACATGTTTTTCCCGAAGAGGACATCTTAACCAGCACAAAAGAATCCACACTGGAGAGAAGCCCTTCAGCTGCGACGATTGTGGTCAGAGTTTTTCTCAGAGTGATTATCTCAAAGTGCATCAGAGGATCCACACTGGAGAGAAACCCTTTGTCTGTGAAAAGTGTTTTACTCATAGGATTTCTCTTACTAAACACATTAAAACCTGTAGAGAAGCAGGTCTGAAGCAGGTCTGAAGCATCTGGACCAAAGTGAAGGAGACAGAGCTGAGGCTGCATCCTGTGAACCCAGAGTCAGACTCTACAGGATCTCACTTCAGTCTTAACTCCTGGTTTGGGGAAAGAATCCATTCTGTTCAGTGTTTCATTTTCATGTTTGTTTTCTGTTCCTTGTTGTGACTCTATGATGTTGGTTTGTTGTGTCTTTGTGTCTGTAATTAGTTCCTGTGTCCTGATTGTTCATTTTTCACGTTTTCAAGAACAGACCATAATAAATGACATTTGAGTTGAGTCTTATTTTCCTCCATGTTTGTAAAGTCTTTGAATAATATGAAGGACATGAATCACAATCAATCACAGAATCAAATCACAAAACTGTCGAATATTGTAAGTATCTCAATAATATTGAATAGTGACAAATATCACTGTTAAATGTCTGTCACTACATTTCCCATGATGCACCTGTTAATATTGTAGTTCCCCAGGGTCTCCCGTAGCCATGTTCAGAGCTGTTCTTTACAGTGTTAGGGGCGGAGCCTGTGCGCGTGCGTCATGCCAACCATCAATAATCCTGTGTGTATAAGTTCTGTGTGCGTCTATGCAAAGTGAGTACCATGTGCCAATCTATATTTATGCTCCATTTATATACTTTAATGTCCGCTTCCTCCTTGTAGCTACAACACGTGGTGCGCCACGTGCATGACTGTAGGAGCACTCCATAATAAGCCCTGCTATATGTGGATAATGTACATATGTGTGTCTGTGTGTGTATAGTTTAGAACAGCCCGTTTCTGCTACACATATAGTTTGCCTTTTCATTATAAAGTTCCACGTAACACCATTTAGAGTTAGAGCGCCCCCTTGTGGGCTACGGTTGTAATGTCACTCATTGATTACAGTGTATCTGTGTTCATAGTCTAAAAGGCTGTTTTTAATAAACATTTGATCTTTTGTGTTGATTCCAGGTAGAGGCATAAGAATCTGGCTTAACCTGCAGAAAATACATGGATTTCTTCATGAAGCCCTTCACGAGCTCTTTAGCATCATTTCTACAAGATTCTACACACGTTCTTTTACAAATGGAAGAGTGTGTGAGCCTCTGCTTGTTACTATGGATGTAAAGTCTCTGTTCACTAATAGAGAACACACTCAGGGTCTACCAGCTTTACTAATCTTTCCTGGATAAACGCTCTGACCCCACAAGCCCCTCAGTGACTTTCTGTTCTCACCCACTGGACTCTTGAAAACATTGTTCTCTTCTGGACAAACACTGAAGTGGAAACATGTGGATTCATTCCCACAGAAGTTCCATGAAGCGACTTTTACAAAAGACATTCAAAAGAGAGGACCGACTGTCAAACCTTTACTTTCACTTTGAGTTTCTGAAATGTCAGAGTCAGGTTTAAGCTGGACTTTGTTTTCAAACTCACCAAGTCCAAACGTATCAACAGGTTTAATAGTGTCTACACAAACACACACACACATGCATACTCTACACAAACACACACATACTCTACACAACACACACATACTCACTCTACAGACACACACATACACGTTTGTGTTACCTGGTGGGTCCCTTTGACAGGGCCGTTCAGAATGGGACCCATAGACATAATCTTTTTTACTGGGACTACTTTAAGTAATACAAAACAGTCAATAGAAACCAAACATCTCTTTTAAAGGAATTTTATTTTTGATTTTTTTTTGAATTGCAGTGATTCTATTTTTGACATAGAATTTAATGCCACTCCATGTCCGATGTCTAAGGTCATCTGGTGAGGCATTAATGCAGGCCAGGCAGTGAGACTTCCCAGGGACCTTTCCAGTCTGTATGAAAGGTGTCATGGTCTTCTCCACAGCCTTCACCTCAGATGCAGACCATGGCTTTCTTACACGTTCTAGGGAGAGAAATAAAAATATATTAGCAATATAACAAACAAAATAGAAAGGCGCCATATAAACAAATGTATTTTAAAAGTCCTAAAAAGGCTCAAACATGTCCAAAGCTGCTTCAAGGCTCATACTCAGAGGGGATGGGGATCTTTCCAGTGTTCCCCATTTCAGGCACAAAGGGCGGGTGCAGATAAGATCCAGGGTCGCACTACCTCATTAACATTAGGATTGGATAAATATGATGATAATGATAATAATGATAATATATTTATTATTTATATGTGTGTGTGTCCAGGGTCAGTGAGTGTGTGTCTAGGGTTAGTGTGTGTGTCCAAAAAGATTTTACAAATTTGTGGGTTGCTCATCACAGTTCAGAGAATCAAACAGTTCAAACACAGTAGATGCAATAATAACAAACACAGCAGCCATGTGTTTGACCTCTGTCTGTGGTAACAACAGAAATGTCCTGGATCCTGCTACAATGTAACCCACTGCAGAAATAAATAACACAGTAAATGCATTTACTGTGTTATTCAGAAAGAAAGTGTCACTTCAGAGACGACAGATTTAAACAGTTCTTCAGAGACATGTTCAGTTCTCACCTGTCGCAACAGCAGAAGTGTGTGTGTGTCAAAGAGAGATATTTCATCCCCAGTCCAAAGGTCCTGATTGTAGTAAAATAAATGACGATTAAAGTCTGCTCCAGTTCATGAGTTCCGTATTTTATTACTTGTATTGTATTAAAAAATGACGTGTTCAAAATCCCTTATAAAGATGACCAGGATTCAGAAAGTTAAATTCAAAAAAGGTTTATTTCCCTAATACAAAAGAATCTAACACAATCGACCTGGATCAAACTTAACTATCCCTTATTCCCTATATAAAGTATAACTTAGGTGGGCGTTCCACGCAAGTCACACTGCTGTCCCTGATCCAGTCTAGACTCAAACAAGCATGAGGTTATTTAAGCAAATGTGCATGAAGAAGGGGGCGTGTCGTATCAGTCAGCTCTCTGGTCTCGGGTCCGGCCTTTCCATCAGGTCTCCTCCGTCTCTCCAGACCTAAACAGAATCATTCACACACTACCCCTCCCCAATCTATAGATTTATTACTTCCTTGAGATAAGGCAGGAGGCTCTCAAGGCTGCTCCTCCAGATTCTGGCCTCCATCTCCTTCTCTAAACAACGGAAAGGATTAACAGAATCTAGGCAGGCAGATCCCTCTTGGCCTGAGATTAACTATCATTAACTTATCCTGCACTTTGGACTAAAATGGGACAAGGGGAGAAGAGCAATACAAGGTCTTTTTTGGCTTAGAAAGATACAGAGTTCAAATCAGGGTCAGTCAAATTCACATTTGCTTTAGTCTATATTTTAATACAACACTTGTCACGATGGGTCATAATAAAATGCTATGATAAAAACATAATGAAACACAATAAAACAGAACAGAATACATTGATTGTTTGAAGACAGTAGCAGAATAAAGTGCATCATTACTGTTTGCAACTTACTGTTACGGGCCAGGCCCTTTCTGTCCAGGAGAGGGAGCTGTCTGGGGTTTGTCTGCCTTCTCTGCCGTCTCCTCCTATATGCAGGTCCACACCTGCACCATGCCACGCCCCTCATCAGTGGGTCTCTTCACCTGGGAGCTGAGAGCTGCTCACTTCTCTCCTGTGCTGCTCTGCTTGGTCCTGTCCTGGTGGGCTCTACCTTGAACCACCACGCCCATTCCCTTTTTGCACATTTGAGTTTGTCTTTTGTTTTATACACCACATTCACTGCACACTAGTGATGGGTAAATGAAACCTCACGTATCGTTTCGGCACATCCAACGAACTGCATTGATACTGTGCCACAACAGTGTTGCCTGTGCTGCTCTATACTGACGCCTGGTGGATCTGATAAATCATTACATGCAACTCACTGATTCAATGAGCTTTACATACTTGTCTGTACACAATATTACGTTACTGCATTGTCTGTGTTATTATTTTATTTTTTATGTGAAAATTAAAGTGATAGTAAAATGTCATTAAGTGATTTTATATTTTGTTTATTTTTCAAAACAATAAGCATGTCCAAAGTGCACTGTAAACCCTGGCAACTAAAGTATACTTGAAAAAACCTTTGACATTTTCTACACTTCAATTTCTCGAAATCATTTTTCAAGACTGTGATGTCAACATAAACCTTTGAGGTCCGACAGGGATTCGTACCCGGTTCTCTTTAAACGCGAGGCGAGAGCGCTATCCACTCATCCATCATGCCTAACTAGATTTTCCGTTTCAAACTAAATCTTGATTGTAGATAAAGCGTGAAATGTAAAATACAAACATTGCCTTATTTGCTGTTATTTGCAGTATCACACTGCAGAATACTTTCTTTTAGTTGCAGGTTCCATTTTGATGCTGTAAAATGGGATGTTTTTCCTTTTTGAAAGGGTTATTTTCTTTTTCTGAGAGCGGTTCATACCGGTGACACTTGCAGATGCGGAACCTTTTAAACACAGTTTGCCGTGTCGGGACAAGCGACACTGCGGCTGTATCGGTCACGTGGCTTTTTCATAAAGCGACACGCGCGCCGATACGAGGTTTTGCCAAACGAACTCGGCACATGCGCCGGTGTATCAGTGTTGCTGGACCCATCACTAATAAATACTGTTTCCTGCATCTTTGGGTCTGCCAATGTGTTCGTCTTAATAAAAAGAGGATGTTTCCTGCTCTGAGCTACAACCTGTAAACGTACCTTTAAATGTACCTGTGAGCGTACCTGTGAGTGTACCTGTGAACGTACCTGTGAGCGTACCTGTGAGCGTACCTGTGAGCGTACCTGTAAATGTACCTGTGAGCGTACCTGTGATCGTACCTGTGAACGTACCTGTAAACGTACCTGTAAACGTACCTGTAAACGTACCTGTGAGCGTACCTGTGAACCTGTACGTACCTGTGAGCGTACCTGTGATCGTACCTGTAAACGTACCTGTGAGTGTACCTGTGATCGTACCTGTGAGCCTTTAGAGCCTGAAGTCATTTTACTGTGGGTTTAAACACTTATTGCTCTTATTAAGAAGCATTTACAGATATTTCTCTCGGTGTTGTGTGCTCTCCCTTCTGTCTGTGCGCTGCAACACCGACATTTCCCCACTGTGGACCAATAAGGTTCTCTGATCTCATCTTAGAACAAAAGCCTCCCTCTGGTCTCTCTCCATAGGGAGTGATTATACAGTTATTTATCATTCTAAAACATGAGAAGACAAAGTCAACAGTCTCATCTCCTTTAAAGGAAGAGGGTTTCTCTGTTCTAACTTTATGAAATCCACTTTTGCACAAGTGAACCCTTGATATGAAACAAAAGGTGAAGCACAGAAAGTGTAGAAGAGGAAAACTAAGAATCCAGCACAGAAAGAATCAAAGACAGATGCAAGAAAAATGTCAACTTTTAATTTGTTCACAAACAACACAACAACAACGAATATTTAATAAACAATAACAATTAATAAAACAACAAATGAATTTCCAGAACGTCCAATTAACAACATTAAACAGTAAACACAATGCACACTTATCCTCCAGTGCTCTCAGCACTTGTGGAGGGACTCAAGTGAGATCCTGTAGAGTCTGACTCTGGGCTCACAGGATGCAGCCTCAGCTCTGTCTCCTTCACTTTGGTCCAGAGGCTTCAGAGCTGCTTCTCTGCAGGTTTTAATGTGTCGATGAAGATGTGACCTTTGTGTAAAAGACTTTCCACACTTTTCACAGACAAATGGTTTCTCTCCAGTGTGGATCCTCTGATGAACTTTGAGAGAACCACTCTGAGAAAAACTCTGACCACAATCGTCACAGCTGAAGGGTTTCTCTCCAGTGTGGATTCTCTGATGAACTTTGAGATTACCACTTTGAGAAAAACTCTGACCACAATCGTCACAGCTGAAGGGTTTTTCTCCAGTGTGGATTCTCTCATGATCTTTGTAGTGTGAAGACTGAGTAAAAATCTTCCCACAGTCTCCACAGACGAATGGTTTATCTCCAGTGTGGATTCTGTAGTGCTCAGTGAGGTGAGATAAACGTGTAAAAGTCTTTTCACACTGGTCACATTGGTGAGGTTTCTCTCCTGTGTGGACATGCTGATGTTGGGTGAGCTGGTATTTTCTCCTAAATGTTTTTTCACACTGGTCACACTCAAATGGTTTCTCTCCTGTGTGGATCTTCTGATGAGCTTTGAGAGTACCCTCTTGTCTAAAACTCTGATCACAATCGTCACAGCTGAAGGGTTTTTCTCCAGTGTGGATTCTGCTGTGGACCTTGAGACATTGTTTTGTAGTAAAACATGTTCCACACAGATCACACTCATATGGTTTTCCTCCAGTGTGAGTTCTGTGGTGGGTCTTTAGATCAGAAGCAGAGCTGCAGGTCTTTCCACACTGATCACAGGAGAACACCATTCTGTAGATGGACTTTGTAGATCTGCAACAAACACAACAAAGACACGTCAAATAATTATAATGTGTTTGACATTGATGGTGGAAGAAGTGAGAAATGACACAGTTGAGTGTGTTCACAGTAAAGTGTCAATTAAAGTATCTGGACTTTAAAAGGTTATAACTTAAAAACTAAAATAACTATCATGGATTAGATAAAATATTTCAAACACAGACACACTGAAGAGAGTGTGGATAAAATCAAAAGGAAAGATTGAAAAATATAATTTTGGCGACATTTTAAACGACCAAATCAGTCTCAGATTGGACCATTCTACTGTGACGCCAGAAAAGGAAATGTCCCGAGTCTGAAAAAGTGGAAATCCCACAAGATAAACCTGGTTAACACAACATCAGTAAATCACTTGATATAAAAAAGGTAATTAATTAAATGGCCCTTGAATAATGTGTAATGGACGTGATGTTTCCGTCCTCTTTTCTCTAAAAATTAAACTTAAGAAAAAAAAAAATCTGGTTGGATTTCACATTTAATTTTTTTTTATAGGGCTGCAACTAACAATTATTTTAATAATCGATTAATCTGTCGATTATTTCTTTGATTAATTGGATAAAAAAAAAAATGTTTCCATCCCTTTGTTTACAAACATGGCCATGGACCTAAACAAAAAAAACATGCAAATGTAAGCTATGCAAATATTGGCTTTTTGAAAAGTAAAGTGCACAAAAATAAGTATTTTTAGGGATGCACCGATTTTTACATTAAAAATATAATTATATATATATATATATATATGAGAATTTTCAGACAATTTGCAGAATTCTCGCTGAAATGGACCTCTGACTTTTTGTTCAAAAGTACATTATGACTAGTACATGGCAAATTTTCAACAATTTGTAAACAGGCGGGCGCGAGGGCGGCCATGTGCGCCGAGAGGTCCTTTTATGGGTCCTTTGGAGACTTTACGGAGCTGTCAAATAACTTTAGTGGTTGAAGAAGATGACATAGTCTGGGATCGCATCTTTCATTCAGACAGAAGACATGTTTTATTGTCGATGGTAGAGACAGCACGAACAACACGAACAACAGAATGCAAGTGTATTATACAGAGCGTTGGCATGGAGACCTCCAATCAGCAGCTGCCACAGTGCCATGTAGCTTGGCCTTCAGATAGACAAAACAAGGGAAAAGTACTGGCTTCTGCACATTGATAGAATGATGAGTTTAACTTTAACAAAAGTTGCTTCAAAGTGTTATGAAATCTCACACGGTGTCTACTGTCTAAATCATGGATCTAAATCCAAAGTGATTCAGATAGGAGGAAAGAGACTAAGCATTGCTACACCTAGTTAGATGAGAGCGCATTGAGTGTGTGTGTGTGTGTGTGTGTGTGTGTGTGTGTGTGTGTGTGTGTGTGTGTGTGTGTGTGTGTGTGTGTGTGTGTGTGTGTGTGTGTCGTCACTAAGGCCTGCACACTTAAACATTCCTTCTTCCTACTTTGTTTTTGGCAGCGGGAAAATGCTGTAGTATATGAACATCAGAAATGTCCGTGAGAAAACAGCTTTGGAGGACCCTACCGCGCTACTTGCTCAAAAAAATAGCTTAGCTACAGAAAAGTTACTTGGATTTGTAAATAGTGACGCTACCCTCAAGCTACTGAAAAACGTAGCGAGTTAAGCTAGTAGCGTCGCTACTGCCCATCACTGTAAACTACAGACTTAAAACATGGATTCAAAAGGCTCTGACTTGTACATTTGCATTTGTAACAACATAAATAACATTTTAATTTGGATATTCAAAGTTTTCTAATTATTAAAACTGAAATCATGCAGAGTGTAAAAACGTGACCCACCTCCTCAGACGCTAGGCAAAGACTGAGCGAGGCGCATGCGCAGACTGATGGAGGCTTCTTTCTTCTTCTTCATTTATTTCCGGCAGGCTGTACACTATAGAAGTGTAATGCTGCCCTCTTCCGTTCAGGTTGATACTACATTATTATTACTCTCGTTGGTACAAACTGGTGGAGAGAAGGAAGGATACAACTGCTTTGTCGATCAAACGCGAATTCTTTACCGAGGAAAATATAGATTTTAATGAAAATACTGCTAATCCAAGATCTGACAGCTGCTTGTACATAGTCTGTCTTTCTGTTGAGTATAGAGCACAAAACAATACCACATGAGGCACCGTTTCAGGTTGACCACACTGACATAATCCATCACGATGCTTGCCAATGACTTCCAAATATGCTGCTAGCCCACAATGCCCCAGCCTCAATCTAACAATCTTTACCTGATTTGCCCGGCTAGATATCCACACAGGCCTAATATTTTGCACCAGAGGCTGAGAATTAAAATAATGCCTCCCCCTTTTCTCTTTCTCCCACACTTTTTGCCACTGATTTTGCACAACACTTGTTATGATACTTATACACTCTAATTTTCCCAAACAGATGTTATACTCCAGTGTCTCCCAAAGTGGGGTCCGCGGCCCCCTGGTGGGCCGCGAGGGTACTGCAGGGGGGCCGCGGGAGGTCATAAAAAAAATAAAACAATAATATAATTATTTAATGTTAAATTTATAATGTTGTGTTTGTAATATTAAAATATTTGTGTTCATTATTTGACTTGAATAATCCACTGTAATCATTATTATATTACAATGTTTGTAGCAGAGGCTATTTCCCCAAAATAAAATAACCAGAAGAGCCTTAATGTTGTCTTCTTGGTTATTATGTTGGGGGGCCACGCAGACCCGTCAGATTTTTAAGGGGGCCTCGGTGTTACTGAGTTTGGGAATGGCTGTTATACTCTATTTCCTCACACAGAAGAGACTGCTTAGCCAGTGTATCAGCTCTCTCATTCCCCACTATACCTGAATGAGATGGGATCCAGCGAAATACTACACTAGATCCCCTTGCTTCAAGCCGACGGAGGCAACACAACATCTCCAAGATTATATCGGCTCGGGCCCCAGACAGGCCAGCAAATATAGCATTAAAGCAGACACTGAATCTGAATAAATATAAGAGGATTCAAAATTATTCCTCTCTACGCAATCAAGAGCCCACCAGATGGCTAGCAACTCAGTTGTGAACACAGATACTGTATGGAAATATTGATGGTTGATTGTATTTTTAATCATCAGAAAATGCGTCTCAATGTTTGTCTGTGTCCGAGAGGGAGATTTAAAATGTATTTATATTAAAAGCAACGGTTGTAGGACCTGAATAAAAGAGCCACTGGAGTGAGCAGGTCATTAAAAACCAGAGAATCAAAATAAAACACATTTATTACAATAACATTATTTATAATGTAATGTGTGGATACCATGAATAAAAAGTGTAGTATCTTTGTGGAAATGATGCTAAAGAGCTCATTATGGGTCTACCTGGAGGAAAGTGTGTGTTTGGTCTGTAAAGCTCAGCAGCTGCAGCACAGGGTTAAGACTAGGGCTGGGAATTGGAAAAAATGTGACAATTGGATAATATTGTGATGGTGAAATACTGTGAGTGTCTGGATGAGCTGATAATGGATACGACGTCAACTGAGTCTTTCTGGGTCAGAAGGAACAGGCAAACTCCAGGTGTACAGTTGTTTATGGAAGAGGAGGGAACAGGTTTATTGCAGACGTAGATGGTGGATTGGGAGGTTTATGCTTTCATATGAAAGGGTTACAGGTTGAGGAGGAGTATCCAGGTACTAAGGAGGGTATAGCAGCAGGTATACGGAGGTGATGAAGATGTGTATCTGTGCTTTTCTGGAATCAACACAAAAGATCAAATGTTTATTAAAAACAGCCTTTTAGACTATGAACACAGATACACTGTAATCAATGAGTGACATTAGAACCGTAGACGTTCTCCTCCACTCACAGAACGAGCCTGCGTCCTCTAGTCTCTACAGCCTGCGTCCTCTAGTCTCTACAGCCTGCGTCCTCTAGTCTCTACAGCCTGTGTCCTCTAGACTCTACAGCCTGCGTCCTCTAGTCTCTACAGCCTGTGTCCTCTAGTCTCTACAGCCTGCGTCCTCTAGTCTCTACAGCCTGCGTCCTCTAGTCTCTACAGCCTGTGTCCTCTAGTCTCTACAGCCTGTGTCCTCTAGACTCTACAGCCTGTGTCCTCTAGTCTCTACAGCCTGTGTCCTCTAGTCTCTACAGCCTGTGTCCTCTAGTCTCTACAGCCTGTGTCCTCTAGTCTCTACAGCCTGTGTCCTCTAGTCTCTACAGCCTGTGTCCTCTAGTCTCTACAGCCTGTGTCCTCTAGTCTCTACAGCCTGTGTCCTCTAGTCTCTACAGCCTGTGTCCTCTAGTCTCTACAGCCTGCGTCCTCTAGTCTCTACAGCCTGCGTCCTCTAGTCTCTACAGCCTGCGTCCTCTAGTCTCTACAGCCTGCGTCCTCTAGTCTCTACAGCCTGTGTCCT
Organism: Knipowitschia caucasica; assembly: GCA_964034765.1. Classification (NCBI taxonomy): domain Eukaryota; kingdom Metazoa; phylum Chordata; class Actinopteri; order Gobiiformes; family Gobiidae; genus Knipowitschia; species Knipowitschia caucasica. The sequence goes on along the minus strand of OZ035844.1, from coordinate 1,900,695 downwards.
CTAGTCTCTACAGCCTGTGTCCTCTAGTCTCTACAGCCTGTGTCCTCTAGTCTCTACAGCCTGTGTCCTCTAGTCTCTACAGCCTGTGTCCTCTAGACTCTACAGCCTGTGTCCTCTAGTCTCTACAGCCTGTGTCCTCTAGTCTCTACAGCCTGTGTCCTCTAGTCTCTACAGCCTGTGTCCTCTAGTCTCTACAGCCTGTGTCCTCTAGTCTCTACAGCCTGTGTCCTCTAGTCTCTACAGCCTGCGTCCTCTAGTCTCTACAGCCTGCGTCCTCTAGTCTCTACAGCCTGCGTCCTCTAGTCTCTACAGCCTGCGTCCTCTAGTCTCTACAGCCTGTGTCCTCTAGTCTCTACAGCCTGTGTCCTCTAGTCTCTACAGCCTGTGTCCCTCTAGTCTCTACAGCCTGTGTCCTCTAGTCTCTACAGCCTGTGTCCTCTAGTCTCTACAGCCTGTGTCCTCTAGTCTCTACAGCCTGTGTCCTCTAGTCTCTACAGCCTGTGTCCTCTAGTCTCTACAGCCTGTGTCCTCTAGTCTCTACAGCCTGTGTCCTCTAGTCTCTACAGCCTGTGTCCTCTAGTCTCTACAGCCTGTGTCCTCTAGTCTCTACAGCCTGTGTCCTCTAGTCTCTACAGCCTGTGTCCTCTAGTCTCTACAGCCTGTGTCCTCTAGTCTCTACAGCCTGTGTCCTCTAGTCTCTACAGCCTGCGTCCTCTAGCCTCTACAGCCTGTGTCCTCTAGTCTCTACAGCCTGTGTCCTCTAGTCTCTACAGCCTGTGTCCTCTAGTCTCTACAGCCTGTGTCCTCTAGTCTCTACAGCCTGTGTCCTCTAGTCTCTACAGCCTGTGTCCTCTAGTCTCTACAGTCTGCGTCCTCTAGTCTCTACAGCCTGTGTCCTCTAGTCTCTACAGCCTGTGTCCTCTAGTCTCTTCTAGTCTCTACAGCCTGTGTCCTCTAGTCTCTACAGCCTGTGTCCTCTAGTCTCTACAGCCTGTGTCCTCTAGTCTCTACAGCCTGCGTCCTCTAGTCTCTACAGCCTGTGTCCTCTAGTCTCTTCTAGTCTCTACAGCCTGTGTCCTCTAGTCTCTACAGCCTGTGTCCTCTAGTCTCTACAGCCTGTGTCCTCTAGTCTCTACAGCCTGCGTCCTCTAGACTCTACAGCCTGTGTCCTCTAGTCTCTACAGCCTGTGTCCTCTAGACTCTACAGCCTGTGTCCTCTAGTCTCTACAGCCTGTGTCCTCTAGTCTCTACAGCCTGTGTCCTCTAGTCTCTACAGCCTGTGTCCTCTAGTCTCTACAGCCTGTGTCCTCTAGTCTCTACAGCCTGTGTCCTCTAGTCTCTACAGCCTGCGTCCTCTAGTCTCTACAGCCTGTGTCCTCTAGTCTCTACAGCCTGTGTCCTCTAGTCTCTACAGCCTGCGTCCTCTAGTCTCTACAGCCTGTGTCCTCTAGTCTCTACAGCCTGCGTCCTCTAGTCTCTACAGCCTGCGTCCTCTAGTCTCTACAGCCTGTGTCCTCTAGTCTCTACAGCCTGTGTCCTCTAGTCTCTACAGCCTGCGTCCTCTAGTCTCTACAGCCTGTGTCCTCTAGTCTCTACAGCCTGTGTCCTCTAGTCTCTACAGCCTGTGTCCTCTAGTCTCTACAGCCTGTGTCCTCTAGTCTCTACAGCCTGTGTCCTCTAGTCTCTACAGCCTGTGTCCTCTAGTCTCTACAGCCTGTGTCCTCTAGTCTCTACAGCCTGTGTCCTCTAGACTCTACAGCCTGTGTCCTCTAGACTCTACAGCCTGTGTCCTCTAGTCTCTACAGCCTGTGTCCTCTAGTCTCTACAGCCTGTGTCCTCTAGTCTCTACAGCCTGTGTCCTCTAGTCTCTACAGCCTGTGTCCTCTAGACTCTACAGCCTGTGTCCTCTAGTCTCTACAGCCTGTGTCCTCTAGTCTCTACAGCCTGTGTCCTCTAGTCTCTACAGCCTGTGTCCTCTAGACTCTACAGCCTGTGTCCTCTAGTCTCTACAGCCTGTGCCTCTACAGCCTGTGTCCTCTAGTCTCTACAGCCTGTGTCCTCTAGTCTCTACAGCCTGTGTCCTCTAGTCTCTACAGCCTGTGTCCTCTAGTCTCTACAGCCTGTGTCCTCTAGTCTCTACAGCCTGTGTCCTCTAGTCTCTACAGCCTGTGTCCTCTAGTCTCTACAGCCTGTGTCCTCTAGTCTCTACAGCCTGTGTCCTCTAGTCTCTACAGCCTGCGTCCTCTAGTCTCTACAGCCTGTGTCCTCTAGTCTCTACAGCCTGTGTCCTCTAGTCTCTACAGCCTGTGTCCTCTAGTCTCTACAGCCTGTGTCCTCTAGTCTCTACAGCCTGTGTCCTCTAGTCTCTACAGCCTGTGTCCTCTAGTCTCTACAGCCTGTGTCCTCTAGTCTCTACAGCCTGCGTCCTCTAGTCTCTACAGCCTGTGTCCTCTAGTCTCTACAGCCTGCGTCCTCTAGTCCCTACAGCCTGTGTCCTCTAGACTCTACAGCCTGTGTCCTCTAGTCTCTACAGCCTGTGTCCTCTAGTCTCTACAGCCTGTGTCCTCTAGACTCTACAGCCTGTGTCCTCTAGCCTCTACAGCCTGTGTCCTCTAGACTCTACCGCCAACAGCCGAATCCCAGAAGTTTCACAGTAATATACAGGGCCGAAAAGAGACGAAAATCACACTTTTCATGCAGTGAAACATGTGTAATTTTTTTCATGTATTAATTTAAATAATTGTTTCCTGATCGTACATTTACCATTTATCTTTCGCGTTAATCTTTACATACACCTCGCTCTTTTTTCTCTTGCTCTGTCCCCTTGGAAACTTGCTCTGTCCCCTTGGACACTTGCTCTGTCCCCTTGGACACTTGCTGTGTCCCCTTGGACACTTGCTCTGTCCCCTTGGACACTTGCTCTGTCCCCTTGGACACTTGCTCTGTCCCCTTGGACACTTGCTCTGTCCCTTGGACACTTGCTCTGTCCCCTTGGACACTTGCTGTGTCCCCTTGGACATTTGCTCTGTCCCCTTGGACACTTGCTGTGTCCCCTTGGACACTTGCTCTGTCCCCTTGGACACTTGCTCTGTCCCCTTGGACACTTGCTCTGTCCCCTTGGACACTTGCTCTGTCCCCTTGGACACTTGCTGTGTCCCCTTGGACACTTGCTCTGTCCCCTTGGACACTTGCTGTGTCCCCTTGGACACTTGCTGTGTCCCCTTGGACACTTGCTCTGTCCCCTTGGACACTTGCTCTGTCCCCTTGGACACTTGCTGTGTCCCCTTGGACACTTGCTGTGTCCCCTTGGACACTTGCTCTGTCCCCTTGGACACTTGCTGTGTCCCCTTGGACACTTGCTCTGTCCCTTGGACACTTGCTGTGTCCCCTTGGACACTTGCTGTGTCCCCTTGGACACTTGCTGTGTCCCCTTGGACACTTGCTCTGTCCCCTTGGACACTTGCTCTGTCCCCTTGGACACTTGCTGTGTCCCCTTGGACACTTGCTCTGTCCCCTTGGACACTTGCTGTGTCCCCTTGGACACTTGCTGTGTCCCCTTGGACACTTGCTGTGTCCCCTTGCTCTCTCCTCACCGCCGTGCGCTCCCATCCACACACACACACACACACATTACCCACAGAGCTACTGCACTTATGAGAGACAGATCTCACAACACTGGATATGTTGGAGTTCTTTTCTCTCATTTTTCCAATTGCTTTCAATAAGTTTAGATCACTAGTCCGTTTTACGGACGTCCGACGGACAGCAGCCAACGCGCGTCAACGGAGACGCGCCCGGTGGAGTCCAGACCTCACCGTGGCCATACCTCCAAAAGCACGTCACTTTAGTGGAGACGAGCGAACAGAAATGTTTTCAGATCCTACTCTGTAATCCCAGAGAAAGCTCCTCTGACTGATAATAAGGCTGTAGGATGTTACCATTGTTTTCATAAACTGGTCAGACATAGTTCTAGCACAGTTCATTTGTAAACTTATGTGTTTTCTTTTCAGTTTCAGAGGGTATTCTTGCTTAAATAGAGCCATTAATTGGCTTGGATTCACATTTGTTTCGTGTTTATTGGGCTATTGTTATAAACAACAGTTAAAAAACATTTCTAATGAAGTACATGTTAATTTGTAATGGCTTATTGCTATAATTTCTCAATTTATTTTATTTACAATTGCAAAGGGCATTCTTGTCTTTTGTTGTTGGTGTTTTGGGCTATTCTATAAATATCTAAATTTTAACCTTTTTCTGACTGACAGTTTAGTATTTATCACTAAAATTGCATAGACTGCAGTTTGTTTATTTGAAAGTAGCTTCTATATAGCAAACTACTTTTGACAGAATTTTGTAACTTAGCTTGCTGCATTTTTATGGGTGGTAGCTTCTGTAAAGTGAAGCTGAATTTATTGTAGAGTAGCTTAGCTAACTGCATAAATCAAGTAGCTTGCCCATCACTGGTAGTTTATGTAGTCACATGTGAGAGCTAGCTGCTAACAGGGGACTGCGAGCGTGTGATATGGAGAGACCATGAGGATTTGTGTTTTATTTATTTTTTATACAGAACTGCAGATAAAGTCAACCAGTGATCCTACATGTGTCGTCGTGGTCCTTAATCAGCCAGCGCACCCCTATGTCAGACTGTACATTTCCCTATTTCTGTTTCTAAAGTTCATTGTATGACGTCATAGTTTATATCTGTTCATAGCCACATGAACAGACCCAGGACTGAGGCTGTAGACCCAGGACTGAGGCTGTAGACCCAGGACTGAGGCTGTAGACCCAGGACTGAGGCTGTAGACCCAGGACTGAGGCTGTAGACCCAGGACTGAGGCTGTAGACCCAGGACTGAGGCTGTAGACCCAGGACTGAGGCTGTAGACCCAGGACTGAGGCTGTAGACCCAGGACTGAGGCTGTAGACCCAGGACTGAGGCTGTAGACCCAGGACTGAGGCTGTAGACCCAGGACTGAGGCTGTAGACCCAGGACTGAGGCTGTAGACCCAGGACTGAGGCTGCAGACCCAGGACTGAGGCTGTAGACCCAGGACTGAGGCTGTAGACCCAGGACTGAGGCTGCAGACCCAGGACTGAGGCTGCAGACCCAGGACTGAGGCTGCAGACCCAGGACTGAGGCTGTAGACCCAGGACTGAGGCTGTAGACCCAGGACTGAGGCTGTAGACCCAGGACTGAGGCTGCAGACCCAGGACTGAGGCTGCAGACCCAGGACTGAGGCTGTAGACCCAGGACTGAGGCTGTAGACCCAGGACTGAGACTGTAGACCCAGGACTGAGGCTGCAGACCCAGGACTGAGGCTGCAGACCCAGGACTGAGGCTGTAGACCCAGGACTGAGACTGTAGACCCAGGACTGAGGCTGTAGACCCAGGACTGAGGCTGTAGACCCAGGACTGAGGCTGTAGACCCAGGATGCTGTGTCCCCTTGGACACACACTTAAAAACTTGACTTAAAATGACTTTAATGAAAGTGCACCTTTTCGTTTACACTTCTCCTGACGGCCTCCCCCTGCCCCCCCAGGCGCTCCCAGCCACCCCCACGTGGTGAAGACGGCCTCCATCGGGACCCTGGGCCGGACGCGGACCCCGATGATCGTGACGGTGCCCAACGCCCCGGACGTCCCGGAGACCAGCCGGATGTTGGAGGACGTGGACAGTGTGAGTCTCGGACACGTCTTCCTGAACATCGACGTGCTCCTCTGACCTCACGCTCACAGGAACCGTCCGGACGCCGCCGTTAACTCTGTCTTTCTGTTTCTCCTCTTTTCCGTCTGCTTCTGTCGGCGCATGTTTGTCTTTTAATCAATAACTTTTCAAAAACACCTGGAATGATTTTGTTGCTTTTTTGTTTCGTTTATTTGGAATGCTTTTCTGGATGTTTTTCCGGCTGCTTTTTTCTTTTTGACCAGAGAGTTTCAGGAGAGAGACCAGAGAGAAACCAGGAGAGAGACCAGAGAATAACAGGAGAGAGACCAGAGAATAACAGGAGAGAGACCAGAGAGTAACAGGAGAGAGACCAGAGAGAAACAGGAGAGAGACCAGAGAGAAACAGGAGAGAGACCAGAGAGAAACAGGAGAGAGACCAGAGAGAAACAGGAGAGAGACCAGAGAGTAACAGGAGAGAGACCAGAGAGTAACAGGAGAGAGACCAGAGAGAAACAGGAGAGAGGCCAGAGAGAAACAGGAGAGAGACCAGAGAGTAACAGGAGAGAGACCAGAGAATAACAGGAGAGAGACCAGAGAGTAACAGGAGAGAGACCAGAGAGTAACAGGAGAGAGACCAGAGAATAACAGGAGAGAGACCAGAGAGTAACAGGAGAGAGACCAGAGAGAAACAGGAGAGAGACCAGAGAATAACAGGAGAGAGACCAGAGAGTAACAGGAGAGAGACCAGAGAGAAACAGGAGAGAGACCAGAGAATAACAGGAGAGAGACCAGAGAATAACAGGAGAGAGACCAGAGAGTAACAGGAGAGAGACCAGAGAATAACAGGAGAGAGACCAGAGAATAACAGGAGAGAGACCAGAGAGTAACAGGAGAGACCAGAGAGAAACAGGAGAGAGACCAGAGAATAACAGGAGAGAGACCAGAGAATAACAGGAGAGAGACCAGAGAGTAACAGGAGAGAGACCAGAGAATAACAGGAGAGAGACCAGAGAATAACAGGAGAGAGACCAGAGAGTAACAGGAGAGACCAGAGAGAAACAGGAGAGAGACCAGAGAATAACAGGAGAGAGACCAGAGAGTAACAGGAGAGAGACCAGAGAGTAACAGGAGAGAGACCAGAGAGAAACAGGAGAGAGACCAGAGAGAAACAGGAGAGAGACCAGAGAGTAACAGGAGAGAGACCAGAGAGTAACAGGAGAGAGACCAGAGAGAAACAGGAGAGAGGCCAGAGAGAAACAGGAGAGAGACCAGAGAATAACAGGAGAGAGACCAGAGAATAACAGGAGAGAGACCAGAGAGTAACAGGAGAGACCAGAGAATAACAGGAGAGAGACCAGAGAGAAACAGGAGAGAGACCAGAGAGAAACAGGAGAGAGACCAGAGAGTAGAAGGAGAGAGACCAGAGAGAAACAGGAGAGAGACCAGAGAGTAATAACTTTACTCTCTGGTCTCTCTCCTGTTATTCTCTGGTCTCTCTCCTGTTATTCTCTGGTCTCTCTCCTGTTACTCTCTCTGGTCTCTCTCCTGTTACTCTCTCTGGTCTCTCACACTCGGGACACTTGTCGATTGATGGCTGTTTGGCTTCACTCCTCTGTGCTTCAGGACACAGCTGCAGACTCAAAAACGTGCTAATCATTAAGAATTCACCAACGAAACATTCAGGCTTCGGTTCATCAGACAAACACGGCTCACAGACCTGGAGTTGTGTTTCGCTCCATACAGGCTTCGGTTCATCAGACAAACACGGCTCACAGACCTGGAGTTGTGTTTCGCTCCATACAGGCTAAAATGTGTAACTTCTGCCACATACATGTAGCTCCACCCGTTCTGTTTCTCTCTCAGTCCTCATTGTACCACAGTGAGTCTATATTGTATGTGTGTGTGTGTGTCTGTGTGAGTGAGAGATAGTGTGTGTGTGTGAGTGTGTGTGTGTGTGTGTGTGTGTGTGTGTGTGTGTGTGTGTGTGTGTGTGTGTGTGTGTGTGTGTGTGTGTGTGTGTGTGTGTGTGTGTGAGTGAGAGATAGTGTGTGTGTGTGAGTGTATACTATATCTGTGTGCATGTGTGTGTGTCTGTGTGAGTGAGATACTGTGTGTATGTGTGCTTGTGTGTGTGTCTGTGTGAGTGAGATAGTGTGTGTGTGTGTGTATGTGTGTATACTATATCTGTGTGCACGTGTGTGTGTCTGTGTGAGTGAGATAGTGTGTGTGTGTGTGTGTGTATGTGTGTATACTATATCTGTGTGCACGTGTGTGTGTCTGTGTGAGTGAGAGATAGTGTGTGTGTGTGTGTGTGTGTGTGTGTGTGTGTGTGTGTGTGTGTGTATATATGTGTGTGTGTGTGTGTGTCTGTGTGAGTGTGAGATAGTGTGTGTGTGTGTGAGTGTGTGTGTGTGTGTGTATACTATATCTGTGTGCATGTGTGTATGTCTGTGTGAGTGTGAGATAGCGTGTGTGGGTGTGTATGTGTGTATGTAAACTATATATGTGTGCATGTGTGTGTGTATACTATATCTGTGTGCATGTGTGTGTGTCTGTGTGAGTGTGAGATAGCGTGTGTGGGTGTGTATGTGTGTATGTAAACTATATATGTGTGCATGTGTGTGTGTCTGTGTGAGTGAGATACTGTGTGTGTGTGTATGTGTGCATGTGTGTGTGTCTGTGTGAGTGAGATACTGTGTGTGTGTGTGTATGTTTTTTATTTTCTTAATACTCTTTTTTTTTTTTCATTTTTGAAGAAAATTTACAAAGCACTCACACAAAGGTTTTAAGATTTAAAAGCAATCATGGACATTTTTTTTTGTTCCATACGAGCCACATACAAACCCAATTCAATAATGCATTAATATGTAACTTCCCTGGCATCATCCGACACTGAAATGCTTTCCACAGTCCGATCCAGTCTTGTTGTGTCGGCGGCTCGGGTTGTAGCCAAGCTTTTTGCAATGGCCTTTTTAGTTGCAGCAAGAAAAATGTTTTGTCAAATAAATGTCCCTCCTTCCTACCACCTCCTATAAAATTCTCAGGTATAGCACAAGGCAACCGCCCGGAAGTTCATAACCCAGTATATTTTTTATGGTTGTTTTTATTTTATCCCAATATTGCCCCAATTTGGTACAATTCCAGAATATACAGTATGTGAATGATTAGCCTCCTTTTCTCCACACAATCTCCAACTGATGTGTTATGGAGGTTTTTCATTTTAGGTGTATTAAAAAAACGTGTCAAATTCTTCCAACAAAACTCCCTCCACATCATCGAGTTTTAGTTGTACTGTGGCGTATCACACATCCCGGGACGCAGCCTCCCACTTGTTTTCAATATATAGAGTTGAATCTTCTCGAGAGCCCTCCCGGAGAACCATCATCACCTAATTATACCAAGTGATTCATTAAATACTGTGGGCCTAATTTGTTTTATATAGAAGTCCCGTACTTTCAAATACCTAAAAAGCCTTTAGATTCATGTCCTGTGGCAGTGAAGGTGTTTTTCTTCAGCAACCAAATGTTATTTCTTCTGGACCTCCCTTCAATGTCCGTCAGTTTACTTTGCACAATCATTCGGTTTTCGCATTTATCAAAGCATCCTTCATGGCTGCGTTCAATATCTCCGCCTCCGTGATACGTGCCTCCGCTTCAGCTAGCTTGATCTCTAGAGCGTTAGCCTTCTCAGTATTTTCAGATATACTTTGGTAAACTTCATATTTCAGCGTCGCCAGCTCAGCTTTCTTCTCGTTTCTCAGCTCCTCTTTCTTCCGTAAGTCATTCTTGTTTTCAGCGCAGAACTCTTGCCAGTCTGTCTTTAGCTCTTAGCATCGAGCTAACACTTGCTGCTCCATCACCTTGTTCCGTTTATGCCATTTTCTGCCCGTTTTGTTTCTAGTTTTCACACCACCACGCATTCCAGTCTAAATTCTTGTACCAAGGCACGGTGGTCTTGAATTGGGGGGATTTTACCAACTTTGCTATCGGGAGCGCATTACTAGTCATCCATCGTGGTCGCTCGCTACCCAGAAGTCTTGTGTATGTTTTTATTTAATCATTTATTAGTGTTCCGTGTTTCTGTGCCTTCTTTAGTTAATTGTTTGTACAAAGATATTAAAAAAACTCCCACTACCTTGTATTGAAGGGTTACGATTTTAACTGCAATTTCTTTTCAATAATTATCATAAAGTCTGCTGTGGTAAATGAGTCTTTGGGAGTCTACAGGAAAACACCTTTTTAGGAAGTGAACAAGCAGGCAGACAGCACACCAGACATAAATAGTTCTTTCATATCAGTCTCTTTTATGAATTTCTCACTGGTTTTCTCCTGCTCCAGGCCTTCGTACACGTGTTTTGCTCAAGTGCAGTTTTATAGTGCGATAAATCAGTTGACAAAGCCAGTGTCTGTGTGAAAGTTTGAAGAAGTAAAAGCAATATTTTGGTTGTGACGCATGGAGCAGGAAACAGTGGACTCTGTGTCCTGAGCCAAGCTGTGGAGCTCTCTCTGGTCTCTCTCTGGTCTCTCTCTGGTCTCTCTCTGGTATCTCTCTGGTCTCTCTCTGGTCTCTCTGGTCTCTCTCTGGTCTCTCTCTGGTCTCTCTCTGGTCTCTCTCTGGTCTCTCTCTGGTCTCTCTCTGGTCTCTCTCTGGTCTCTCTCTGGTCTCTCTCTGGTCTCTCTCTGGTCTCTCTCTGATCTCTCTCTGGTCTCTCTCTGGTCTCTCTCGGTCTCTCTCTGGTCTCTCTCTGGTCTCTCTCTGGTCTCTCTCTGGTCTCTCTCTCTGGTCTCTCTCTCTCTCTGGTCTCTCTCTGGTCTCTCTCTGGTCTCTCTCTGGTCTCTCTCTGGTCTCTCTCTGGTCTCTCTCTGGTCTCTCTCTGGTCTCTCTCTGGTCTCTCTCTCTGGTCTCTCTCTGGTCTCTCTCTCTGTCTCTCTCTGGTCTCTCTCTAGTCTCTCTCTAGTCTCTCTCTCTGATCTCTCTCTGGTCTCTATCTGGTCTCTCTCTGGTCTCTCTCTGGTCTCTCTCTCTGATCTCTCTCTGGTCTCTCTCTCTGGTCCACAACAGGTACACATTCTCAACTGTTCATTGGGAGTGGACTGACCAAGCCACAGAAGTACCCTGATTGATCAGTTTTTATGGCTCATATCTAGATTCACAAAAACAACATCACAATAAAAACACACTGAACACAGAGAGCGTCCAACCGGTTACTTTTCAATCTACGTCCATAGGTATCGGAGCCAGATGGAGCTAAATATCTTACATGAGTATTGAGCTACATTGAGCAGTGTCCAGTCAACCGTTCACACCGGAGCTGCAGCTAACGACGAGCAAGTTCACAATATATGCATTATTCATGTTTACTTTTGCTTAAACATGATCTCAGGAATGTTTCTAATACAGTTTGGCTCTAAGTTTCCACATTTTCCGTCATATTTTGGAGATATATTATTAACATGTATTCAGAGAGACCAGGGACAGACCAGAGAGACCCAAGAAGATTGATGAGAGAGAGCAGAGAGAGGCCAGAGAGAGAGAGAGGTCAGAGAGAAAGCAGAGAGAGGCCAGAAAGAGAGAGAGACCAGAGAGAGACCAGAGAGAGACCAGAGAGAGACCAGAGAGAGAGGCCAGGGAGAGAGAGAGAGGCCAGAGAGAGACCAGAGAGAGACCAGAGAGACCCAAGAAGATGATGAGAGAGAGAGCAGAGAGAGGCCAGAGAGAGAGAGAGGTCAGAGAGAAAGCAGAGAGGCCAGGGAGAGAGAGAGAGAGATCAGAGAGAGAGAGAGAGAGGCCAGGCCAGAGAGAGAGAGAGAGAGATCAGAGAGAAAGCAGAGAGAGGCCAGAGGAGAGAGAGAGAGGCCAGAGAGAGAGAGAGAGAGAGAGATCAGAGAGAAAGCAGAGAGAGGCCTTAGGAGAGAGAGAGAGATCAGAGAGAGATCAGAGAGAGAGAGAGAGAGAGAGACCAGAGAGAGAGAGAGAGAGAGAGAGAGAGAGAGCAAAGAAAGACCAGAGATAGACGAGAGAACAGATCAGGGGGAGAGAGAGGACCACCTTCACCACTCAGTCACAAAAAGGCAATTCTACATTATATTCATCTTGTGGTTTGTGTGCATATTTATATTCAAATAGAACTTCCTTGAGTAATTTTAGAGTTGATACTTTAACCTCCAAATCAGAATCGGTCTAATTTGAAATCATACAGCATCCTTTCATCCATTTCTGTACGGCATATTCCCTGCCACTGAACCTAGCTTTACACTTTCCTCATCCACGTCTAAATAAATGCCATTGCAACCTTGTGGAACCAAAACACGCCATTTTGACCAACTTCCCCTCCAGTAAACCTGCTGTACGGAGACGAACACTGGGCTCCTGTTCCCTGCACCTCTGCCTGTCCATCACACACGCTCAGAGAGATTATTTTAGCCCCAAAAACACACATCTCTCTCCAGCTTTGCACTCCGGGAGGACCCTCTGGGGAGACTATGGAGGGCTGTGGTCGAAAAAATACAAGATACACATTAATAAATCAACCCAGCAAACATTTACAGTGAGATTTATGAGATTGGGAGGTGTGGGGATGTGTTGGGGGAATGGGAAGAGTATACATGCCTGTTTGTGTTATGTATATTAACCACTGCTGTGTCAAAACGCTGAAGCATTTAACCCGCCTTGCAGCCTAGTCTTTTAGAAATATAATAAGACACGTAATTAAGACAGCAATAAAACATTTTATAGCTTGGATGAGAAACTCGATGTAGTTCGTTACAATCAGATTCTCTCTGGTCTCTCTCTGTGGTCTCTAGTCTCTATCTGGTCTTTCTCTGGTCTCTCTCTGTGGTCTCTAGTCTCTATCTGGTCTTTCTCTGGTCTCTCTCTGTGGTCTTTCTCTGGTCTTTCTCTGTGGTCTTTCTCTGGTCTCTCTCTGTGGTCTTTCTCTGGTCTCTCTCTGTGGTCTCTCTCTGGTCTCTCTCTGTGGTCTCTAGTCTCTATCTGGTCTTTCTCTGGTCTCTCTCTGTGGTCTTTCTCTGGTCTCTCTCTGTGGTCTTTCTCTGGTCTCTGGTGTGGTCTTTCTCTGGTCTCTCTCTGTGGTCTCTAGTCTCTATCTGGTCTTTCTCTGGTCTCTCTCTGTGGTCTTTCTCTGGTCTCTCTCTGTGGTCTTTCTCTGGTCTCTCTCTGTGGTCGTTCTCTGGTCTCTTTCTGGTCCTGGCTGCACTGTGACTTTCAAAAACTTATTTTGAAAGTCAGTCAGTGATCTGCTGCTATGTCTGCACTTAGTTGTGATTAGGCCTGTCGCAATATTCAATAAATCAATTAATCGCATCATAATTAAAATTAGCTCAATCATTTTTCTGGCCGCGATAACACCATTTGCAGCTTGTTTGTTTTCCTCGTCTCTCCCTCTGGTCAGAGAGCCGCGAAGTGGTCACGGGGACATTAGCCTCCTAGCGGTGACTAAACTAGTGCAGCTATGGCATATTCGCCGATGCGGAAGTACCATTTCATAATACGAATAAATGTATGGCGCAGCTCCGTGAACACATACTGCTGTTATATAAAGTCACCTCCGTGAACACATACTGCTGTTATATAAAGTCACCTCCGTGAACACATACTGCTGTTATATAAAGTCACCTCCGTGAACACATACTGCTGTTATATAAAGTCACCTCCGTGAACACATACTACTGTTATATAAAGTCACCTCCGTGAACACATACTGCTGTTATATAAAGTCACCTCCGTGAACACATACTGCTGTTATATAAAGTCACCTCCGTGAACACATACTGCTGTTATATAAAGTCACCTCGTGAACACATACTGCTGTTATATAAAGTCACCTCCGTGAACACATACTGCTGTTATATAAAGTCACCTCCGTGAACACATACTGCTGTTATATAAAGTCACCTCCGTGAACACATACTACTGTTATATAAAGTCACCTCCATGAACACATATTACTGTTATATAAAGTCACCGTGAACACATACTGCTGTTATATAAAGTCACCTCCGTGAACACATACTGCTGTTATATAAAGTCACCTCCGTGAACACATACTGCTGTTATATAAAGTCACCTCCGTGAACACATACTGCTGTTATATAAAGTCACCTCCGTGAACACATACTGCTGTTATATAAAGTCACCTCCGTGAACACACACTGCTGTTATATAAAGTCACCTCCGTGAACACATACTGCTGTTATATAAAGTCACCTCCGTGAACACATACTGCTGTTATATAAAGTCACCTCCGTGAACACATACTGCTGTTATATAAAGTCTGTGAAGGTCTCAGACACAGAGACGCTGCAGAGCTGCCTTATTGGAGAAGAACTTTACACAAAAAGCTGCTAGTTTAGCTCCGGTTGCATCAAAGTCTGCCCGCTACTTCCGCCACTTCCAGCGGGCGCCACGGCAGGCCAGGACTTCTGGTCTGAGCACCCCTAGCGTCTGAAATTTAGAGAATGTGCGTCTAGTGCGCGTGGAAGCTGCGTTCCAGCCACAGACTGTAAATATTAACGGACGTCACGCCTATCTCCGCCTTTCTAACTAATGGACCAAAGATTGGGCTTTTGTGGAGTGATTAAAAATGGCCGTGGGGGCTGCAAAATGTGAAAAAACACATCTGTGCATGAGTCAGCTGCACGAGCTCCATTCATTTAAACAAGAGACTTCAAAAGTCCACAGCGACAGAACTAGACTGGTCCAGAACACTCCCCTCAGCATTGACACACATGTGGAACGGAGCTTTGGGCCAAGAGACAACTTTTGGACCATCCTGTAAAGACGTTTTCATTTTGGCCACTTTTGAGCCGCCCCCACTGGTTCCAGCGTCGGCGGTCTGACCACCTTGTTAGTACTGTAACTCTCATGTCAGTCCCTGGTCAGTCGCATGGTGTGTGTGAGAGGCGGGACTACGATAAGACAATTTATCATCCAGCAAAATCTGTTATGGTGACAGGCCTAGTTGTGATGACATCTTGAAGTGTGGAAGTTCATAAAAGACTTTCAGCACAGATAAATCAACTGTTTATTTTAACTTAAATGTGAAAAGCTCAAAAGAATTGTTATGCGTAGAAATGTGACAGTTGGGTCAGTCCCTTTTAGAATCCACTCTCCTCCTAAGTGTTATTGTCAGACATACTTTTACAAACACTCAAAGCTCCAAAACTAAAGTATACATTTCTCGACCTATTTTTATCCATTAACCGTTGAATCCAAAAACTAGGATTCCAACTCATTTAATTGAGTGAAAAACATGCCTTGTTGCTGCTTTTGTTTCAGCAGGTTTTGTCTTTAGAGCGAAATACTCGGACATCATTATCGAGGAATGCTTCAGCTCTGCATGAGGGAGGGGCTGGGGACAAGCTGCGACCGCTCCACACAATGACCAGCGAAACCCACTGGACGTGATGAAGTTGTTATGATAAAACGGATTAGAACTAATTAAAGCTGGGATACTGAACTTTTTTGCTCTAAAAATTACACATGTTTGTCCCAACAGAAAGAGTTGGGTTGAGAACAAACCAGACCACAATATACTGTCTTCATCTAATACAGAAAACATGTGTGTAAGAGATCCCTGTGAGTCACTATTTGAGTCTTTGGGTTGAGAGCTGATTGGCCGATTGAGGGTCTCTGTTTTACTCATCAGTCTGAGAAATAAAACTTTAATTATTCATTCATTCATTTATTGCTTTAATGAATGCTGTATTAACGCACATGTTCAAGCAAAAGATGTATTGTTTTGTGCAAAATGTGAAATGTGTTTTTTACTGTGCAGAAAAAAATCTCAAATCAAGACATATTTTGCTATATTCAAGAGATTTAAAACAATATTTGTATGTATTATTATTTATATAAATGGTTTGCCATGTGTTAACTGTGAGCTCTAGCATTGCAGCCAAAGCCAGGTTGGATGGACCGGAGCAGAGCCTCGCTAGAATCAAAGCTGCCGTATGTAAAAAAAACCATTGCTCTCAAAACAAGACAATTATTTACATTTTCGGACAAAGGACCAATGCCTCCGATGTGTTTATATATTATATTATTATGGCATTTCCTGTTTTATTCTCTGATCTGTTGTCTGCGAATCGACAACTTTGTGAAGTCCTCAGAGACGGCTGCTGTTGTGATTTAGGGCTTTACATATTTTCCAACAAAAAACCAACAATAAAAGAAAAAAAAACACCTTCATTCAGCCACTCAGCTCTCAGCCCAAAGCATCAAATAGTGACTCACAAGGCTCTTTCTTACACAAAAGATAAGGTATTTTCTAATCAAATTAAGACAGCAAAATGTGGGATGATTTGTCCAATAAATAAATACTTTTACTTTTACATGAGACAGACAAAAAGTATCATTTACAGGAAAAAGTTGTATACCCCAGGTTTAGTAGTCACAGTGTAATCATGAAATATATTGTCAGTTCTGGTGATAAGAAACCAAGTCTAAAGCAAGGAACGTGTTATAAAAGCTTGTTCAAATTAGGTAAAACTAGAATTAAAACGCATTTCACTAAATATAAACAGCTATTCTCGCCATTAACAAAGATGCATTACACAATTACAACATGGTCAGCGAATGTCGTGATATAAACTGGCTGGAATTTGAAAATAGAAAAGGATAACAATTGGATGGTAAAATCAAGTGAATGCAATGACCCAATTGTCACAAAGCCACATGCTCTTGCACCTTACCTTGGACAACAACTAGAGTTCTGTTTTCTCGCAAAATATGGTAACTTTTCTCACTGAATTAAATAAAATAACTTCTCAAATTGTTCGCCATGCCTCAAAACGTGCCGTGATGTCCAATGGAAACGTACTAACCGTGAGAAAAGCGATTAAAATACACGCAAAATTGGACAAAACTGAATTCATGATGTGGAAAACGTACCTTTCTCTTTTATGACATGGTTGCAGTCTTGTAGTCCAGTTTGTGACTTGATTTAAAGTTGATTTGTCAGAGATTTGAGGAGGAGGCGATGCAGACTGTGGAGAGTCTGGTCTGGACCAAGTTTGGACCGCTCAGTTCAGAATGGTGTAGTGGGCGTGGCAGGCGGTAGAGGGCGCCAAAATCAAGCAAAAGTCATTGTCCATAAAGTCCAGCCTGAAAAAGTAGAAAAATGTTCATAAATAAAGTTGTAAATATTTGCTAAATAGTATAATCAATGCTGTGATGATCTTTTATAAAGTTTCACACGTTTTAATCAATTTTATTTTCTCACCACGCAACCAGTACTACAGTGTAGGAGTGATAATCTGTGTTTTTTTGTCTATTTGAGGCACAACTTTCATTTATCCTAATAGATGATGTATTGTTATTGACCTTTATTAAACCAGGAAAGTCCCACTGAGATTTCGGAGTCTCTTTTTCAGGGGAGCCAGAGCTCCCATACAGACACAAGCAGCACATGCAAACTCAGAGACCAAATTGAGAGAATGACCGCAGCATAAAATATACAAAACCTATGATCTGGCGTCCTCTAGTGTCTAAGTCATTTCGAGAGTATACTCTCGAGATTAGATCAATCAGAATCAGAATCATTTGTATTGCAACGTAAGTAACAGGAAGTCACAGACTTGGAAATTGCTTTGGCTCAGTGCAACAGTCAGAAAGAGAGGTAAAGAATAAAGAAGGCAAAATAAAAATAAAAAAACAAGAAATAAAAAAATCAGCAACACTTGGAATAAAATGTAAAATAGAATAATTACAATTACTATATAAAATATACAAGTGCACATGGTGCACACAATATACAGCAGTAAAGTTAAGTGAAGTGAAGTGAAATTGATTGTATTATTTCAAACACAATCAATATCTACAAATGAATTTTGTGATGATAGATAACATATGTGGAAGCGCTAAAAATGAATATGAATCTGTAAAAATGGTGTGAGAGGACCACAGCAGGGACATTGCAGATATGCTGTATGTATATAAATATATATATAAAGCTTGTGTTTTTATTTTGTGTTTTAATTTTCTCAGTGGTTGTTTGTTTGTATCACAAGAGGTGGCCAGTGCTGTGTCTTTAGGATTTAAAGCTCACACTTTTGGGTTTAAGAAAGCTGTAGAGGCACACTTGGTCATGCAACATCCTTATCCAATTCATATTTGGTAAGAGACAATCTGTATCGTTGTATTTTGTTTTATCGTCCTGTTTGACATTTTAATGTTTGAAATGTAACCAGTGGACTGTATGTATTGTATTATCCTGTTAGAGAGGTTTAATGATAATTAACTGTAAAGTAAAACGACATACGTTATTTGGGGGTTACATCGTCGTTTTACTTTTCATAATTGGTGACATCCAGTTCATCCTTGTGTCATTGAAGCTGCAGTGGAGAGGATCCTGCAGACCCACCCATATCTCTCTATCCATCCATCCCCTTTTCACTCACTGCTGCTGCTTTCTTTTGCGAAAAGCAATTTCCCGCGTTTTCCCTTTTCCCCTTCAACCAACCGCAAATTAGCACTCACTTTCTGCGCCTTTCTGACCCAATTGCAGCCTGCAGGCCTGACTCAGCCCTCTCAGCCCCGTCCTCCACTTGCTCTGAGCGAATGGGCGCCTGGTAGAGCCGATAAAGCTGACCAATCAGGAGCCAGGCGTGTGGTGCTCTGAGGCCGAGTCTGGCTCTTCCATTTCGGCTCTTCGCTTCACCCCCACCCGGGCTGGTTCTTTTTGGATCTCGGCTGCAATGGCGGAACAGCAGCAGTTCTACATCTTGCTGGGCAATCTGATGAGCCCGGACAACAACATCAGAAAGCAGTCAGAGGTAAGGATTACGCAGGGGGTCGCAGGGGGTCGCAGGGGGTCGCATGTGACTGAGACCGGAGCCCCACGTGTGCAGCTGCGGGGAGTCGCTCTGATCACGGCATCTCGCCCCCGGGAGGCTCCTAAATGAATAATCGCAGTTATTTGTTGTTTTGAACATTGCTTGTACGGTTGACTATTAAAAGGGTTCGTGTTGTGCGTGAATCTCAAGCATCGTCACATGTGAAACTAAACTAGACCATTTATTTACACAACTATTTAAGGCCACTATTTCGCTGTCTTAATCTTTAACCCAACATAGTGTTCTGAAACGTATATTGCAACGTGTATTTACGAATTAACCTTACAATGTGTGTGAAATGTTGCATTACATTGCTTCTTGTTCCTAAAAATATGCCCACCGGGTCGAGATGCCAAGATTTAACATGCTGCATAGAGACCCCGCTCGCCGCTAACTTCCATGTTGCGTAGTTGTGCGGTTTAGCAGTAAAATAGTACATTTATACACCTAAATATTTAACAGGAGCATACTTTCACTGCCCTATGTCCACCGTGTCGGGCAGTTTAGCTTTGATTAAGCCGATAAGTGCCTGTACATGGCGATTTGATCCACCAGCTGACAGAGGGCTAGGCAGGAAGTCATGTTAGCCGTTAGCCGTTAGCAGTTAGCAGTTAGCAGTTAGCCGTTAGCCGTTAGCCGTTAGCAGTTAGCAGTTAGCCGTTAGCCGTTAGCCGTTAGCAGTTAGCCGTTAGCAGTTAGCCGTTAGCCGTTAGCCGTTAGCAACAGCTGTGCTAGCAACATGGACTGATTTGTGTAGCATCATTAGCTAGCCCCGTTTTGGCTTAATACATGCCAAATACATGATTTAACCAGTCATATCCTCTGTATATATTGACACAAAAAGTCAATGTCATGATTTGAACTTTAAAGTTGATGTTAGCATAATATAAAAAGCTGGTTTAACTCTACAAGGTCTGATGAATAATGCCAATTATCATACAACCCGATCAGATTACACACTGTTTAAGCAGGTACACACACAATTCTGTGATGTATTATCTCTAATTATCTCTAGTATATGTCCTTATGGTGTGTCAAACGGAAGAGATTGTGCAGTGATGCTAACTTGGAGCGTTTCCATAGATTGTTAGATAAACCTTTTATGGCCACGTGTTTGTGTAGATCTAAAACATTACCGCATATTGTTTGGATAGTTTCAGGTTGACGGGCAGGTTTATCCAGAGGGCACTAGAGAATGGTGGTTATGTAATAGTCATTGCTTCTGTGCTCCACTGAACCCAGGAACAAATGGAGTTGCACCAAATCATGAAGTCATTTTTTTCAGTCAACACTTTCTGACAACATTGACAAGTTTGTTAAGCCCCGTGATTCTAACTAGGGCTACATTCTGGAGAAGTGTGTGTTGGCATGCGCGCTTCCAACCAAATAAATTATACAAACCCTGGTAAGTAATTGTATATAAGCCGATACTAGTAGTAGTAAGTAATCTTTATTTATATACCGCCTTTTCACTGCACATCGGAGTCTCAAAGCGGTTTACAATTGTTATTTTTGGGAGTTCCAGAACAGGAGGCACATGCCAGAACTATTGAACATATTTTTAGTGGTAGGGGAAACCGGAGTACCCGGAGGAAACCTACGCAGACACGGGGAGAACATGCAAACTCCACTCAGAAAGGCCCTGGTCCAACCGGGATTCGAACCCAGGACCTTCTTGCTGAGAGGCGAGAGTGCTATCCACTCAGCCACCGTGCCGCCACCAGTGAAGAGACAAAACGTAAACGTAGCCAATGGGGCCCTAATATATTGCTCCACTTCCTCCCATTGCATCATGGGCTCTCCCCTTTCCCTGTCAGCGCTTCAGGACAAAACAGTCTGACCCTAAGCCCCGCAGAATCCACTCTTCATTTATCTCATCCTGGCACTTTTAATTCAGACGAGCAAAGCCACATTGTTGTCCCAGCGTGATCTGGTTTATGAAGCTTCAGTTTATGAGTAAGACCATGCTTCCTTTTAGTCATAAGGGTGTCCTGTATCCAGAGGCTTTTCATTACTGAATAAGCAGTAAGTACCACAATGAAGTAATGGTTTTATATGGTTCAACTTGCCACTAGCAGCATTATCGTCTGTACTTTCTCTGAATTTGGATATTCTCACCGCAGAACAACTTTAAAGCTCTAATTATAGTTTATAAAACACATCTTTGCTTTGTTCTAGTCATCCGGGGAGTCTGGGAGTCTATCTACTGAAGAAACGTTTCAACCAGTGCAGATTTGTCACTATACTTTAAAGGCACCCTGTGTAATTTTTAGTTGCTCCATATGAATAAAAGGTTAATTACAAATGTGACCTTTTTTTTAAGAAATATTTACCTCCAAAATGATTTTATAATCTATTTCATAGGCGGTGGCCCATGGCATAGGCCATGAGAGGAATCCTCCATGTCAATGCACCATCTTGAAATACAGGGGTGGATAAGGGACAAAAAGGATGAGAGAATTGAGTTTTTGTTTCACAGGTGCCACTGATATCGTTGCCTTCGAAAGTTTGAAGGAACCATTACTTACTTACTAAATAAATAAATGAACATTACTTACTTACCATGAAGGACCAGTTATGTAAAAGAGTAACCTGAACAATTATTGAAAATGTGAAAAAGTCCGTCACAGCAGCAAAGTGTCAACATCGCAAACACCCACTGAAAGACGGCGCTAACACAACAGGAGGCACGTAGTGTGTGTGTGTGTGTCTGTTGTGTATAAACTACACAATACGTAACTTCACACAGTGAGAACAAGGCAGAATCTACAACAGTCTCAAGATGTTCTGACTCTGAGTCCAACTATGTCACAAGTGTCAACAAAACTTATTCAGGGACAAGCCTCAAATAAAACACACAATCGCCACAAAACAATCTGCAGAATACTTCATCAGCAGCGTGAGTGACGGTGTTTTCTTACCGTGACGGTATGATGCGCCTGGTGAAGGCTAATCTGAGCTTTTAGCCGCAGTTCTTCCGCGGCTGTGTCAAAGCCAATGTCCTGCTCAACGGTAGATGGCAGTAAAAATGTGTGTACTTTTTAAAGTGTGTTCAATTTGCAAATCATCTGTTTGAATAAACAAGTTTGTACCTTACGCCAAAGATGCTGGTCCGGAGCCAGAACATATAGTGTGTATGCATTTACACAATTAACTTTGGAACAAATGCTAAAACTGTGACTGGAAAGGCTTTACATGTGTATGGCATGGTTCTAGTTTCGTTCTGAGAACAGAGAGCAGAATCTTCTATTAAATTTTCAATTTGAAAAAAACATTGAACGAAAAATACACGGACCTAGCATGACTGTCTGTGATTATATTCATTTAATTTCCCTGCCCTATCAATACTTTTATGTTCTGTTACTTGCCAATGTACTTTCTCTACTTTGAGCTGATAAAGTAGGAAATGTTCGCAGCCATGTAATATTGCTGTAAGAGCCTGTGTGTGTGTCTAGTATAAAGTCGTGGCGCTGGAGAAAAGTGCTTATTTTGCATCAAACATAAAACTAAGATTGTTGCGTCAGTTTGTGCTGTTTTAAAATGTGGAACCAAAGCTGTTGTGGTTGAAGATTGGAACCCGGCATTTCAGTAATGTTTGAAATGTAAAGCATGAATTCCTCTGCTCCGGACTCGTCTCTGAATCTAAATCTTTGCTTTTTGTTTCCTAGGAGACGTATGATTCGATTCCAGGAGGAAACAAGATCACATTCTTGCTACAGGCCATTCGAGATGTGTCCGTCGCAGAAGAGGTAACCGCTTTAACATGATTCTATTGTTTAAAGAAATCTCTGGATCGCCAACTTTATCTCTGGTATACAAACTTTTCATTTGGCTCAAAGTTGGCAATCTGCCTCAAAAGCAGATAAAGTGGGAAAACTAGATATTCTTTGAAGCAAAGGACAAAGTATACAAACTGACTATTTTCGAGTCGTATTGCAAACTTGATCTGTGCTCTATTAAAAAGATATATTTTTAAGTCTGAGAAATATTTGCAGATTGTAAACTTAAGATAAGACTTTATTGATCTCTCAATGGAGAAATTTAAATTTGCTGAATTCGGCTGATTCCTTCTTCAAAAAATATTGTCTGTGCCCTTAAAGGATTCATTTATATTTTGTTCTGAGGCAAACATGCTCTGTTATTAGGGCTGTCAAACGATTAATTTTTTTAATCGAGTTAATTACAGCTTAAAAATTAATTAATCGTAATTAATCGCATTTCAAACTATTGGCAAAATTATGCCATATGTTTCTGTAAATTGTTGTTTGAATGGAAAGATAAATGACAGCTTAGTGAACATATGAACTGTATTTGTTTATTATACAATAAATCCATATAAAAGGGAATTAACATCATTAACATTCTGTCTTTCTGTTTAGACTCAGACCAAAACCATTGTTTGTTACAGATGAGGGACATTTCAAAATAGTCTGAAGCAGAATGTCATTAATGGTGTGAGCAAATCAAACAGATATACTTTTTTTGGCACAACTAACATGAACTGGTAGTCGAAAGGAAAATTAGGTACCTCAGCTTTAATTTAGCGAGTGCGCTTCGGGAGAAGACCCGGAGGAGACCGAGGCTCCGCAGTCCAGCTTCAGCGCTGCACATATTGTGTGCATCGGTTACACAAAGACACGTACGCACACTAGAGAATAGTTCTGTAATAGTTCTGTGCGTGGTCTTGGATATGATCCCATTACGCAGCGCCGTTCACCGTCATCACAGCCGCTGGAGGAACTGCGGTCCAGAGCGCTGTGGCGCCTGCAGCTCATCATGCAGAGTTCATACAGGAAACAAGTGCCCCGCGGTCACGCGTGTGTTCTTTCAAAACTTGAATTCCCAGAGACCTGCTCTGTCCCAATCTTACACACGCATGTGTCCGCGGCATTCTGTGTTATCATGGGACGCATGGGCATGCGTCAAATGCGTAAATTTTTTCAACGCGATTAATGAAAAATATTAATTAACGTGCGTTAACGCGATAATTTTGACAGCCCTAGCTGTTAAATAATTAATTTTAAAAATGATTCCCCTTTGACCCAGAGAGAAAAATATGTAAGTAAGTAAGTAAGTAAGTTTTTATTTATATACCGCCTTTTCACTGCAGATCTGAGTCTCAAAGCGGTTTACAATTGTTAATTGTTGTCCAGATATGTTTCTAGAGTCTTCACTCGTCACATTCTCCACAGAACGCTGTCCGCTTCTCTGCAGCTGTTTACGATTCTGGACCCGATATTTTTAGATTTCTTGAAATGGGAGCAGGGACCCAGAGCTTGGATCATAGATTATTTATAGGGAGCCAGGTGAAGATGCTGCCTTCAATTTGGAGCAATAAAAAAAAAACTTGAGCGCAGATGTAGTTGTTTCATCCCCACTCTGGGCAGCTGTGACTACAGAAAGTTTTATCGCTGTAAGATTCAGTTTTAAAAGGTATATATTTTAGCCCTAAATGACAGCAGTAGGTCTCAAGTTTATCAGAATCAAACAGTTCAAACTCAAGAAATGCTGTCTTTCTAAACAAAGTTAAGTTCGAAAATGTCTCTGCTCATCCCCGGGACTGAGGCTGTAGCTCCGGGACTGGATCCTCAGGACTGGAATACAGAGCCCCGTGTATATGTTCATGGGGATCCTTCACTTAATACAGCTCAGACGCCCTGTGCAGAAAAGCGCCCCAAACCTCATGTTTCCACCCCTGCTATTCTTTGAAGTGGGAAGAATACAGAGCAGCATCCAAAGTTTTCACCCAAAAGTTCCATTTCAGTCTCATCTGCCCCAGTTCTGTTCTGGATCATCACCATGGTCATAAAACAACTTAAGGCCTGGACACGCACTGGCTTCAGCAGCGAGATTGATCTTTCAGTGGCCCCTTGCACTTTGAACATTCCATGCGTCATACCAGGAATTGAAAAGAGAAAATGTAAAATAAAATGTAATAATTGCTGCAGGGTGATGGTTTGTGACATATGGTAGGACTCAAAAGCACTAGTTTGGAAACTCTGGTCATGTAGGATTTGATGCAATGCTTGACCTCCCGCGTGTTCGCAGGCTCGGCAGATGGCTGCGGTGCTGTTGCGGAGGCTGCTGTCGTCGGCCTTTGAGGAGGTGTTCCCGGGGCTCACGCTGGAGATGCAGATGGCCGTGAAGACAGAGCTGCTCACGGCAATCTCTCACGAAACCTCCCCAAACATCCGCAAGAAAGTGTGTGACATCGCCGCCGAGCTCTCCAGAAACCTCATCGGTGAATAAAGCTTTAACTGTAGTTCTGCTTTGACTGATGAAAGGTGAAATGTTGACGCTTGAACCTGTTGTGGAGACTGCCATAGCAAGAATTTTTCTCATAAAACGACTCCACATTGAACAATTCAGAATCGTTTTACTGACCAAAAGACTGTTAAAGTCT
Source organism: Knipowitschia caucasica (assembly GCA_964034765.1). Classification (NCBI taxonomy): domain Eukaryota; kingdom Metazoa; phylum Chordata; class Actinopteri; order Gobiiformes; family Gobiidae; genus Knipowitschia; species Knipowitschia caucasica. Next base: position 1,875,777 of record OZ035844.1, on the reverse strand, counting down.
CTGGAGGCTGCTGCTCTACGGTTTGGTATCGCATGTTCCTGGTGCTAGCAGTGATTTTGTTTTTCTTGCAGACGACGATGGGAACAACCAATGGCCCGAGGTTCTAAAGTTTCTCTTCGATTCGGTCAATTCTGACAACGCAAGTTTGAAAGAAGCCGCGCTGCACATATTCTGGTAAAAATCCTAGTCAAAAATCACCCACTGTTGTTGGAATATACCTCCCAATTTTGTTTTTCTTTAGGAATTTCCCTGGCATATTTGGTAACCAGCAGCAGCACTATCTAGATGTTATCAAGAGAATGCTGGTTCAGTGTATGCAGGACCAAGCCAACCCACAGGTAACCGTGCATGGATCATGTTGATGCTAACTACTAATTAATGAGCACTGGGTAATGCATCATATAATATAATGCAAAATATGACCTGGTTTTAAATGTGTTTTGTAGATTCAGATGCTGGCGTCTCGAGCTGCTGCGTCCTTTGTTTTGGCGAATGAAGGAAACTCTGCGCTCCTCAAACAGTTCTCAGATCTGCTGCCTGGAGTTCTACAAGTGAGAACTTTACACATGGCTCAGAAGTGATTTGGAGGAATAATCTCTGGTCTTGTCTTTTCTCTTCTGTTTTTCTATTTCTCTGGTGTTTCTCTCTGATAGTGAAGTTGCCCATTCTTGGCTGTCTTGCACTTTAAATGTTTTCGTTTTGGCCGTATTTTGGACAATTCAAGCAACTGTATTAATGCTAAACCTGGCTCTGGCTCCGTAACATGTTCCAGTCTAAACAGGCCGATGTTTTTGTCTCGTCTATAGTAATGTTTAAAAGTTGTTGTCTAAGTGTGCTCATCTTTCCTTGTAGTCCGTGAATGACTCGTGTTACCAAGGCGACGACTCTGTGCTGAAGTCGCTGGTAGAAATCGCAGACACGGCTCCGAAATACCTGCGACCGAACCTGGAGGCGACGCTGCAGCTCTGTCTCAAGGTCAGTACCATGGGCAATAACGGTTCACATGGTACAGTCAAAAGGCAGGACCATAAGATACAACCTGCAGCTAGTGTATGCATTTTTGTTGAATTCATGGACTTATTTTGACTGTTTTAGTATCTTCAGGATACTTGTTGTTGAAATGGATGATGAACGAGTCGTGGAAGCTGTTAAACTATTCATTAAATCATGTGACCATTTTAAAAAACTGTCGTCGCTGCTACAGTACAACTCCGTGTTTTATACATGTGCATGGAACACTTGTTAGTATTAGATAGCAATATGGCCTACGTGCAGGACTCTACAAGGACTCTGATGTGACTGTCTCTGTGTGACACGTCTTTCCATGTGTGACGTGACAATGACTATATAAACTGTGTACTGACTTTATTCTGTCTGAGAGAAAGAAACAAAGGAAACTCCCTCAACAATCCAGAGAATGGCGCACACTGAGCCGCGCATTCTCCACCAAATCTGTCAGGACTGAAGCAGACGGAGTGATGCGCCAAACTCTGGAAGTTTATTTAAGTTTCTCTCAAGTTCCAGTGGTTTCCTTTGTTTCTTTCTCTCAGACAGAATAAAGGCAGTACACAGTTTGTATAGTCATTGTCACATCACACATGGAAAGACGTGTCACACAGAGACAGTCACATCATAGTCATAATAATCAGTCCTTGTTGTTGTCCTGCACGTAGGCCATATTTCTATCTAATACTAACACACTAATGGGGAAAATGTAATGGTTTGAATCTGGGAGTCCTAGTGTCGGTGCCTGATGACGACCTCCTCCTGATGATCCATGTTTTTGTTTAGCTCTGCGCTGACACAAACCTGTCCAACATGCAGCGGCAGCTCTCCCTCGAGGTCATCGTCACGTTATCAGAGACCGCGGCCGCCATGTTGAGGAAGCACCAGGCCCTCGTGGCTCAGAGCGGTGAGAAACCTCCCCTTCTAGTGTTGGCTTTTTATTTATAAAACTTTAAAACGCACATGTCTAAGGCTCAAGAAGCTGCTTTAGCTTGGAGGTAGGCCCCAAAACGCTACATTTTAAACGTATTCCTTTTTTGTTTTTCTCAGTTCCCCAGATGTTGACCATGATGGTGGATTTGGAAGAGGACGAGGACTGGGCCCAGGCGGACGAGCTGGAGGACGATGACTTTGACAGGTACACGCCGTCTCGAGGTCCTGGGTCTCGGCCACGACTTCCAAATGTTTAGTGTCTTCTGTCACGCTGCGGCCCGTGAGAGCAGCCTGAACTGAACCTGGTTTCTCTGGGATCCTCCTGCTGCTTCTGACACATGACGTAAATGTGTGGTTGCAGTAACGCGGTGGCTGGAGAGAGTGCTCTGGACAGAATTGCCTGTGGCCTCTCGGAGGGAAGATCATCTTACCCATTGAAACAGTAACTCTTTTAATCATCAAACAGCACATTATGCAGATGCAGCCCTGGTCTGCCCTCCTTTCTCTCGCCCCAGACTGTGTCAACACTTGTCCAATCCTTTTGCCCTGGGTTTGCAGAGGACCTGGCAATCAGTACCGGCACGCCAGGGCTCATGGCTCTGTCATGCGATCGCGCGTACGGATGGTCACCAAACAGTGAGAGACCTATTCTGACCGAAGATTGTCTGCGTGGTGCTCCGCTTTTGCGCCCCCGAACCCGGGGTGAGGAAACGCGCTGGACCTAAAACACAACGTCAAGTCTGGTCGCTGATATTCTGTGTGAGGCTACCGCTATGCCGCGCCTGTTATAGCAACTGTGGCGGTTGATGTTTTGAAACGCAAAATAGATATTGAACTCGATGCTAATGATGAGATTGCTTGCTTTGGTTAATGATTCTTCAAAAGTTATGCCTTTTTAGATCGTGCCTCACCCTAAACATTAGTTAAACCCAGCCATTCCCAAAACTCAGTCACCACCGAGGCCCCCCCTTAAATATCGGCCGGGTCAGCCGGTGGGCCCCCCCCCAAATAATAACCCAGAACAGACATCATTTACGCATAGTGGCGGCGGCTGGTTAGGGTATGGTGGGGGGGATAATCAGCTCTGCCCGACTCTACATTCATGGTGATCCCAAACACTGGTATGACAGGGGGCATGATTGCCCGGCTAATTATGAACACAACATTTTTGTATAAGAGGATGCATACAATCACATTATTAAGTTACACATTTCAGGAAATATATGAAGAGATCTATAGATATATATAATTGTGTTGGGGTGTTGTTCTGCACCGCCCGCGGCCCCCCGGCAGTAACCCCCGCGCGACCCACTGTGGGAGACCACGGATTTCCACGCTGGCGGAAAGCTCGGGTAACCTTACGATGTGTTACACGCAAACCTGTTCTTTATTCCCATTTAGAACTTCATTCTCTGAATTTTGTTGTTAGCAGTCCGCCTCCGTCACTATTTGACCCAGCTTCCGGAAATATGAAATGGGATGCTGGTCACAAATCTAGTGGCGTCCCCGGGCTCCACGGCCGGGCTACCGCCTGGTCAAGTGCTGATGATGGGAGACCGCAGGGGACACCAGGTTGCCACAGGAAAGGGTGGTGGTAAAGTGCACCTTGTCCCTACACCCTAATCTGGAATAATAGGTTTGCAGGGTCCGACTGGCACATGACGGTGGCCTCTCTTCAGTCTGGGCTCGCTGTGGCCATGTTTGTAGTTTAGCAACACAGTGTTCTGGGACGTCCTGACTGAAGGCTGTTGATTAGTCCAGGATAGCACTATAATAAAACATGATGCAAGAAAGTCTGGGGACCCAAAGACTCATGTGGGTTTGTAATTCGACACCGGTACCACGGGTTTGGAGGACGACCATTTCCTGACGGTGTAGGCATTCCGTCATAGGCAAGTTTCTATTTGTAGATACACACATTTCATCCACAAGGGGGCAACTATAAAAGTGCTGGATGAATTTAGACGAATTACGTCTTTAGGATGTCACATAATCACCCAGGAAAAAAAATCCATAACCTCCCTCCGGTGGGTAGGCCACAGCTAAACAGAAAGTGTTGATGTAACCCTGGATTTCAACAGGTCAGATGCCAGCGTTCTTGCAGGACCTACTCGCCTCTGGCAGGTACTGGGGAGGCGGGAAACACTTCAGTCGGCTATAGTTGGGGTGAATGGATGCAAGATTGTTGCTTATTAGTTTGAGTTTCAGTACGTTTGCACCTTCTCCATGAATGCGGCTTCGTGTGGTCAGTGGTAACCGTGTAGTTGTCCGCTCTAGCCTCCCAGCAACCTCTTGTGTGCCGGTACGCAGCCTGTAACGCGATTGGGGACAGATGGCCACAGATCTTCGCTTCCCACTTTGTCAGAAGAAGTTCCACGACAAGGTGAATAGTTTTTCCATCGATCTTGTGATTTCTTTTGCCTGTAGTTCCGTCCCCATACTGCTCCTCTGCTGCAGGTGATCGTGGCTCTGCTGGAGACCACATGAAGGACCAGGGGAACCCCAGAGTCCAGGCCCATGCGCAGCCGCGCTCATTAACTTCCAGAAGACTGCCCAAAGTCTCTGCTTGTCCCGTACCTGGACAGTCTGGTCCAGCATCTGTGCGCCCATCCATGCAGGCCAAGCTACAGGAGGTAAGTCCTACAGCCAAAGTCTATGGGGACCAGTTTGAGGTCTGGAGTCTATGGATTATTTTTACGTTGTGGCGATTCCATAGACTCTCACTTCGGTCTGTAAATACTAATACATAGATGGATAGTGTCCAGTAGCAGCAGAAACTCATTCATTTACTTTAGCATACCAAATATGGCTTACCTCCAGTGAATTTCTGCTTGGTTTGGTCCGTGAATCCTCTCTGCTCTGCACCCGTGGCACAAACCTTGAACACTTTACTGCAGTAACATTTACAGGTAAAGCACAAACTGTTTCAGAGCTACTGTGTGACTTTGTTGTTTCTAGCACATTAAAAAGTAAAATCATGGCCGAGCTGCTGTAGGATTTGGATAAAATGGAAATGTATTGCTTGGCGCCTCCAACAGTGGGAGCACTTTGTTTCCCTGTGGTAAGGGTCCAGTGGAGCAGCTCGTGGGCTCTGCATGAGTTGGTATTGAATGTGACAGAAGCATATTTACTGTGTTTGATAAATACTGTGTACATGGGTGGACAGTGTAGTTTGACAGCTCTCTCTGCGTCCTCTCAGCTGATTCAAAAGGGCACGAAGCTGGTCCTGGAGCAAGTAGTGACGTCCATCCGCCTCCGTGGCCGACACGGCGGAGGAGAAGTTTGTGCCGTAACTACGACCTCTTCATGCCGTCGTCTCAAGAACATTGTGGAGAACGCGGTTCAGAAGGAGCTGCGGCTGCTGCGCGGGAAGACCATCGAGTGCATCAGCCTCAGATCGGGCTCGCTGGGGCAAAGAGAAGGGTGGGACTACATCCTGTTCTGTCTGATTTCACTTTATTTGCCATTTGCCAAGTGCATAAGGCTAAAGTGCAGGAACAATTGTCACGTGAAACCAAACAGATTGTGGAAAGATCCAGATTCGTGTTCCAGCTTCTTCCTCTGGTAGAAGAGTCTTGGATCAGAGGCTCGTTTTATCTACCTGGCTCTCTAACGGCATCTCAGGCCTAGACTCAAAAATAACTGAAAATGCACATTTCTAAAGCAGTTCAAGAGCAGAACAATCAGCTGAAGAGATGCTAAATATTTCAGATGTCGGGCTGAACACTTTCACTTTTCTAAATGCTTTGCCTTCGGGCACAAAAACACTGATTGTGTTGACATAACTGATGGTCTTAGTTATTACCAAAGAGATAGTGTAAATTAAATAAACTTGTTTAAAGCTGGATAACTAATTAGTATTAATTCATAACCGAATGTGGTCAAAAATCAAAGTAGTGGTGATGAACAGGACTATAGTTGTGGTGTAGGTCCTGTTTTATGGTTTGGACAGTTGCATACTCTCCTCAACGAACTGTTTGAACTTGTTCCTATTTGTTTCAGTTCATGTCTGACGCCGCAGCAGTGATGCAGCTGGCTGCCTGAAAACACAGACAGACTTCAACGACCTCGAGGACGACGATCCACAGGTCAGACCTCAGAACTCAGCATTTTAAACATGTGTCAAATGCACTAGATCAGTGTTAAACCCCGTTCTCTCGCTCTCTGTGTCTCTCTCGCTCTCTCTTTGTCTCTCTCGCTCTCTCTCTGTGCATGTCTCTCTCGCTCTCTCTCTGTGCGTGTCTCTCTTGCTCTCTACTGGTCTTCCCCACAGACGTCCTACATGATCTCGGCCTGGGCTCGCATGTGTAAGATCCTGGGGAAGGAGTTCCAGCAGTACCTTCCTGTGGTGATGGGGCCCCTCATGAGAATCCCCCGCCTCCATCAAACCAGAGGTGGCGCTACTCCGACAGTAAGTCAGGTTTATTTGTAGAGCACACTCCATACACAACTCTCCGGTATCATAAATGATCACAGAACAGAAGAGCGACACAATCCTTTCACTTGCACAGCTAAACAGAACTGTTGGACAATGCTCAAATCCAGGTGAAAGGAAGCCTGTCTAACATTTTCAGGAAGACTTTCAGATTTGGCTGCAGAAATCACTGAGTATTCAATGGGACACTGTTTCGATTGTTGGGTACCTAATCTTTTAAAACTTTCAAACCACTTCCAGATAACCATGGTCCTCACTTTCATGTCTGAAAGAGCTGATCTAATGATCCATCGGCTCTTTCATGTTTTGTCTGATTTATTCACACTACTTTAAAAAAGCTTTTTTTATAGTTATGTATTGTAGTGTAATAAAGTCAGAGCCGAGGTTCCCTCTTTATGAAGATATTGTGTATAGTAGTTTGAACAAGTTTATTTTGTTGTTCTTAGCTCAGGACATGGAGAGCATCTCTGAGGACGACGGTTGGGAGTTTGTGAACCTCGGAGATCAGCAGAGCTTCGGAATAAAGACGGCAGGGGCGGGAGGAGAAGGCCACGGCCTGCCAGATGCTGGTGCGGCCATATCACTTTAATATATTTGACAGGGACATAGTCAACGTAGAACAAAACAAGCTTGTAACTGATGCGATGGAATATTGGCAGTAGCACAAACTCATCTGAATATGACTGGTTTATGTTCCAGGTGTGCTACGCCAAAGAACTGAAGGAGGGCTTTGTGGAGTACGCCGAGGAAGTGGCCAAACTCATGGTTCCTCTGCTCAAGTTCTACTTCCACGATGATATCCTTTTACACGTCTTTTCCACTCATTTCACACTTGTGTTTACTTCTGTTTTTGAACATCTAACATGGTGCGACCTGCTTTAAAACTGTAATCTGACTAAAACTCTCAAAGCTCACGAAACAAACCAGATCAGTAGTTGTCGTTGTGCAGTTTGTCCAAATGTTCTCAGTAAGAGCCACTTTAGCAGAATAAAGCATAAAATGTCCATTGACGTGTCTGTAGCAGCTCCTCTTATGGTCCTTGACGTGGTCCCCGTGTGCGAGTGGCGGCTGCAGAGTCCATGCCGCTCCTGCTGGAGTGTGCTCAGGTGCGGGGCCCTCAGTATCTCTCTGACATGTGGAAGTTCATGAGCGAGCCGCTGATCAAAGCCATCGGCACGGAGCCCGACTCGGACGTGTTGTCGGAGGTCATGCACGCCTTCGCCAAGTGCATGGAGCTGATGGGTGACGGCTGTCTGGAGAAGGCCCAGTTCGAGGAGCTGGGGGGGATCCTGAAGGCCAAGCTGGAGGAGCACTTCAAGAACCAGAGACTCAGACAAGGTACGAGGGATTTCATTCACACAATGTCCAGTTTGTGAAAGTGCTCTGTAAACTGACGTCAAGATTTAATAACACGCACATGAGGTCCATAGAAAACGGCAAAATAACTGGACTCCATAAACTACTTCTACACCAACCGCTGTCTGAAGCTATCGGGGATTTTATTGTTTTCCGCTAACTGAAAATATTTTGTATCAAAGCTGTGCCACAAATCGAAAGATTCAACTTTTCCTGTTGCTGTTTTAAAGATAAACATTGGAACCAGATTTAACTAAAATAATAAATGGATTGTACTTAGTCCCTGCTACTAGAATTTTTAAAAGCGGCATCGGACACTTATTTGACCAAATTTCTCCTTTTTGTACATTTTTTTTTTCTGAATCTCTTTGCAATTTGGATGCAGCAGATTGTAAAATGACTAACATAAACATCTGCATATTCTAATTTTAAAACTTCTGTCATATCCAGTTTGTAAAATCTGTTGTCCAGGGATTGGTCAAAGCAAAGGAAGGTTTCTCACCAATCATCTGTACTTACCAGGTTTTCTCGACGTTACTTCATGAAGTAGTGGTTAAATACTAGTATTTAGATACTAGTATTTAACCGTGGACGGCAGGAGGTATTTAGGTGTCATATTCTCTGCTGCTTAAGTACAATAGAAAAACCAAGAGTAATGGTAGTAACAGCAGCAGGTAGTGACTAGTGAGTGGCACATAGACTCTGCAGGTTTCATTGTACAGTCTGACAGCAGCAGAACCTCTCCTTTACACCACGAGGGTCTGAGGACTTTGAACAGTTTGATTCTGACAATTCCTCAACAGATGAAATGCAATAAACGCCTCACAGGAGTCCTTGGTCCAGAAATGTTAATGATGTAAAAGTGTTTATTTTCTTCAGACAAAAGAGAAGATGAAGACTACGATGAGCAGGTGGAGGAGACGTTACAAGACGAGGTGTGTCTCTAATCTCCTCCTTCCTCTGTTTAGCTCCTTCCTGTGTTTATGACTAAAATATTTCACTGATTGGTTTTCAGGACGAGAACGACGTGTACATTTTGACCAAAGTGTCGGACATCCTGCACTCGGTCTTCAGCTCGCACAAAGAGAACGTCCTGCTGTGGTTTGAGCAGCTGATGCCGCTGATCGTGGAGCTGCTGGTGAGTCTCAGAGGCTGAAGTTTCTGCTTCTATCATGTGGACTTATCTGTATTTATGGTCTTTTTATGATCGATCAGGGAAAGACTGGACTACAGTCCAATACTCCATCCTCCAACTTAAATGTTCCTGTTTTAGCTGCCTCTGGTCTCTCTCTCTCTCTCTCTCTTTCTCTTTCTCTCTCTTTTTCTTTTTCTTTTTCTTATTCTTATTCTTATTCTTATTCTTATTCTTATTCTTATTCTTATTCTTATTCTTCTTTCTCTTCTTTCTCTTCTTTCTCTTTCTCTTCTTTCTCTTTCTCTTTCTCTTTCTCTTTCTCTTTCTCTTTCTCTTTCTCTTTCTCTTTCTCTTTCTCTTTCTCTTTCTCTTTCTCTTTCTCTTTCTCTTTCTCTTTCTCTTTCTCTTTCTCTTTTTCTTTTTCTTTCTCTTTTTCTTTCTCTTTTTCTTTCTCTTCTTTCTCTTTTTCTTTCTCTTTTTCTTTCTCTTCTTTCTCTTTCTCTTTCTCTTCTCTCTCTTCTTTCTCTTTCTCTTCTCTCTCTTCTTTCTCTTTCTCTTTCTCTTTCTCTTTCTCTCTCTTCTTTCTCTTCTTTCTCTTTCTCTTTCTCTTTCTCTCTCTTCTTTCTCTTTCTCTTTCTCTCTCTTCTTTCTCTTTCTCTTTCTCTTTCTCTTCTCTCTCTTCTTTCTCTTTCTCTCTCTTTCTCTCTCTTCTTTCTCTTTCTCTCTCTTTCTCTCTCTTCTTTCTCTTTCTCTTTCTCTCTCTTCTCTCTCTTCTCTCTCTCTGGTCTCTCTTCTCTCTCTTCTCTCTCTTCTCTCTCTCTGGTCTCTCTTCTCTCTCTTCTCTCTCTCTCTCTCTCTCTCTGGTCTCTCTTAGGTGATGTTCTACGATGGCAGCTCTGTCTCTGGGACACGATCATCCATCCATCCATCCATTTTCTTCCGCTTTATCCGTTGCCGGGTCGCGGGGGCAGCAGTCCAAGCAGAGACGCCCAGACTTCCCTATCCACACACACACACCTACTCCAGCTCGTCCGGGGGGACCACAAGGCGTTCCCAGGCCAGCTGAGAGACAGTCCCTCCAGCGGGGCCTCTTCCCGGTGGGGCGTGCCCGGAACACCTCCCCAGGGAGGCGTCCAGGAAGCATCCGGAACAGATGCCCGAGCCACCTCAACTGGTTCCTCTCGACGTGGAGAAGCAGCGGCTCTACTCCGAGCTCCTCCCGTGTGACTGAGCTCCTCACCCTATCTCTAATGGAGCGCCCAGCCACTCTGCGGAGGAAGCTCATTTCGACCGCTTGTATCCGCGATCTCGTTCTTTCGGTCATTACCCAAAGCTCATGACCATAGGTGAGGGAGGGAACGAAGATTGACCGGTAAATCGAGAGCTTTGCCTTTCGGCTCAGCTCCCTCTTTACCACAACGGTCCGATACAGCGACCGCATCACTGCGCACGCTGCACCGATCCGCCTGTCAATCTCACGCTCCATCCTCCCCTCACTCGTGAACAAGACCCTGAGATACTTGAACTCCTCCACTTGAGGAAGGACCTCTCCACCCACCTGCAGAGGGCAAGGCACCTTTTTCCGGTCGAGCACCATGGCCTCGGATTTGGAGGTGCTGATTCTCATCCCAGCCGCTTCACACTCGGCTGCAAACCGTCCCAGTGCATGCTGCAGGTCCTGGTTCGTTGGAGCCAACAGGACAACATCGTCTGCAAACAGCAGAGATGAAATCCTGTGGTCTCCGAACCGGACCCCCTCCGACCCCTGGCTGTGCCTAGATATTCTGTCCATAAACACAGTGAACAGAACCGGTGACAAAGGGCAGCCCTGTCGGAGGCCAACATTCACCGGGAACAGGTCTGACTTACTGCCGGCAATGCGAACACAGCTCTGGCTCCGGTCATACAGGGATCGGATGGCCCTCAGCAGAGGACCTCCGACCCCGTACTCACGGAGGACCCCCCAAAGGACACCCCGGGGAACACGGTCGAACGCCTTCTCCAAATCCACAAAGCACATGTGGACAGGTTGGGCGAACTCCCATGAACCCTCGAGTATCCGATGGAGAGTATTTTTTATTTATTTATTTGATCGGGACAACACACATTAATGAACAATCATATACAGTTGTACACAGATTGTAAATGTGCCAGATTATAGCAAAACTGCTAATTTACATCTGTAGTCCCGAGGCAGGTCACACAAGTAAAACAATGTATGAACAAAACATACATACAAAACACAATATAAAAACTTTATAAATCACATTTTAGTTAAAATGAGTGCATGACTGATTTACTTTGATGTGATGTTTAAGTTGTTTCTTAAAGGAGCTGTATGTCGGGCATTCTCTTATGTCTGTAGGAAGGCTGTTCCAAGACTGGCCTCCTCTGACGGACAGCACAGTTTGTCCAAATGTTGTTTTTCTGTGTGGGATTTCCACATCTCCTCTGGAGGAGGCTCTGGTGCGGAGACCCCTCATTGCTTTAAGTTTAATGTAGTTACATAGTGGGGGCGGGGCAAGACCATGAAGTGCTTTGTAAACAAGGCAACAGTTTTTAAAATTTATAAAATTTTGAAAATTTAGCATTTTATATTTTTCCAGGATATTGCAGTGATGATATGACCAAGGCTTTTGATCCAGAATTTTTATGGACTTTTTGAAGAGGATTTCTATGGGTTAGATATTTGTTTCTCCAGTAAGTGACCAGGTTGTAATGCAGTACTCTATGTGTGAAAATATCATTGAGTGTAGAAACATCTTTGCTGAATCTGTTGTCATAAAGGGCCTGATTTGTTTGAAGTTCTGTAAATTTAACTTTATTGTATTCGCAGTGAGCTTAATGTGTTTTTTAAAGGAGAGTGTTGAATCCAGTGTGACCCCGAGATATTTGAACTCCTCAACAAAGTCAAGCTCAGTGTCTCCAAGGAACACATTGGACCGATCAAGTTTAATAGATTTTTTTGTGAATATCATTGACACGGTTTTCTTTTTATTTAATAGTAAGGATGAGTTGTTGAGCCACTGCTGTATGTCTGTCAGAGCTGCAGTGAGGGTAGATGATGCCTCCTCAGTTGTTTTAGCAGGAGTAAAAATTACAGCATCATCTGCATACATTTGAAAGTGGACATTTTGACAAACATTTGGCAGGTCATTGATATACACCAGGGGTGGCCAACCCGCGGCTCGTGAGCCGCATGCGGCTCTTTGGCTGGTTCCGTGCGGCTCTCGGGCTTCCACACGACAAGCGTCAAAAACGCCTCGGTGGTGGCGCTGCTTTCATTCCATATGTAGTTCTGACCAATAGTAAAGGCCGACTTCACTCCACTAGCCAGGCCGCCAAAACAATCTGACGTCGGCGAACGTCAATTCTGGTTGGTCAGATGCATTGTCAATCACTCTGCAGCTGCTACCTCAGCTGTAGCAAATATCATAACAAACAACACGTTGCCTCGAACCATGACGTCCGTACGGAAAAGAATTCCTTGGTCGCTGGATGAGGGCAACACCTTCCTCAGTTTGAGGAGAGGACACCAGCCTGATCTCGCTGGTTCCACCAGAAACCAGAAGGTGTTTGTGGAGCTAGCGCTAAGGACGGAGCAGAATGATTCCCACAAACATGACAATGCAGAGAAAAGTTAAAAAGCTTAAAAGTGACAACCGTGAAATGAAAGATCGCAGCAGCAGAAGTAGAGGCAGACCCGAAAAGTCTGGAGGTGGTTTGACCAAATGGATTACATTTACGGACATCGGCTAACACCGGCTAACATGCTAAAACCAGCTAACAACAACTAGCATTACACCAGGAGATAAGCCTCAACTCTGCCTGGTGAGTGTCTGTCTTCAATCAAATGCAAAAGTATCTGGTCTTATACTGAGCATGTGTCTGTGGTTCTAAATCAGCTAAAGTGGTGTTGGTGTTATGTGTCAAATCTATATCTTTTACTAAAGACAGTTGTGTTTCTGCTGAACACTGGGTTGAAACTTGATTTTTTTTTCTTGGTTAGAGATTGCAAGCATTCATTTCGGAATCATAATTGATGTTCGCTGACGTGAAATTGTTCTGGTATCGACTCGCCCGGTTAGAACCAGGGCCAAACCATTAATAAAAAGTACCGGGGAGCGGCTGAAGCGAGCAGTAGAAGCGCCCGCAAACCGGGGAGAGTCGAGTCCAGCCCTTTAGTACTGTACGAGTCAATTTCTGTCATTATCATGTTGATGACATTTACAATAAATCTGTCTGAGCAGAGCACACCTCTCTCTGCACAGACAGATTGCATGTGTGTGCGCGTGTCTGCTCGTGTGCGTACGTGCCCGTGTGCGTGCGTGTGTAAGGGTTGGGGTGATGTTTATGTAGTGCACATTTGTATGATGTGGCTCTTTGCTGTAACACAGTAAAAAAAATTGGCTCTTAGTCTCTGACTGGTTGGCCACCCCTGATATACACAGAAAAAAGTATAGGTCCTAATACAGAATCTTGTGGGACCCCTGCAGGGCATTCTAGAAATGATGACACGGTGCCACCCACATTCACACACTGTCTTCTATCAGACAAATAAGATGTAAACCAAGCAAGAGTGTCCTCGGCCAAGTTAAAGTGAGTCAATTTAGAAATAAGGGCTTCATGGTCTACTGTGTCAAATGCCTTCTTCAAATCTAAAAAGACTGCACCAACACAGGTGTTTTTGTCAAGCATAGATTTGACAGTTTCTACAAAAACACAATTGGCTGTTTCTGTGGAGTGGTTCTGGCGGAAGCCAAACTGCATGGGGTGCAGGGGAGAGTGGCCATGGCTGAGATGTTGGTTGAGCAGCTTGGCTACCCATTTTTCAGCTACTTTTGACACCACTGGTAGTATGCTAATGGGGCGATAATTTATCGCCCCATTAGTAGTTAGTTTATTAGTATAGAGCTGGTCCAGTGTTCCACGACCGGGACGAAAACCACACTGCTCCTCCTGAATCCGAGATTCGACCATCGGCCGTAACCTCCTCTCCAGTACCTTGGAGTAGACCTTATTGGGGAGGCTGAGGAGTGTGATCCCACGATAATTGGAACACACCCTCCGGTCCCCCTTCTTGTAGAGAGGGACCACCACCCCGGTCTGCCACTCCATTGGCACTGCCCCCGATCGCCACGCGATGTTGCAGAGACGTGTCAGCCAAGACAGTCCTACAACATCCAGAGACTTTAGATAATCAGGGCGGATCTCATCCACACCCGGAGCCTTGCCACCATGGAGGCTACCAACCACCTTGGTGGCCTCAGCCAGGGAGATGGATGTACCCGCCCCAACATCCTCAGCCTCTGCCTCTGTAACAGAGGACGTGACGAGGGGATTGAGGAGAACCTCAAAGTATTCCTTCCACCGCCCGACAATATCCCCAGTCGAGGTCAGCAGCTCTCCACCCGCACCGTACATGGTGTTGGCAAAGAACTGCTTCCCCCTCCTGAGGCGCCGGACGGTTTGCCAGAATTTCTTTGAGGCCGACCGATAGTCATGCTCCATGGACTCTCCGAACTCCTCCCAGTCCCGGGTTTTTGCCTCTGCGACAGCCCGGGCCGCGGCACGCTTGGCCTGCCGGTACTGGACAGCTGCCTCAGGAGTCCCACGAACCATCATGGCTCGATAGGACTCCTTCTTCAGCCTGACAGCATCCCTTACTGCCGGTGTCCACCACCGGGTTCGGGGGTTGCCGCCGGGACCAGCACCAGAGACCTTGCGACCACAGCTACGAGCCGCCGCATCGGCGATTGAGGCAGAGAACATGGTCCACTCGGACTCCATGTCCCCCTCCTCCGCCGGGACCTGGGAGAAACTCTCCCGGAGGTGTGAGTTGAAAGTCCGTCTGACAGGGGGCTCAGCGAGACGTTCCCAGCAGACCCTCACTACACGCTTGGGTCTGCCAGGTCTGACCGGCTTCTTCCCCTGCCAGCGGATCCAACTCACGACCAGGTGGTGATCGGTTGACAGCTCTGCCCCTCTCTTTACCCGAGTGTCCGAGACACGCGGTCGAAGGTCAGATGATACGACAACAAAGTCGATCATCGACCTCCGGCCTAGGGTGTCCTGGTGCCACGTGCACTGGTGGACACCCTTGTGCTCGAACATGGTGTTCGTGATGGACAAACCGTGACTAGCACAGAAGTCCAACAACTGAGCACCGCTCGGGTTCAGATCAGGGGGGCCGCTCTTCCCAATCACCCCTCTCCAAGTGTCACTGGCGTTTCCCACATGGGCGTTGAAGTCCCCCAGGAGAATAACTGAGTCCCCGGGCGGTGCACCGTCCAGTACCCCTCCCAAGGACTCCAAGAAGGCCGGGTACTCTACACTGCTGTTAGGCCCGTAGGCCGTCACAACAGTGAGAGACTTGTCCCCCACCCGGAGGCGGAGGGACGCGACCCTCTCATTCACCGGGGAGAACTCCAACACATGGCGGCTGAGATGGGGGCAATGAGAATGGCCACCCCAGCTCGCCGCCTCTCCCCGCGGGAAACTCCAGAAAAGTGGAGCGTCCAACCCCTCTCAAGGAGTTGGGTTCCAGAGCCCAAGCTGTGTGTGGAGGTGAGGCCGACCTATCTCTAGTCGGTATCGCTCAACCTCCCCCACGAGCTCGGGCTCCTTCCCCCCCAGTGAGGTGACGTTCCACGTCCCAAGAGCCAGATGTTGTGTGTGCGGACTGGGTCGCCGAGGTCTCCGCCTTCGACTGCCGCCCAGTCCTCTCTGCACCGCTTCACCACGGACCCCTCTGCAGGTGGTGGGCCCACAGGAGGGACTGCCCACGTCATCCCTTCGGGCTGAGCCCGGCCACCAGGCGCTCCCATACGGGCCCCGACCCCAGGCCTGGCTCCAGGGTGGGGCCCCGGCTGCGCCATGCCGGGCGACGTCACTGTTTTCGTGTTAGTGCTGTCCATGGTGTCTTCTGGACTGCTCTTTGTCTGACTCGTCACCTGAGACCTGTCTGCCATGGGAGGCCCTACCAGGGGCATGAAGCCCCAGACAGCATAGCTCCCAGGATCATCCGAGTACTCAAACTCCCCCACCACGTTATGGTGGCAGTCCAGGGGGGGGACACAATCACATGCTCGCAAATGTATTGGATTAAATGGTTCATTATTTTCTTTAAAAATAAGTACCCATTCATTTCAGAGTCAAAGGATGAATATAAAAATGTATTATCTACAATAATTCTGTTTGTATGACATGAATAACGTGCACATGCTGACACACACTTCCTCCTCCTGCAGAGAGCAGAGCGGCCCTGGGCGGACCGACAGTGGGGCTTGTGTATCTTTGACGACGTGGTGGAGCACTGCAGCCCCTCCTCCTTCAGATACGCAGACTTCTTCTTGGGGCCGATGCTGCAGTCGCTCGTGGACCCGGTGGCCGAGGTGCGGCAGGCGGCTGCGTACGGTGTGGGCGTTATGGCGCAGTATGGTGGCGCCAACTACTGCAAGTTCTGTAAAGGTATTACAGCAGTAATATAGAATCAAACTAATATCATCTTCCGCTTCATCCATTGGCGGGTCACGGGGGCAGCAATCCGAGACCAGCTGGTGATCAGCTGACTGTTGTCGTGTCATCTGACATTTTGGAGTAAAGTCAATCGTCTACCTTCGGCCTCCAGTCCTGGTTCCATGTGCACCCCATGGGTGGTTGGTCCACGAGAGGGCCTGCCCCGTGGGCAAACGAAGTAGCAGTTTTTATGTATTTGTGTACAGCCCTGAAAACTGCTGTATTCTCAGAGGACTTTGAATCTGTTGTTGGTGAATCAATCAATAAGAGAATCAAACACACAAAACGCAAGAATAAACACAGGAGCCATTGGTCCATCGGAAGCAGGACGATCGCTGTCCTTAGTCCATGAGGGTCGATTGAGAGTCCAGGATAACTAGACTCAGAACTGTATTTTATTGCTACATAGTGTCAAAGTTTAACTGCTGCATGTTTCTAACCTAGTCTCCCCTCCCCCTGTCAGAGGCCATCCCAAGGTTGGTCCAGGTAATCCAGGCCCCGGACTCTCGCTCCAAAGAGAACGTGAACGCCACAGAGAACTGCATCTCGGCTGTGGGCAAAGTGATGCGCTTCCAGCCGGAGTGGGTCAGCGTAGGCGAGGTGCTCCCCCATTGGCTGAGCTGGCTGCCACTCAAAGAAGACAAGGAGGAGGCAGTCCACACCTTCGACTTCCTCTGCGACCTCATCGAAAGGTAACAGCCTAAACACAAGCCTTGGAAGCTCTTTGAGGAGAATGCTGTCCACGAGTCTCTTTAAACCTGTGCTTCTGGTCCTCTGCTGCAGTAACAACCCAATCGTCCTCGGTCCAGACAACGCAAACCTTCCCAAGATCTTCCTCATCATTGCGGACGGCGTTGCAAGCGAATCCATCAAATGTGAAGACTCGTGCAGCAAAAGACTGGCCAACGTCATCCGGCAAGTTCAGGTGAGGAGCAGCGGGTCCGGGTGGGTGAATCAACAGTCCTGAGATAACTACTGTTGGGATTTAGAGCTATACAAGAATATTTATTTTAATTGATGTAGTGATGGAGACTGTTGCGGTGTAAGTTTACGAATAAAGCTGGGGTGCATAACTTTCAAACTATTCACCCTTTTCCTGGGTTTTCCTCAGGTTTCGGCCGGTTTATGGACAACGTGCGTCTCTACATTGAACGAGTCTCAACAGAAAGCCATCCAGGACCTGCTCAACTCGGCCTAACCCTCTCCCGCAGACGCACCTCCTCCCACCTCCTCCCCCTCTGCTGCTCCGGGACTGAACCACAGCTCCAAACCACATCAGACTTGTAAAGAAAAAAACCGGGAGCCATCTTGGATACTTTCCCTGCCTTATGATCGAACGCATCCCAGCCATTCCTTGAGAGATTTTACATTAAAACGACAAACGGGAGATTAAATGGGAATAGGACATTTTTACATAAACTGAGCATTCAAATTACACTAGTCTTGTGAATTATTTTCCTTTTTTTTTGTATTTTATTTGCGTTTCCAGCGTCGAAGTTATGGCATGTTTATAGTGCTAACTCTAGTCATGAGAAACTTAGAATTGTGGTGAATTTTAGGGAGAGCTGGGTCTACTCTGCTCTCCCTCTAGAGTTTGAAGGTCAACGGCCTGCGATGGCATATTGCTGGTTTTAAAGGCTGCATATCCATGGACTTTGGGGCAAAATAGACTTAAGAAAAAAAAGGTTTGACACTGTTGCAGTCTGGAGACACGTGATGGATTGAGAACCACAATAAATTCCATTTGAAAGAACTACAATGTTTTGGTTTATTTCTTTAAAATAAACTTATTAGTGAAGTCTATAACTGTATACAGATGACTTATGCTAACATGGACTGTTCATAGCTAGCCTCAAAGCCCAACGATGCCCAATCGGGAAGTTAGGCTGCCCTTCCCTCACCAAGGAAATTCTAGTTATTTTCAAAAAGTCCATTCGAGGCACTTTAATCTAATACTGAACCCTGTAAGAACCTAACTTTCCAAAACCTTTTAGCAACAATGAGATTTGCGTGTTCAGGGTAAACCATGCTTTATTGGATTCAAACAGTAAACTAATGCCTGCAGCTGTGGACTCAGACCCATGCTGATGATTCTACCTTTTTACAAAAATATACTGGGCAAACTGTACAGAAGTGTGACATGAGTTTGATTTAAACATAGGTTGTAGAAAGACAAATCAAAAGAACTAATTCCCATACCAGCTGGGAGCTTGTTAGAAATGAGATGGCAACTGAACGCATTTCCAATAGTTATAATTAAGTTTACAAAGATAAGTTAAAAATAAATCTCTTAAAGAATGAGCCGTGACTGAAACGGCTTTTTGTGAATGACTCATTGGGTTAGACTCCTGTCAGATCAGCTGAGTATCAGTGTGCAGTGGCTTCCAAAGTTTACAAATGGAAAAAATGCGAGAATTTTCTGATTGGCATGTTTCTCAATGATCCTGTATTTGACTCCACTGTTTTATGAGATTAATTGTAAAATGAGATTAATTTCTGAATAGCAGAGTTAAGACAACTGGGCAAAACTTTCAGTCTCTGCAAAGCCTAGAGTCGTACCCCTCACTTGCGGTGATTGCAGGAAAAGGGAGTTCCACCATTATATAGCTGGACGATGCTAACCCGCTAGCTCAAAGTAGCCCAACAGGGAAGTGCTCATGGACAGAGAACATTATTGATGTCTCACGATCAGTCCACTCCTAATATTTGGATATAACTCTTGTGTTTTAAGGTATTGTTTGAAAACCACTGTATCTATAATTTTACACATTTCTATATTTACAATCTTCTGTAGGGATAGTAAGTCCTTCTCCTGGTGCTTGATCTGTTACTGCAGCATGTCGACGAACGCATCAAACTCGTCCATGTTTTTCTCGTAGACTGCGAGTTTTTCAGGTAGAGAGTCCTGAGGAGGAAGATATTAGTGTTTCAAAATACACTTTATGCAATATAATATCTTTATCAACATGAGCGCGTGGCCTGTGTCCAAATAAATTGCTAATGATTTTACTGCTGCTCTTAAATGCATCTGCTGAGCTGGTCTCTCCCTGGTCTCTCCCTGGTCTCAGTCTGGTCTCTCTCTGGTCTCAGTCTGGTCTCAGTCTGGTCTCAGTGGGATACAGTGTCTGTGTCGGAGCCAGTCCTCACCTAAGGCTGTTAAAGTCAAAACAAAACTCATATTTATGTTTTTAAAATCTGAACCAAAATCAAAAACTGGTAAAAATCTATTATTTCCTAAAATGGATATATCTGAATGTATATATTTATATTAATCTTGTTTAAAACAGTGAAAAATCTTGAATAAATGTCTCTTTAATGTTAAAAATCCACGTATCTGAATCGCGTTCATAATTCTACCAGGTGGGTCAGGTACCAGGTGGGTCAGGTACCAGGGTGGGTCACGTACCAGGTGGGTCAGGTACCAGGTGGGTCACGTACCAGGTGGGTCAGGTACCAGGTGGGTCACGTACCAGGTGGGTCAGGTACCAGGTGGGTCAGGTACCAGGTGGGTCAGGTACCAGGGTGGGTCAGGTACCAGGGTGGGTCACGTACCAGGTCGTCGGCCATGGACTGAGCGCTGATGTGCAGCGAGAGGCTGGCGAGCTGCGGCGGGTTCTGGAACTCTCTGTAGAACGTGCCCAGGTCCATGGGGAGAAGGTCGTCTTTGGAGAAGGCCGGTCTCTGCGACGCAAACGCCAGCGTCAGATACAGACAGAAACTTTAATGATGTGCTCTTTGTCCCAATAGCAGAGTGGTAAAAGTGCAAATCAGAACAACATGCTGCGTTCATCTTAAAAACACATTTTTTGTGAAAGAAAGCCCTGAGAGTCGCTTTTTGCCTCTTTGGGCTGAAAGCTGATTGTCTGAATAGTGAACAAGAGAGGCCCACCCTCAGAGTTGGAGCAAAACCTTGTTCATGAGCACTTCCCTCTGGGCTCTATGCACCATCTGCTCTAGTTTCACTGGAGTTCAGATGTTTACACAAGTTTCCTAAATAATGCTCAAACTGAAGATGCAGTGCATTGTGGGACACAGCAGCGCTCTTTTATAAAGTGTCTGTTAACCCCTCCTCTCTTCCCCTCCCCCCTTCCCTTCCTCCCTTCCTCTCCTCCCTTCCTCTCCTCTCCTCTCTTCCCTTCCTCCCTTCCTCTCCTCTCTTTCTCTCCTCCCTTCCTCTCCTCCCTTCCCCTCCTCTCTTCCCTTCCTCCCTTCCTCTCCTCCCTTCCTCTCCTCCCTTCCTCTCCTCTCTTCCTCTCCTCTCTTTCTCTCCTCTCCTCTCCCCTCCTCTCTTCCCTTCCTCCCTTCCTCCCTTCCTCTCCTCTCTTTCTCTCCTCTCCTCTCCCCTCCTCTCTTCCCCTCCTCTCTGACAAACTGGGCGTTTTGGACGTAACAATTGTGTCCACTTTCGTTTCGTCCAAAACGGCGTCTTGGAGCTCTTAATAAGACGGGCATGAATCTGTGTTTAAGTAGAGCGCCCTCTACTGGACAAACAGCTGGGGACAAAACAAGAGTCTGAACATTCAGCGCTAACGGCCGCGGACATTTTGGGACTTTTTTGTGTCATTGATCAAAATGTAACTCATTGATACAGTTTAGTTTGGAGTGAGCCGTTTATATAGAATCATTGGTCATTGGTCCAAAGGAAGCCAACTAGACTTAAAGGAATGTGTTTGATAAAAAGTTCTTGGCACCTATAATAGTCTTAGGCCCCGTCCCAAGTCTCATCCTTGCCGGCGGGGGTTGTAGGGTGTCCCAATACTGAGGGAGAAGAGGAGAAGGCCTTCACACCCTAAAACCACCCTCGCGCTCAAGTGAGGTCCGGAGCTCACTTGCGCTAAAAGTTTATCCCATGATGCATCACGTTAAATGAAAACAACATGAAACCCCCGGGCGCAAGTTTGTGGTGAACGTGAGGAAGCTCCGAGGCGTGTGCGAGTCATTCAGAGTTTTTAATACCTGTGTTTGTGTTGTGTTGTGTTGTGATGTAACAGTGCAGCGTGACTCACAAAGTCGACCATGACAAAGTCGTCCTGCGGCCCGGAGCTTTCAGAGCCCTGAGAGTGGAGACTGCCCTGGAGGGGAGAGGAGGCTGAGGGGGAGTCCGGGGGCTGCACCTGGAGGACACACAACCATCAGGGACAGGGTTAACAACTACTACTGTAACTACAGCCTCAGTCCTGGGTCTACAGCCTCAGTCCTGGGTCTGCAGTCTCAGTCCTGGGTCTACAGCCTCAGTCCTGGGTCTGCAGCCTCAGTCCTGGGTCTACAGTCTCAGTCCTGGGTCTGCAGCCTCAGTCCTGGGTCTACAGCCTCAGTCCTGGGTCTACAGCCTCAGTCCTGGGTCTACAGTCTCAGTCCTGGGTCTGCAGCCTCAGTCCTGGGTCTACAGCCTCAGTCCTGGGTCTACAGCCTCAGTCCTGGGTCTGCAGCCTCAGTCCTGGGTCTACAGCCTCAGTCCTGGGTCTACAGCCTCAGTCCTGGGTCTACAGCCTCAGTCCTGGGTCTACAGTCTCAGTCCTGGGTCTACAGCCTCAGTCCTGGGTCTACAGCCTCAGTCCTGGGTCTGCAGCCTCAGTCCTGGGTCTGCAGCCTCAGTCCTGGGTCTGCAGCCTCAGTCCTGGGTCTGCAGTCTCAGTCCTGGGTCTACAACCTCAGTCCTGGGTCTACAGCCTCAGTCCTGGGTCTGCAGCCTCAGTCCTGGGTCTACAGCCTCAGTCCTGGGTCTGCAGCCTCAGTCCTGGGTCTGCAGCCTCAGTCCTGGGTCTACAACCTCAGTCCTGGGTCTACAGCCTCAGTCCTGGGTCTGCAGCCTCAGTCCTGGGTCTACAGCCTCAGTCCTGGGTCTGCAGCCTCAGTCCTGGATCTACAGCCTCCGTCCTGGGTCTACAACCTCAGTCCTGGGTCTACAGCCTCAGTCCTGGGTCTGCAGCCTCAGTCCTGGATCTACAGCCTCAGTCCTGGGTCTACAACCTCAGTCCTGGGTCTCCAGCCTCAGTCCTGGCGTTCTGTAACCAGTGATGCAAACTTAAACTTAATCTGATTGGGAAGAGGAGGAGAAGGAGGAAGAGGAGGAGAAGGAGGAAGAGGAGGAGAAGGAGGAAGAGGATGAGAAGGAGGAAGAGTTGTACCATGTGGTCATGTTCTTCTGCCTCCAAACCTCTGGGAGCAAACGCAGAGAACGGCAGGTCCAGACTCGCTGCTGTCAGCTGCAAAACGAACACAACAGGATCAGCCTCAGGTCTGTCTGTGTGTGTGTGTGTGTGTGTGTTTCTGTTGTGTCTGTGTGTGTCTGTGTGAGTGTGTCTCTGTGTGTGTGTCTCTGTGTGAGTGTGTGTGTGTCTGTGTGTGTCTCTGTGTGAGTGTGTGTGTGTGTGTGTGTCTGTGTGGTACCTGAGCGTTGGGTTTGTTGACGAATGCACCGACTTTCCTGGTGAAGTTTGACAGAGACTCGACAGGATCTGAAGGAGACGCAGATCTGTGGTTCAGCCGCTCCTCGACGCCGCTGCAGCACAGGTACAAACATGAGGCTTAGAGCACAGGGACAAACATGAGGCTTAGAGCACAGGGACAAACATGAGGCTTAGAGCACAGGTACAAACATGAGGCTTAGAGCACAGGGACAAACATGAGGCTTAGAGCACAGGGACAAACATGAGGCTTAGAGCACAGGGACAAACATGAGGCTTAGAGCACAGGGACAAACATTGAGGCTTAGAGCACAGGTACAAACATGAGGCTTAGAGCACAGGTACAAACATGAGGCTTAGAGCACAGGGACAAACATGAGGCTTAGAGCACAGGGACAAACTTGAGGCTTAGAGCACAGGGACAAACATGAGGCTTAGAGCACAGGTACAAACATGAGGCTTAGAGCACAGGGACAAACATGAGGCTTAGAGCACAGGGACAAACATGAGGCTTAGAGCACAGGGACAAACGTGAGGCTTAGAGCACAGGTACAAACATGAGGCTTAGAGCACAGGGACAAACATGAGGCTTAGAGCACAGGGACAAACATGAGGCTTAGAGCACAGGGACAAACATGAGGCTTAGAGCACAGGGACAAACATGAGGCTTAGAGCACAGGTACAAACATGAGGCTTAGAGCACAGGGACAAACATGAGGCTTAGAGCACAGGTACAAACATGAGGCTTAGAGCACAGGGACAAACATGAGGCTTAGAGCACAGGGACAAACATGAGGCTTAGAGCACAGGTACAAACATGAGGCTTAGAGCACAGGGACAAACATGAGGCTTAGAGCACAGGGACAAACATTAGGCTTAGAGCACAGGGACAAACTTGAGGCTTAGAGCACAGGGACAAACATTAGGCTTAGAGCACAGGGACAAACATGAGGCTTAGAGCACAGGTACAAACATGAGGCTTAGAGCACAGGTACAAACATGAGGCTTAGAGCACAGGTACAAACATGAGGCTTAGAGCACAGGGACAAACATGAGGCTTAGAGCACAGGGACAAACTTGAGGCTTAGAGCACAGGGACAAACATGAGGCTTAGAGCACAGGTACAAACATGAGGCTTAGAGCACAGGGACAAACATGAGGCTTAGAGCACAGGGACAAACATGAGGCTTAGAGCACAGGGACAAACATGAGGCTTAGAGCACAGGTACAAACATGAGGCTTAGAGCACAGGTACAAACATGAGGCTTAGAGCACAGGTACAAACATGAGGCTTAGAGCACAGGGACAAACATGAGGCTTAGAGCACAGGGACAAACATGAGGCTTAGAGCACAGGGACAAACATGAGGCTTAGAGCACAGGTACAAACATGAGGCTTAGAGCACAGGGACAAACATGAGGCTTAGAGCACAGGGACAAACATGAGGCTTAGAGCACAGGGACAAACTTGAGGCTTAGAGCACAGGGACAAACATTAGGCTTAGAGCACAGGTACAAACATGAGGCTTAGAGCACAGGTACAAACATGAGGCTTAGAGCACAGGTACAAACATGAGGCTTAGAGCACAGGTACAAACATGAGGCTTAGAGCACAGGGACAAACATGAGGCTTAGAGCACAGGGACAAACTTGAGGCTTAGAGCACAGGGACAAACATGAGGCTTAGAGCACAGGTACAAACATGAGGCTTAGAGCACAGGGACAAACATGAGGCTTAGAGCACAGGGACAAACATGAGGCTTAGAGCACAGGGACAAACATGAGGCTTAGAGCACAGGTACAAACATGAGGCTTAGAGCACAGGTACAAACATGAGGCTTAGAGCACAGGTACAAACATGAGGCTTAGAGCACAGGGACAAACATGAGGCTTAGAGCACAGGTACAAACATGAGGCTTAGAGCACAGGGACAAACATGAGGCTTAGAGCACAGGGACAAACATGAGGCTTAGAGCACAGGTACAAACATGAGGCTTAGAGCACAGGTACAAACATGAGGCTTAGAGCACAGGGACAAACATGAGGCTTAGAGCACAGGGACAAACATGAGGCTTAGAGCACAGGGACAAACATGAGGCTTAGAGCACAGGTACAAACATGAGGCTTAGAGCACAGGTACAAACATGAGGCTTAGAGCACAGGTACAAACATGAGGCTTAGAGCACAGGTACAAACATGAGGCTTAGAGCACAGGGACAAACATGAGGCTTAGAGCACAGGTACAAACATGAGGCTTAGAGCACAGGTACAAACTTGAGGCTTAGAGCACAGGGACAAACATGAGGCTTAGAGCACAGGGACAAACATGAGGCTTAGAGCACAGGGACAAACATGAGGCTTAGAGCACAGGGACAAACATGAGGCTTAGAGCACAGGGACAAACCAATGTGGGCAGGTCCCAGCTCAAAAGTGGCCAAAATGACGTGCGCTGACATGCTGCAGTACCACCCCGGGCCTGTGGGGGTGGACCCAGTAGAATTAGCCAATGCTAACATATAGCATTGGCAGACCTCTGGAAAATGTCTTTACAGGATGGTGTTATGGAAATTCTATTGCCTCAAATGAATGAAACCGAGAGGAAACAAACTTGTCCTTTGGTGCAGTTTATTCACAGAAGTGATGAGTACAAAATGACATTTCTGCGCAGAAAGGAGTCAAACAGAAGCGGGATCTGGAGCGATGCCGCGTCTGTCTGTTTGCCCCAACAAACATGTCTTATGATCTTATACTGGAGGTGTGTCAGACAGAACAATGGACATTCGTCACAAGAGAGATGAGTCATACGCAGCTGCAGACGGGAAAGTTTGGGAGAGATACATTAAGCGCAGAAAAGGACCTTCGAATTTGATAAGAAGGAACACGCTGTAAGAACATTTGAGATAGGCCCATGCAGATGGTGGCGAAGGTTATGGGAAAGAGAACCGTGGACAAGCAGCCTTTGTGTTAATGTTTCAAACAGTGATGGGAAGCGGGTTTCAGACGCTGGGAAACAAGACGCATGTATCGACCTAAATGATTAGAATATCTTGTGCCGGGAATCTGGCCATAACAAAATGCCAAAAGTTAATGAGATAGATTAATGAGATAGATTAGAAACAACAGAGATTCAAAAACATTTAAAAGCATTTTAATGTATTTGGGTATAGCACAAAAGTAGATATTTAGGTATTTTTTGAGAATTTTAAGAGCTGTCGATTTGTCAGCAATAGATTAGAGAATCAAATACCGTTGTAAAGGGACTGACCCCAGAGAAACCTGCTAAAATAGATTAGCTCTTGTAAGGATAATACCAATTTGATTAATGATGAAGAATCAGACTGACAGCAGTGGTCATCAAAGAGTTTTGTGAAGGAATGTTTCGAATGTGGTTGTGTGTTGTTTGTCTTCTCTGTATTAATTCTTCACAGATAACGAGCCAGAACCAAGAACCAAGGCGATGATGGAAGAGCTCCCCAGTCCCGTCACCCAGAAGGGTTATTGAATAGAGTGGCCTTTTTAAAAGCGGCCAAGAGAGGGAATGTTGTAGAATTAAAATGTTGTATACTAATGATTTTCAGCAGGTGTTTGCATACCATGTCTTTGTGTAATATTAAGCCTGGATCTAGTGGAATTCAGAGAAGGACCAAGCCCGGACTAGGGATGTAAAAAACTATGAATTTTCATGACCGACCACCGAGCCTCATTAACCGGTTGAAACCGGTTAACCGCGTAGTTTAAAATAGTCCACGTTCTTTGAAATAACAGCCATTTCGAGCCGCGTACTTTTCATAAGTGCAGCTCTGAGTTCTACTGGATCAGAGCTGAGACAGCGGCGCCCAAACCCGCAACAGCTCCGGCACCTTTGCGCACAGAGAACTGCTTTTTTAATCTTCCCATTCTGTGCTGCGGGTTAATACCAAAACTTTCTAGCAGCAAACGACGGCTCGTTCACATGGTCAGAGCAGCGAGTGACGAGCCGCGTCTCACAGGTCTTCACAAAAGTTTAAATACAAGTGATGTGTGTGGAGCTGATCCCGAGGACCATAAACACAAACATGGTCCATGTGGTTTGACTGGAGCCGTGTGTTTGTGCGAATCCTTTGGGCTCCATGACACAGAGGTGCGCGACAGACCGGTATGTGTGTGTGTATGTGTGTGTGTGTGTATGTGTGTGTGTATGTATATGTGTGTGTGTAAATGTAAGCTCCAATGTAGTTCTGACCCGCGCCAGTGTGCAACTTTGGCGGTAACAGAGGAGAGATGATGCGTGTGGATGTTACGTATGGAGAGGGGGAAAGAGAGTGTGAGTGTGTGTGTGTGTGTGCGCGCGCGTGCGTGTGTGCATATGTGGCTCGTGCGGCGTGAGAGTCGTCCCGGAGTTTATAATACATGGGCGCATACAGCTAGATACAGACCCGCTCGTCACACCGTGCAAATAGGGCTTAAAAAAGCGTTATTAAGAGACCTCCCCTCTCCCCGTTTTCTCTTTTTTAACCGACAGCTTTGACCGGTTAACGCTGTGACGGTCAACCACCGGTTAACCGGTCGCCGATTTACATCCCTAGCCCGGACCAGACCTCCTTATCGTGTGTATAAATGTAATTCTCTACAAAAAATATATTTGGTAATAGTTCTTTCTTCGAGAGAGAGAGAGAGACAGAAAGAGAGAGAGAGAGAAAGAGGGAGGGGAGGGGCCTCCCGCACAAAGGAAAACATGGACTCTGAAATACTTCCTCCTGTTAGCTACATTTTCCTCGTTTTTATCGTGACAAGGATTTAATTAGTGGTAAAAGTTTTTCTCACGTCAAACGACACTTTACATTTTATCCTTAAATACGTCAGTAATGGAAAACATTACAATTTGCTTACATGACCAATGCATCACTAGGTACAGCCGGATCTTTTTTTTTTTTTAATACCTCTAACTATTGAAACATTACATCAGAATAAGAGAAAAACTTCCATAACTGATCATTCTGGTCATTTCTTCACATGGAAACTCGTATACTACAGCCAAGTGGCTCTTTTTCCCTCATTAATCAGATCATTATTATCAGAATCCACATTTTAAATACTTGGCTTTTTTCCTGCTTAAATGTACCCTTTTTCCCGCCCCCCGGGGGATATAGAAGGTTTTATTATCCTGTTCTGACCCTAAAGTGTCCCTATTTCTCTAATTCTATTCCTATTTTTTCACTATACACTTGTGCCTCTCTGCACTGTAAACTCTGTGGACTTTGTCTTCCTGTATATTCTTTTTTAGAGAGAGACCAACATCCCTCAAGGTTCAAAAACGTCGAAAAACCTGACTATTGTTCTATTGCGTCCGATAGAATCGCCCGTCACGGCGGTCTTGTCCACGCTGCAATCATGCTGGGCCGAGATCTCTCTGTCTTCTATTTAAAACAATGTGCAGATTTTAGAAATGGTATCTGCTTACCTGTGTTTTGCAGAGTAGAGAGCCCCAAGACCCAACAGACCCAGTCTATCTATCTGAGCTCATCTTGCGTCTTCTTTCTGTATCAAATCACGTCGATGGTCACCATCTGTCGTCAAAAGCAATTTGACTGACGTGTTCAGAATTTGATACAGAAATAAGGCCAAGAATGCAAGAGTTAAAAATAGAACATTTAATTCTCTTTACAATTAAATATCGATACAAAACCCTTGGAGCCATTAATTCTCTAAAACTAACCCTATGCTGAGCCATCCTAAAAACTTTCCCTCCAGGCCTGAAAATGTGCAGAGAACATGCAGGCGCTCTGCCATGTTCTCTGTCTAACTGTCCCTGCTCTGACTTCTTGAAAATCTCCTCCCAGCAGTTTCTATCAGAAGGTCTGATGACGTCACAGGTCCCAGACTGGTCCAGTCTGATCCAGCTTTTTCTGGTTTTGGGAGGCGCGTACCCCAGCCAGCCTGGACTCCGGACTTTGTCTGGTCTGGTCTTGGTCTGGTCTGACATCAATCTCCTTCTCCAAACAACTCTTATCTGGCTGGGGGAGCTCTGCATTCCTCACATGGTCTGGCCGACTCTGACTAGGCCCCACTTAATATGAAGTCACTGAAAATATAAACGACGTGTGCAGCATTTCTTGAGATGATGCATTATGTTCTTAAGCCCTTGACCACTCTCACAAACTCACTCTGCAGATTCATACTCCGATGCACTTTTTTCACTCATCTTTGTAAGTAAGTAAGTAAGTAAGTTTTTATTTATATACCGCCTTTTCACTGCAGATCTGAATCTCAAAGCGGTTTACAATTGTTAATTATGGGCATTTGTCTCTCACTCCACACAGAGATGGGAGCGGGGTCGCCAGTACAGGAGGCGCATGCCGGAACTATTGGACATATTTTTAGTGGTAGGGGAAACCGGAGTACCCGGAGGAAACCTACGCAGACACGGGGAGAACATGCAAACTCCACTCAGAAAGGCCCTGGTCCGACCGGGATTCGAACCCAGGACCTTCTTGCTGAGAGGCGAGAGTGCTATCCACTGATATACCTGATTACCTAAAACAACATATGGTTCCATTTAGAACCACACATTCTTTAAGAAATGTGAATTCTCCGTATTTCAGAATCCCCATTGTACGAAGAGAGGACTGGAATAATCTGCCCATGGAACTGCGATCACTATCCTCCCTGCCACAGTTTAAAGCAGCTCTATTCATAAGACTAAATGTATCATGTGCCTGTTTCTAACATAATATTTTCAATGTGTTCTTTAACTGTGTTGAAAACAATTATAATATTATATTCATCGGTTGGGGCTCTCAGTCTACTACAATTTATAATCAAGTTAATATAGCTCTGAAACAGTGTTAGCAGTGGGGGGCTGAGGGGGACTCTGGAAGTGCGGTGCTGAATGTCTGTTGAATGAATGTGGATGTTATTTGTTGGAAACTTTGTTCCTGTTTTTTCTGTAAATTATAAAATGTTTGATTCTGTCATGTGGTCCCAAGACCCTCCTCGAAAAGGAGATGGTTCATCTCAGCATCATCGGTAGTCCACTCTGGAGTAGCATGCACCGTGTGAAACCTCAGTTGCGGAAGTCTCATACCTCTCTGACACATTTGTGCCTGGAACACCTTTCCTGTCTGATAGAAACCTCTGTAGTTTTCACTGTATCACTTTAGTTCTTCAGGAAGTACACAAACATGACACTAGAATAATCATCTGTAAATGATAAAGCATATCTACGGTCTTCTCTGGACATGGGGTCAATAGGAGCAGCTAAATCTATATGCGTCATCTCCAGAGGTGCTTTAGCTTTATTTGTATAGCACAATTCATACACAAGGCCATAGACGTCGGAACTAGGGGTGCGGGGGGTGCGGCCGCACCCCCTCCGCGTGTGCCGGGAGCGAGAAGTTATCACTATCCTGCGTTCCTTGCAGCCCAAAACCCGCTCCATGCTGTCGGAGGTGCTTATGAAGCTCTGTCTGGCTAATATCTGTCGCAGCCTCTGAGCGCTCTTTCTCAGCCTTGCGCAGATTAAAGACCTGGCTACACCAGTGACGTGCGGTGGGGGATCAATCATGTGTTCATATGATTATACATCATATAAAACCAACAGGACCTACAGGAACAGGAGCGGCTTATACACAATTTGTTTGGCTACAGCAGAATATGATTTAATGTCTGCATAGTTTTCTCATAAAAAACGCAAACGTTTGTAAAAAGTACAAAGTGTGTTATGGGCCTTAGGTATTAATGAACAGCACAGACCACTTCAGTTAGGACCAGTTTCATGTTTAAGTCCAGATAATAGTTTGAGCACAGACATGTAATCCTCCATTTGGAAATAAGTTCAATGAGTTTTAAAAAGTAAAAAAAAACGGGTGTCTCCTCCGTAAACTGCGAGTTTTGCTGCAGCCGACTCCCGGGTAAATCCAATTTCTAAATTCAACCTTACCCTTCACCTCCTTTTCTTATGATTCATATCATCATTGGAAGCAAAACATTACTCTAAGTGCATTTTAAATTATCTTAAAATGTATTATAGGTATGTTAGCCAAACCTGTAGCTGCCCTTAGCAGAAAAGAACAAGAAAGGAGCTTTCTGATGGAATTGGATGCAGCCAACGTTTGGGCTCACAAGCGCCCACTTCAGAATCAGAATCAGAATCATTTTTATTGCCACGTGAGTAACAAAGTTATCACTTGGAAATTGTTTTGGCAGAGAGCGTGCCACTTCGCCATTTGCGGCGCTGTGTGCAGCAAGAAACAGCAGAGAGCAATAACATACAGTTCACAGACAATTGGATAGACACATTGTGCTTTTTATAAACCACGGATTTTTTTCTCGGGAAGAGCACCTCTTCGGCCGGCCCAATGTAGCTGTCAGAGGGGGGCGGGATCAGGGAGGGGGTGAGTAGGAAAACAATAAGGAATGGAGGGGAGGGAGGGAGCTGAGGAATGTGAGATAAGAGTGGAGAGAAGCCACAGGAGGAGAAAAACACATCGCCTGCAATGTCGCAGTCAAAAGCAGGCAGATATTCTATTAATTCCAATTAAACCGAATTCCGGTGCCCTCAGACCTCCGTACACAGGGGCAAATCCAAGCCGGGTCAGAGAGATCAAGCCTGACAAACAATGTCATTCAATCTCAATTCCAAAGTCTTATGTCCATCAAGTGAACGAGCTGCGAGGTCTTTGATCAACTGTTCCACCAAAACCACTCTTCTTTGTCCAGACACGGCACTCTCAACCACGACACGGCTAAGCTCCTTGTACATCCCATCAATTTTATCGGCCAGCAGGTCGTGAATCTTGCGAACTGCCATGCCTCCGAATTTGTGGTAGAAGAGGATCGCTCCAAACCCAAACAGGAGGATTCCCACCACCAAAATGCCAAAGATATATACGTCTTCCGAATCTTCAATGGACAGGGTCGACAGACAGAGGGGCTGCCACTTGTTCCAGCTGTCAAGCGTATACCCCGCTGGTGAAGTCCCGTCCGGACACACGGGCTCTCCAGACCCACGCTTACGTGTTGAAAAGATAGAATCAATTGCGTTGAGGGACCAATTAATCATTTCCACTTGAGGCTTTCCTCACTTACAAGCTGTGGTTGAGCGCGATTAAGACCCGTATTTGCTTCAAAAACACAATTTATGAGCCATCCTCTTAAATGTTAACATGTTGATTGTAAATTAAATATTTTTGAACTTTTTAAACTGTGATAAACAGAGAAAACAGTTTGATAGCACCTCACAGGACTCTCCCTGTGAGCTGTTGCTTTTTACGTCTCCCAAGAGAGGCTTGCCTCACAGCGCCGCTCTGTCAAATCTGCGATTTCAAGGTATAAATAAATTAAATAAGGCACAGCACAAATCACTTGATAAAGTGACCAAACGTTATTGTATCCATTATATTACTTTTCTTTCTATGATCTTAGGTGAGGGCCTTACCTGCCTCATCTGACCGCACGTCACTGGGCTACACAACACAATGAAGCCACCGGAGAGACTGACGCATGAATGCGTATTGAAAAAAAAAAAAAGTTCAGTTTGATAAGTGACTTGCTTGATATATATTGTTTATTTTTTTGTTTTTCTTAACAATTAAGATGGTATGTTATTATCCAGTGTAATCCAAGTATGAGTCTCTCCCTCGACTCTCCCAACAAAAACCCGCCCCCCCTCTCAGAAAATAGTTCCGACGTCCATGCACAAGGCAACTCAAAAGTGCTGAACAAAACAAGAAACCATTAAAATAATAAATAATCACAGAACATTAAAAAGAAAGATAAAAATATAAAATCCTTCAGTTGTATGCACAGCTAAACAGAACTGTTTTTAACCTGGTTTTAAACATTATCAGAGAGGAGGCCTGTCTCACATCTTCAGGAAGACTGTTCCAGATTTTAGCAGCATGAATCTGAAATGCATCCTCCCCATGTTTAGTCCTGACTCTGCATGGGCATCAGCAGGAGAACAGAAAAATGCAGAAAAATAATTGTCTTGCCATATAATAATAGACTGAGACTGCAGTAGTTTATCTTTCTACGGTCTCTGAATGAAATGATTTGCTTAAGAGCATTAGATGTTAAGTAGCTTTTCTTCTTGCATTTCCATAATGCCACTTTCTGCGACACCTCGACCTCTCAGGACTCAGGAAATCCCACAGTGGTCTCTGGACCTCCGGGTCCTACAGTCTTTGGTCCTGTTGCTACCATGTTGATGATAGACTATAAGAAAGCTAGTAATGATAGCAACTTTGCGACCATGTCAAATAGTGGATTTTTATCTAAAAAAATGTTAATGTGTCAATATAATCGTATATTACTTGTACTGTTGTTGCTGAATCAATGGACTGCAGCCTGCCTGGTGATGAGGGTGTTTTTGCCCTTACGATATCATGAGATTATCTTTATTTAAATATGATTTTTTTTCTAATTGTTTGTGTTGTTGTTGTGTGTGTGTGTGTGACAACAATCCTCTTCTGCACCCAACACACCTACCATAAACATATAATAATAACATAATAATGATTCATGATGACATTCTTTACACACAGGAGAGACCAATCCGGTTCTCCGCAGTGACGCAGGCGCACTGACGTCTGTGGGCGTGGCTAAAGGCTAGCGGCTAACGGCTAACACAGCAGCAGCAGAAATCACAGAGACAGAAGCAGCCGAGGCAAAGCTGGTGTAGCTTTGTAGCAGCTCACCGTAGCTCTGATCCCAGACCACGTCTATCTTCTATCTGAGCACATAGAAGTGAAGATGGATCCGGGAGC
Source organism: Knipowitschia caucasica (assembly GCA_964034765.1). NCBI lineage: Eukaryota > Metazoa > Chordata > Actinopteri > Gobiiformes > Gobiidae > Knipowitschia > Knipowitschia caucasica. Next base: position 1,842,244 of record OZ035844.1, on the reverse strand, counting down.
ACTCTTCCTGCTGCTGTCCTGTGTCTGCGGGACCGTGTTCAGCGACAGACAGCTGCTTTATGTCACTGTGGTGAGTATGGAACCTTTGCATTAAGATAAAGCTCGTAGACGCGATTGTTTGCACAGGTTATTGACGGTTTTTGACGGGTTTATCTCTTGTGTTGTTGATTACCTTCTTGTGGTTCCAATCGAAAGTGCTTGGGATTATCTGTGGCTGCGTTGCTTAAGTGGCTTGGCTAACCAGTTTAAGACTATTATTGTTTACTCAATCTAAACAAGCACTTATACATTTGTCTGAAAGTCCCAAAAAATGTTGCTTTTAATGTCAATACAATGTTGTTGACGCTGCACAATAACAACTGTAGCTTGATGAACACATGACAGACTGGCGACACAGCAGTTTCCGCACTCTTTGCTTTAGCTAAAATAAGCAAAATAATAATAATCAGGAAATGTACATTCTGAGAGATTATTTGTGGAGGTCAACTCGAGTATTTGTGACTTTCCAACAAAACCCATGTTGTATTATCGATCATCAAAATTGTCAATTGGACTTTACTTGTACTCCAGCACCCAAAGATCTATTGATACATTCGCATCAATAGATTATTATCAAGATCACTGTTTAGCTAAATAAGCTCCCAATTAAAGCCTGAAATCTGAAGTTTTTTGCTAGCCTCAGGTGCACTGTTCAGACACATTTAACAAGTACCCTCCAAATACCTTTATTTGTGTTGACAACCCTAAGTTGGCCAGATCTTCATAAATTCTCAAATCTATGCATAATATATAAAGCAACTCATAATTTGGCTCCCACTCCACTTGCAGGTCTGATAAGTCAAAGGAACAGTAGTGAGCGGCTCACTAGAGGCTCCGTGAGAGGCGACCGTGTGATCCCTCTGCGTAAGAGCACCTTCAGTCAGTCTGCCTGGTCCGTTAGAGGCACCAGAGAGTGGAACTCACTACCACAGACTGTTAGAGGCACCAGAGAGTGGAACTCACTACAGACTGTTAGAGGCACCAGAGAGAGGAACTCACTACAGACTGTTAGAGGCACCAGAGAGTGGAACTCACTACAGACTGTTAGAGGCACCAGAGAGAGGAACTCACTACCACAGACTGTTAGAGGCACCAGAGAGAGGAACTCACCACAGACTGTTAGAGGCACCAGAGAGAGGAACTCACCACAGACTGTTAGAGGCACCAGAGAGTGGAACTCACTACAGACTGTTAGAGGCACCAGAGAGAGGAACTCACTACCACAGACTGTTAGAGGCACCAGAGAGAGGAACTCACTACCACAGACTGTTAGAGGCACCAGAGAGAGGAACTCACTACCACAGACTGTTAGAGGCACCAGAGAGTGGAACTCACTACCACAGACTGTTAGAGGCACCAGAGAGTGGAACTCACTACCACAGACTGTTAGAGGCACCAGAGAGAGGAACTCACTACCACAGACTGTTAGAGGCACCAGAGAGAGGAACTCACTACCACAGACTGTTAGAGGCACCAGAGAGTGGAACTCACTACCACAGACTGTTAGAGGCACCAGAGAGTGGAACTCACTACCACAGACGGTTAGAGGCACCAGAGAGAGGAACTCACTACCACAGACTGTTAGAGGCACCAGAGAGTGGAACTCACCACAGACTGTTAGAGGCACCAGAGAGAGGAACTCACTACAGACTGTTAGAGGCACCAGAGAGAGGAACTCACTACCACAGACTGTTAGAGGCACCAGAGAGAGGAACTCACTACCACAGACTGTTAGAGGCACCAGAGAGAGGAACTCACTACAGACTGTTAGAGGCACCAGAGAGAGGAACTCACTACAGACTGTTAGAGGCACCAGAGAGAGGAACTCACTACCACAGACTGTTAGAGGCACCAGAGAGAGGAACTCACTACCACAGACTGTTAGAGGCACCAGAGAGTGGAACTCACTACTACAGACTGTTAGAGGCACCAGAGAGAGGAACTCACTACCACAGACTGTTAGAGGCACCAGAGAGAGGAACTCACTACCACAGACTGTTAGAGGCACCAGAGAGTGGAACTCACTACCACAGACTGTTAGAGGCACCAGAGAGAGGAACTCACTACCACAGACTGTTAGAGGCACCAGAGAGTGGAACTCACTACCACAGACTGTTAGAGGCACCAGAGAGTGGAACTCACTACCACAGACTGTTAGAGGCACCAGAGAGAGGAACTCACTACCACAGACTGTTAGAGGCACCAGAGAGAGGAACTCACTACCACAGACTGTTAGAGGCACCAGAGAGAGGAACTCACTACCACAGACTGTTAGAGGCACCAGAGAGAGGAACTCACTACCACAGACTGTTAGAGGCACCAGAGAGAGGAACTCACTACCACAGACTGTTAGAGGCACCAGAGAGTGGAACTCACTACCACAGACTGTTAGAGGCACCAGAGAGTGGAACTCACTACCACAGACTGTTAGAGGCACCAGAGAGAGGAACTCACTACCACAGACTGTTAGAGGCACCAGAGAGAGGAACTCACCACAGACTGTTAGAGGCACCAGAGAGAGGAACTCACTACCACAGACTGTTAGAGGCACCAGAGAGAGGAACTCACTACCACAGACTGTTAGAGGCACCAGAGAGAGGAACTCACTACCACAGACTGTTAGAGGCACCAGAGAGAGGAACTCACTACCACAGACTGTTAGAGGCACCAGAGAGAGGAACTCACTACCACAGACTGTTAGAGGCACCAGAGAGTGGAACTCACTACCACAGACTGTTAGAGGCACCAGAGAGTGGAACTCACTACCACAGACTGTTAGAGGCACCAGAGAGTGGAACTCACTACCACAGACTGTTAGAGGCACCAGAGAGAGGAACTCACTACCACAGACTGTTAGAGGCACCAGAGAGTGGAACTCACTACCACAGACTGTTAGAGGCACCAGAGAGAGGAACTCACTACAGACTGTTAGAGGCACCAGAGAGTGGAACTCACTACCACAGACTGTTAGAGGCACCAGAGAGTGGAACTCACTACCACAGACTGTTAGAGGCACCAGAGAGTGGAACTCACTACCACAGACTGTTAGAGGCACCAGAGAGAGGAACTCACTACCACAGACTGTTAGAGGCACCAGAGAGTGGAACTCACTACCACAGACTGTTAGAGGCACCAGAGAGAGGAACTCACTACAGACTGTTAGAGGCACCAGAGAGAGGAACTCACTACCACAGACTGTTAGAGGCACCAGAGAGAGGAACTCACTACCACAGACTGTTAGAGGCACCAGAGAGTGGAACTCACTACCACAGACTGTTAGAGGCACCAGAGAGTGGAACTCACTACCACAGACTGTTAGAGGCACCAGAGAGAGGAACTCACTACAGACTGTTAGAGGCACCAGAGAGTGGAACTCACTACCACAGACTGTTAGAGGCACCAGAGAGAGGAACTCACTACAGACTGTTAGAGGCACCAGAGAGAGGAACTCACTACCACAGACTGTTAGAGGCACCAGAGAGAGGAACTCACTACTACAGACTGTTAGAGGCACCAGAGAGAGGAACTCACTACAGACTGTTAGAGGCACCAGAGAGAGGAACTCACTACAGACTGTTAGAGGCACCAGAGAGAGGAACTCACTACAGTCTGTTAGACAGCAGAGCACATACAGGGCTTTTACACAGCACCTAAAGCAATGGATGGTAAACACATACACCTGCCCACATTAACTGATGTATGATATGCTTATGCAGTCTTGTAAATAGTATATTTTTGAATGTGTGAACACAATGTTAGTCTTGAATGATGTTATCTCTGTCTTGTAATTTTGTCATGTTAATGTATTTTAATATCTTTTTAACATCACAGCCAGGGGACTACAGATGAAAAATAGCCTCCTTGGCTAATTCTGGCTTTTTTAACTCATGTTTTATCATGTGTTTTATTAAATTGCATTGTCCCCCTTTGAACTAAACTAAACTGAAACTGAAACCCCTTTTGAACTTGCAATAGTTAGTTCTAACTCTAATGTTTACTATGACAAGTCAAAAACGCACAACTCTTACTATATATTTACCTAAGTTAGCCTATGTGGATGAAAGACGATTAATTATTCAAGATTCCTCCTCCTGATGCGATGACCTTTCCTCCCCCATCAAAGCATCTGTTAAGAGTATGAAAATTGGACTCGGCCCTGTTTTCATTGTTAAGGACGTTGCATAATAAATGGAGTATGTCAATGTGTCAGCAGGTTGTGGGTGCTACTGACGCACTGTTTGCTTTGTAACATTCAACATATAGCTCAGAATGTAGGTGGTTTTCTTTCCCTTTAAAGCCTCCATTCTGAGAAACGTGCAATGGCAAAGCTGGTTAGTTCAATTAATAATGCATTGGATAGGATTAGGGTTTTCTTACCTGTCCTACCTGACTCCAACGACCAAAACTGCTATTATCCATGCTCCGCTTCATGCAAACTGCCTCAGGCTGTTGTGGCTTCGTGTTACTCAATGGCAAACTTGTTAAGAGGTTTCCTGATCCATGCGCTTCTTATCGGTGAGTGAACCCTGGTCGTGGACACAACACAATGTTCTCTGTCAGCAGATGAGTTCTTTGTTGCAGAATCCAGCTGTAGAAAAACAAAACATTTACATTTGATACTAATTTAAAAACACGATTTGAGATACTCGCTTTATAATGAATTGTGAGCTTTGGATGTGTTACTTGCATATTGGATATAAATGTGTTGAGTGTGTGAAAAGCTGCTTCTTTTAAGAGTTCTGCTTTTAAAAGCGACAAATTATAAAGTTGTTGTCTTTGCCCTTTTAGCTCTTTCGTCACGGAGACCGATCACCCATCCACGCCTACCCCACAGACCCACACACAGAAGACGCTTGGCCCCAAGGCTTTGGCCAACTTTCCCAGGTGCATTGAATATACCCTGTAGTCAAATTTGGTAATAAAATACATACTGGAATGGTGTTTTATGGTGCAGAAGTAGCATGCATCTTGTTTATAGATGGACAGATAGATAAATAGATGGATGGATAGACACTTTATTGAGCCTTACTTAGGAGAAATGCAGGTATACAGAAACAGAAACGCATCCATTCACATAAACACACACACACGTACATGCATTCTAAAAGTTTCTAACTAACTAACATTAGTGCACAGAGTTAAACTCAAGAGAGTTCTGTGGTACAGTCTGGTCGCATGGTTTGAAAGACTAGACTCTATTTTGCGAAATTGTCTCTACATGGTTCCAATGTGTCTGTTATCTCTTTTTCAGGTGGGAATGCAGCAACACTATGATCTTGGACAATTTCTTCGAAAGCGCTACAGCGGATTCCTCAATGAATCTTATGATCGCCATGAGGTATGGTCGTTTGGCCTCAGCAGCCCTGGTCCTACTCCTTTAATATTAACCATTAACACTTCGAGGCCTTAATGGCACTTGTGTGTGAAAAAGTCATCCCAGGACTGTTCCCTTTGACTTTAACGGGGCCCTGTCCTTACAGATATCAGTGCGCAGTACAGACTATGACCGCACCCTGATGAGCGCTGAGGCCAATCTCGCAGGTAAACAACCACATTTAGTTTGAACTTGTGTTATATTTGTCATTTCAATACAATTTATATTTGTATTACATTAAGAAACAACAGTAGTTATATCAGAAGACCGATCAGAGACTCAGTTCAGAACAGTTCAATGCCATGATAAAAACAGAGCCATTGGTCCATGAGAAGCAGATGACCAGTGTCCATAAATATAGATAGATGTGCGTTAATGTTGTTCAATGTGGAGAGTCCTGGATCATCACCACTGACCTTCGACCTCCTGCATTGGCAAGGAAAAACTAAAAAACACAATGGGATTCATGTAGATTTCTTTATTTATCTTCATGCATGCCTTATTCTATTTTTTACGTGTATAACTTGTTTTTAACAGAGAGCCAAATTATATAAATAAATGCAAAATATTTCTAGGAACACCAGCTTCCGCAGTGGTTCTTAGACAAGACACTTCCCCCACATTAGAATGAGTCTGGTGTGTGTGTGAATGGTTGGTGGTGGTGGGCGGGGCCAATAGCACACGATGGTTGCCTCGCTCCTGTCAGTGTGCCCCAGTTCATAATCTCAGTGTATGGAGTGAAAGAATAAAAACAATGTATTATTTTCATTATTTATATTCGGTGTAAAAGCATTTCTTTCAATAACTCCATGCATTCTTATGTGTCAAATTCAGGTCTGTACCCACCTGATGGTTCGCAGATCTTCAACCCAAACCTGAATTGGCAGCCCATTCCCGTGCACACAGTCCCAAAGCATGAAGAGCGGGTCGGTAGTCACGCGCAGCAGTATATTAAACAGTATATTTTTGAGTAGTTCCCCTTTTGAGGTTGCCAATTCAATTTTTTGGTTTACAGCTGCTCTCGTTTCCTCTGGCGGACTGCCCACGCTACCAACAGCTAATGAATGAGACGGAACATACAGAGGAATTCCAAAATGTCACTGCATTATATGAGGTGAGTTATCAGGTTTTTCCCCGTCTTGTACCTAACACAGTGATGAGAAATGTATTTTGTTTTAATTAGGACGTCATTGAGCTGGTGAAAAATAAAACGGGATTGAACCATACAGACATTGAATCAGTTTGGCGCGTCTATGATACTCTGTTCTGTGAGGTAAGATGCTATTGATAACATGAGTATCGCAATAAAACAGACTTTATCAAGGTCATAATTGAAGTCAGAGTGGAAGCAGTGACTCATTTTGATTTCAGGCACAACATAACATGACAGCACCGGTCTGGGTCACTCCTGAAGTTATGGAAAAGCTCAAATATCTGAAGGATTTTGCATTTCAGGTATCATTCTTTTCTCAACTTGGATTGTCATTAGTTTTGGGGGTGGGGGTGGCTGTGAAAGATGGGACGATTCAATAGTATTACGATGTTTGAGCCACAATTCAATAATATTGCAATTCTTTTCATGTCAAGTCCTCATTAAATGGCCCTCATATGTCAAAAGGCATTAAACATCTATTCCAATACTTAAATCCAGTTCAGCCGAGATATCTGGATTTCAAAATTAGTTTTCCAGCCTGTAAATCTTGTTATTGTCTTCATTGTTGTTTCACCAATCTGAAAGTCCGTAATCCGGGTTGCCAGAACTCCGTGTCGAGCTGATCTCATGGTACTCTGGTAAAGTATCATGTGGCGCAGAACTAAAATTATGATTCTCGAATAATTTATGCCAAAATAAGCAATAAAATGAGGATTACTATCTTTGTGAAAAAGGTGTTTGAAGCGGTGTTATAGACGGATTGGATTGGCTTCTTCTGTCTATAGTTCAGAGAGAGAGAGAGACTCAAGGGAGACCAGTGAGAGAGACCAGAGAGAGACCAGCGAGAAGCCAGAGGGATTCACATTATAATGGGCTGTGGCGAGGTTCTCATCCGTATGGAACGATATAGAGAGCATTGACATCGTCCTTCAAAGCAGTGTTCCTGTTTCCTGTGTGTGTGCAGCTGTTTGGAGGACCTGAGTGGAGGCTGATGTAGCTGCAGTCATGTGTCTGTCGGGGCTGGGTGCAGTGACCATGTTCGGCCTGATGGTGGGGCTGTGCTGCTCCCAGTTTGTGTCCCAGCCTGAGACCAATACAGAGGACTGCACCAGGAAGGAGCACCCCATCGTCCCGTACAGAGGTGCTGGTTTAGGGTTGGAAATATGTACAGTATGTGTTTAATGAATGGGATCTCAAAACTGTCTTCCACTTCTTCTTGAGGGTGGTCCTCTCTTTTCACTTTTCTGTGACAGAGACCAGAGAGAGAGCAGAGAGACCAGAGAGGGACCAGAGAGACCAGAGAGGGACCAGAGAGACCAGAGAGGGACCAGAGAGACCAGAGAGGGACCAGAGAGACCAGAGAGGGACCAGAGAGACCAGAGAGAGACCAGAGAGAGAGAGAGATCAGAGAGGGACCATTGAGACCAGACCAGAGAGAGAGACCAGAGAGAGACCAGAGAGAGAGGCCAGAGAGAGACCAGAAAGGGACCACAGAAAGAGACCAGAGAGAGAGGGAGACCAGAGAGAGAGGCCAGAGATTGAGATCAGAGAGCGAGAGCAGAGAGAGACTGAGAGAGAGACCCGGGAGACCAAAGAGAGACTTGACAGAGACTAGTGAGAGAGACCAGAGAGAGGCCAGAGATTGAGATCAGAGAGCGAGAGCAGAGAGAGACTGAGAGAGAGACCCGGGAGACCAAGAGAGCAGAGACGTGAGAGACCAGAGAGAGGCCAGAGATTGAGATCAGAGAGCGAGAGCAGAGAGAGACTGAGAGAGAGACCCGGGAGACCAAGAGAGATGCTTGAGAGAGAGCAGAGACTAGGAGAGAGAGAGCCAGGAACTAGTGACGTTGCTTTTTTATAACTTTTCCATTTTATGTTGTTTGAAATCCCAGTTTTAATTTTACAATTCTTGTTTTGTGCAGTGTTGCGGTTGTGGATGTCTGAATTTTCTTATCCTGAAGCAAAGGACTTCTCTCAGTTTGCCGTGGACCTGAACAGGGGCCAACTCATAGTCGGAGCGCGGTGAGAATCATAAAATAGTACCGAATACACTCTCTGGTCTCTCTCTATAGTCACTCTCTGGTCTCTCTCTGGTCACTCTCTGGTCTCTCTCTGGTCTCTCTCTGGTCTCTCTCTCTCTCTGTCTCTCTCTGGTCTCTCTCTGGTCACTCTCTGGTCTCTCTCTGGTCTCTCTCTGGTTTCTCTCTGGTCTCTCTCTGGTCTCTCTCTGGCCTCTCTCCCACTCTCTGGTCTCTCTCTGGTCTCTCACTCTCTGGTCTCTCTCTGGTCTCTCTCTCTGGTCTCTCTCTGGTCTCTCTCTGGTCACTCTCTGGTCTCTCTCTGGCTTCTCTCTCTGGTCTCTCTCTGGTCTCTCTCTCTGGTCTCTCTCTGGTCTCTCTCTGGTCTCTCTCTCTGGTCTCTCTCTCTGGTCTCTCTCTGGTCTCTCTCTGGTCTCTCTCTGGGTCTCTCTCTGGTCTCTCTCTCTCTGGTCTCTCTCTGGTCTCTCTCTGGTCTCTCTCTGGTCTCTCTCTGGTCTCTCTCTCTGGTCTCTCTCTGGTCTCTCTCTGGTCTCTCTCTGGTCTCTCTAGGTCTCTCTCTGGTCTCTCTCTGGTCTCTCTCTGGTCTCTCTCTGGTCTCTCTCTGGTCTCTCTCTAGTCTCTCTCTGGTCTCTCTCTCTGGTCTCTATCTGGTCTCTCTCTAGTCTCTCTGGTGAATGTATACATTCTTTTGATTCTATTTCACTGTTGTCTTTTGCAGAAACTTCCTCTTCAGGCTACATTTGACCAACATCTCACTCATACAGGTAACAGCCTTTAATTCAATCATAAAGATAAAATTATTAACAATATGTAATTATAATCCAGGCAGCGGAATGGGCTCCAGATGAAGACACTAAACTCTCCTGTCAAAGTAAAGGCAAAACAGAGGTAATTTCAGATTCAGATAGCAAAATGAATTCACGACAAACTCTATATTCATTATTATTATTATTGTTATGATTAAGTATTTTTTGTAGCTATAGTAAAGAGCAGCAGGTTTATAGCAAAGGCAAATGTTTTTATACAGCACCGTTCATAAAGAAATAACTCAGGTTTTACAGACACAGAAAGAATGGGACACAGTTTTTGAATGTGCAAATAAAGTATTTACAATAGTACGTTGTAAATGGCATTTCACAATATTTATATTATTATTAGTGTGTTAGCTTTGAGTGCAGCTTTGTTTTATTAAGGCTCATTACAGGGAAACGTGCCTCCAGAGGTACAGTAGCTTTAACACAGCACCTCAGCTTAACCATCTTCAGTGTGGTTATGAAGTCCATGGTTAGGTTATTGTCACATTAACCATCTTCAGTGAGGTAAGGTCCATGGTTATGTTATTGTCACAGAGAAAGCATCAAACTGACCATGATTCAGTTGAAATGAACAAAACAACTTCCATAACGTGATCCAACGTGATGAAATGTCCAAAAGTCATCACCTCCATTTGCAGCTTTGTCATAACACCTGCTTTACCGTCGGTACCAGGCTTAAGGGAAATGAGTGCGGCGGTGAAGATGTCCACAAGAGGGCGCCAAAGTATACAGAAAAGGGCTTGAAGACCAGTTACACAGACAAATGAATACAAGAAGAGCAAAACTACTGTCAACAAAGATGAACAAAATAATGCCATGATGAAAAACAATGAACATCCTCACACAGTTAATGAACATTTAAGTGAGTTTACAAAACTTTAGTGACTTTGATCAGGCAAATGAAAATGTTCTTTGGTTGCTGTGAAGAAGAGAAAGAAGCTGACATACTGGTTCATACCCAAAAAGGAACAGTACTGCAATTTCATATTATAAATTGAAAAATGGTCATTTTCTGCAAGACTCCCACAACAGGACGACGTGGACCCAGATGACAGCGCATCGATGACTGAACAGGATCCTGCGTGTCCAGAACCAAGACCAGCTTCTGCGGTTCATCAACATCTTCTAAATCTTCTGCGCACCGAAAGGAACAAACGGAGAGAGCTGCGCTGATTGTTCAAGCAGAAAAACTCAAAGAAGTTTTGCAATTTGAAGAGCTGAAATTAAAGGCCAAAAAAGACCAGCTGGAGATGGAAACTCAAATATCTTATTCCTCAAACACCTAGATAAAGGTGTTTGAGGAGTGTGAGTCTGAGGAAAATGAGAACAAGAGTGTAACTAGCCAACGCTGAGTTCGGAGGTATAAACACATTGTGACTAATGAACAGCCTCATACTTACCACATGAACCAACCTAAAATGGAGTTTCCCGCTCAACGAGTAGAAATGGACAAAACCTTGGTGAGGTAATGCCAAAACTAAATAAGACTCACAAACTTACCTCAAAGAGATGTTCCCATTGTTAGTGGTGATCCGTTAGAGTTCAGATCCTTTAGAGCTTTTGAGCTTACAATTAGTGGTAAAACAGATAACGACAGTGACAAGATTTACTGACTTGAACAATTCACAAGAGCTGAACCTAGACTTACAAAAAAAATTACAAAGTAAACAGTCTCCTTCTATTTATAACTGCCTAACATAATGCGTAATTTCACCTTGGAGAGACCCATGAGGAAAATGCCGTTAGACTTATTAGATTTAAGCATGTTTATTGATTGAGCATGTTTGGCGCCCTAGGCCCGGGAGGGATGCTGTTGAGCACGGCGCTTGCTCGCGTGCATAATCCCCAAAAAGCGGGCCTGCGATTGGGATAGCAGGACGTACTGCGCGGGCCTGAGAGCATGAGTGAGAGGCTTCTCGCACGGTCGCTCAGCCAGGCTGCGTCCGCTGGGGCCCGTGTTTGTTTAGGCGGGGCGAGCTGAGAATATGAGCGTGCTCATATTCAGCTAGACGCTGAAGCAGAGGAATCTAAGCGAGCTGAGAACATGCACGCATGCGCATGTTCAGCCAGACGCTGAAGCAGAGGAATCTAAGCGAGCTGAGAACATGCGCGCACGCGCATGTTCAGCCAGATGCTGCAACAGGGGAATCTTTGAGCGTTTGAGGAAAGTGCGTGCCGCCACCAGAATCTTATTGCTTACTTGCTTTGCAGGGAGCTTACGAGGAAGCCGGTAGACATTGTGCTGCCATGATAGCGGTCGCATCTGGCCTGATGTAGGCGGAGAAAGCCGAAGAGGACCAGCGCCCCAGCTGTTGCAGAGAAGAGTGGGGGAGCCTCAGCGTGGCAGCGCCTATCCTGAAGGAGTGGGCTGTATAGAGCTGGGGAGACAAATTGCAGAGGAGCAGTAGGGATCTTAGCTGAGCTCTGAACCAGGTTGCTGTTATGGGAAGGTTGTCTGGAGCGGGAATTGGAGGTCCGTTAAAATCTTTTTGCGGCGGAGGCGAGTGTAACGCATCATGGACCTGTAGGGGCAGAGAGATGTGTCGGAGCGAGCTATTATTGTGTTGCAGGCGCCTTTGATCTTTAAATGTTTGAGATGAAGGTTGAAATGGTCAGGGGACATTATGTTGGGTGAAAAAGAGCGACCTTTGTTTAATGCTTCCACTACGTCGAGATTATCACGCATGACAGAGATCCTCTTTCTCTGCCACGTGTGATTCCACAGCGCGCAGGCCACGACCACTGGGAATATCTCGTGTAGGGCAGAGGAAATGCTCCGGGGAAAAGTAGCGGGCCACGGCCCGGCGAACCACTGGTCCTGGAAGAACCCCCAAAACCCACGGAAGGGGCACGTCCGTGTAGAGGCGGAGACCTGTAGGGGCAGAGAGACATACCGGAGAGGGCCATTGATGTTGCAGGCGCCCTTACGCTTAGAATCTTGGGTTGGAGATTAGATAATCAGGACAGTAGGATAGGTTGGGAAAAGCCGTGTCTCGGACCGCATGAAGGTTGAGTGAGCAGTAGTGAAACGCTTATGCAGAGAAGCCACAGAAGGAGAGCAGGAAGATGCTGCGAGGAGGGCAGACATGTACTTGGAAGATGAGCCGGAATTCAGTGCCGCTCAGAGCTGCTGCAGGATGGGCAGCATGATGGGGAGCCTGCGATCAGAAGAGTGAAGAATACAGGTATGGATGCCTTTGATTAGGAGTCCGATTGACGGCTCAGCGCAGCTACTCGGCCAGCTGCATCTGATAGAATCAGAAGATTAAGTAGAGAGATGAAGCATGACCGCCGAAGCGACCCTGGGAGCATAGTCCAGCGCAGCGCGGCATACTCAGCCGGGCTGCATCCATTAGAAGCGGGATAAGCTTCTGAGAGAGTGGGTTGCAGCAGTAGCAGTAGCAGCAGCGGCAGCAGCAGTAACCTCAGATAATAACAGCAATAAGCCTGTATCAAGCCGCGGCAGCGGCAGCAGCAGCAGCAGCAGCATCCTTAGAAAATAACAGTAATAATCCTGTATAAAAGCCACAGCAGTAGAATGTTGTTGTAGCTGTTCAGTGTTTCAGTAAAAGAGATGCAAGTGAAGAGAGATGTCAAAGTAAATTAAGCAGCAGCAGCAGTAGCAGTAGCAGCAGTAGCAGTATGAAGCAGCAGCAGCAGTAGCAGTATGAAGCAGCAGCAGCAGTAGCAGTATGAAGCAGCAGCAGCAGCAGCGGTTGCAGCATCCGTAGATAATAACAGCAATAATCCTGTATCAAAGCCACAGCAGTAGAATATAGTTGTAGCTGTTTAGTGTTTCAGTAAAAGAGATGCGAAGTGAAGAGGTGTCAAAGTAAAGAAGCAGCAGCAGCACGGCAGCAGATGCAGTATGAAGCAGCAGCGGCAGCAATAGCAGCAGTAGCAGCAGTAGCGGTAGCAGTATGACGCAGCAGAAGCAGCATTAGCAGGAGCAGTAGCACCACAATGCGATTCATACGAACAAACAGACGTGTCACGCCAGCGTGCGCCGCTTGTCTCCGTGAGCCAGGTTACGTACGTGTCTGAAAGAGCCAAGCCGTAGAGACAGGTGCAGCCTGGGAGCCTGCGGAGCGGCAGCGGCAGGAACAGCAGCAGCGGCACATGTCAGCAGGAGCGGCAGCAGGAACAGGCAGCAGCAGGAGCGGCAGCAGGAGCAGGCAGCAGCAGGAGCGGCAGCAGGAGCAGGCAGCAGCAGGAGCGGCAGCAGGAGCAGGCAGCAGCAGGAGCGGCAGCAGGAGCAGGCAGCAGCAGGAGCGGCAGCAGGAGCAGGCAGCAGCAGGAGCGGCAGCAGAAACAGGCAGCAGCAGGAGCGGCAGCAGGAACAGGCAGCAGGAACAGGCAGCAGCAGGAGCGGCAGCAGGAACAGGCAGCAGCGGGAACAGGCAGCAGCAGGCAGCAGCGGGAACAGGCATCAGTAGGAACGGCAGCAGGGACTGCAGCAGCGGCGGTCAGAGAGCCATGCCCATGGTTGTTTAAGAGCCTGAGGAAATAAATCAACCCGAATCCGAAACATTCCCATGCCAAAAACAGATGTCCCCTGGAGCCATCTTGCTGCTTTGGTTATGGCAGAGACGCATGAACGATCACTTTTCCATGCGTTCATTAGCTCCAGCTCCACTTCAAACCCATTGCAGATTCACATTGGGCCCCTTTTCTTTCTGCTGCACTTTCAAAATGCAACAACTGCAGTTTAGTTTCCCAATTTAATACTAGTGACCTAGCTATTTAAATGCATGGCCCCTCTTTCCTCCTGCAGATAGACGAATTTAAATGCATTCATTTAACAATAGTGACCTGCGAGTAATGAGATTAATGCCGTAAAGATGGCGCCGTGGCAAGAGCTCTGTGTGTGCCGTCTGGAGCACGATGGGGTAGTTTTTGCACATTTTTTCCAACGTGGTTTTACTGCAAGTGGCAGAACATGAATCTGAATTAATGCACATTGCTCCTCTTATATCCCTCAGACGACAGAGATTGATGCCATTTAAGATGCATTGTCCCTCAGTTAGCTCAACACGTGTAAAACGGAGCCTGCAGACCAAGCACGGGGCGAAAAACTGACGCCTGCAGTCAAGTGCGCAGGGCAAAAACCAGCCGCCTGCAGCCTAGACTCCGGGATTAATCCGTCCGCGGTCGGCACACTCACTGTACTCACATGCCAGGAGACTTGGGAAAGCAACGGGACAACGCGGCACCGCCAATCGGAGGCAGGGACACGCACGGCACCGCCAGACCGTCTGCGCGCGGCAGCAGACCACGAGGAACGAGCAGCACAGAACCTGCAGAGGGGCCCCGCGGAGCAGCCCGCAGAAGAGCCCGCAGAGGAGGAGAGCGGCGGAGACACGCGAACCACAGCAGGTGCAGGGACGCGGAGGAGGAGCAGACCACGAGCAGCCAGACTGAGGACAGCCGGGTCACGCGCACGAGCAACACGTGAGCAGAAGCGACCCCTTCAGAACAACGCATGCATTTGCGAACAGGTGCGTTAGCGACATGCACCTTGCAGGCTTCAGAAGTTTGCAGACTTGAGAAGGCCGGCAAGTGGGAGTCTCCGGCTTTTAACTTGCTGTCCTGGTGGTTATTGGTTGGCTGGATGTGGGCGTTGCTGGTCTGATGAGCCGAGGAAGAGCAGCCTGTAGATCTGGGCAAGCAGCAGCCGGGTCTACCACAGTGAACTTTCGCGAAAGCTCCATAATTCTCTTTTAAATGAGTGTCTGTTGTTTTTCAGGACGAGTGTCAAAACTATGTACGTGTTTTATTAACGAGTGGATCCACGCTGTTCACCTGCGGCACCAACGCCTTCGCTCCCGTCTGTATGACCCGCCAGGTGAGGACCTACACATTAGGGCTGGGACTTGGCGAACACGTTAGCAGCACTTGTTTACACTCTCGGGAGAATGAGAACTCAGGCTAGGGCCATATGTTCACAAGCACATTGTCAGTCCTGGGTTAATCCTGGGTACTCCTCGTTTAGCTCCTGTTTTGGCTGTTTTCGAGCGTTTTCATCTGACCGGCATGTGTCCTTGTGACCACTTTGCGGCTCTCTTATTGGTTGCCGCACATGTGGCCAGCGGAAAAAGTTTTAGCTTTTTACACTCAGGGTTATTAGAAGCATTTATTGGTATTTGAATATTTTCACATTTTGATATGAATAAAACAATTACATTTGAATTTTGTTTTTGAGCTTTAGACCCTGCTCTACTACACATGCATATTATTCTATTTTCCCCTTTCTCTGGTTTGAAAATGGGGCTGCTGTATTTAACAAGCAGCCCTTGTGTCTGTAGCCTCTCAGATCTCCCTATCCCTGTCTCTTCTTCCTCTCTCAGATCACCAACATCAGTGAGGTGCTGGATTCCATAAACGGGGTGGCTCGCTGTCCGTACGACCCTCTGCATAACTCCACGGCCATGATCACAGCAAGAGGAGAGCTGTATGCCGCCACGGTCATCGACTTCTCTGGACGAGACCCGGTCCTGTACCGCAGCTTGGGAAACATGCCCCCGCTCCGGAGCGCACAGTACAACTCCAAGTGGCTGAATGGTGAAACATGAGAAAGCACTGGATTCATGCAGAGAAGACATGGTGCTGTCTAAAGGCCAGATAGAATGCAGTACCGTGTTTTTCTTTACCGTACCGTACCGTACAGTACCGTACTAGTCTTTTGTTTTAATCCTGTGCGCCCTATGTATGGAATTTCCGATCCGGCACGGAATAAATGAAGCGCAAACACAACTATTTTCGAATTTGGATTAAAAAACCCTAAAATTCTCCTCCTCCCTCTGGTGGCAGCGTAGGGAGTTACAGGCAGAAAGAATTATGCACTCTTCATTCTTATTTCTCCATATATTTTTTTTACTGAAGATTGTATTCCCCTTTTCTAAATGAGTACAGAAGAAAATAATTGTAATGTTCTTTTTCAGGTCTCTATCTCTGCTCTCTCTATCTTCTCTCTGTCTCTGGTCTCTCTCTGCTCTCTCTCTCCATGCTTTCCTCTCTAGTTAGTATCTCTCTGTCCAAAAATAATGCCAATAATGTAATACTCCTTCTCTCCAGAGCCAAACTTCTTGTCCGTGTACGAGATTGGCCGGTTTGTGTACTTCTTCCTGCGGGAGACGGCGGTAGAGAACGACTGTGGGAAGATGGTGTTCTCTCGTGTGGCTCGCGTCTGTAAGAACGACATGGGCGGCCGCTTCCTGCTGGAAGACACCTGGACCACCTTCATGAAGGCTAGACTCAACTGCTCTCGCCCCGGAGAGATCCCCTTCTACTTCAACGAGCTCCAAAGCACCTTCCACCTGCCCGAGCACGACCTGATCTATGGCATCTTCACCACCAACGTGTGAGTGACACTGGGAGTGCGTTAAACACAAACACAGACACATAGGAGCCTTTGGTCCATCGGGAGCTGGACAACCACTGTGCAGACATGTTTATAAATGTGCTGTATTTAGACCCACTGGTCTTTTCTCTGGTCTCTCTCAGGCCTCTCCCTGGTCTCTTTTTCTGGTCTCTCACTAGTCCCTCTCTCTCTGATCACTCTCTGGTCTCTCTCTGGTCTCTCTCTCTGGTCTCTCTCTGGTCTCTCTCTGGTCTCTCTCTAGTCTCTCTCTGGTCTTTCTCTGGTCCCTCTCTTGTCTCTCTCTGGTCTCTCTCTGGTCTCTCTCTGGTCTCTCTCTGGTCTCTCTCTTGTCTCTCTCTGGTCTCTCTCTGGTCTCTCTCTGGTCCCTCTCTTGTCTCTCTCTGGTCTCTCTCTGGTCTCTCTCTGGTCTCTCTCTTGTCTCTCTCTGGTCTCTCTCTGGTCTCTCTCTTGTCTCTCTCTGGTCTCTCTCTGGTCTCTCTCTTGTCTCTCTCTGGTCTCTCTCTGGTCTCTCTCTGGTCTCTCTCTGGTCTCTCTCTTGTCTCTCTCTGGTCTCTCTCTGGTCCCTCTCTTGTCTCTTTCTGGTCCCTCTCTTGTCTCTCTCTGGTCTCCTCTCTGGTCTCTCTCTTGTCTCTCTCTTGTCTCTCTCTGGTCTCTCTCTGGTCTCTCTCTGGTCTCTCTCTGGTCTCTCTCTGGTCTCTCTCTGGTCTCTCTCTTGTCTCTCTCTGGTCTCTCTCTGGTCCCTCTCTTGTCTCTTTCTGGTCCCTCTCTTGTCTCTCTCTGGTCTCTCTCTGGTCTCTCTCTGGTCTCTCTCTTGTCTCTCTCTGGTCTCTCTCTGGTCTCTCTCTGGTCTCTCTCTGGTCTCTCTCTTGTCTCTCTCTGGTCTCTCTCTGGTCCCTCTCTTGTCTCTTTCTGGTCCCTCTCTTGTCTCTCTCTGGTCTCTCTCTTGTCTCTCTCTTGTCTCTCTCTGGTCTCTCTGGTCTTTCTCTGGTCCCTCTCTTGTCTCTCTCTGGTCTCTCTCTGGTCTCTCTCTGGTCTCTCTCTGGTCCCTCTCTTGTCTCTCTCTGGTCTCTCTCTGGTCTCTCTCTGGTCTCTCTCTTGTCTCTCTCTGGTCTCTCTCTGGTCCCTCTCTTGTCTCTCTCTGGTCTCTCTCTTGTCTCTCTCTTGTCTCTCTCTGGTCTCTCTCTGGTCCCTCTCTTGTCTCTCTCTGGTCTCTCTCTTGTCTCTCTCTTGTCTCTCTCTGGTCCCTCTCTTGTCTCTCTCTTGTCTCTCTCTTGTCTCTCTCTTGTCTCTCTCTTGTCTCTCTCTGGTCTCTCTCTCTGGTCTCTCTCTGGTCTACCCCTGGTCTACCCCTGGTGTCATGTTTGTCCTCATTGTTTCTACAGAAATAGTTTGTCTGCGTCGGCCATTTGCGCCTTCAACCTCAGTGCCATCACCACAGCCTTCAACGGACCCTTCCGCTTCCAGGAAAACCCACGCACAGCCTGGCAACCCACGCCCAACCCTATCCCCAACTTCCAGGTAACTCTGGACTCTGGACTGGTCTCTGAAGGCACTTGGCCTTACCAAGTTCTTACCTTACAAGAGGAATGCTCTCTCTCTCTCTCTCAGCACTTAAGCAGATCTAATGAAGGACTTAAAAGCAGAAACTAAAGCAGAAACTAAAGGACTAAAACAGGTTTAAAGACTGAAAAGCCGGACTAAAGCAGGAATAAAAAAGAGACGGAAGCAGTACTGAAGCAGGACTCAAGCAGAGACTAAAGCAGGACTAATGCAGGTGTGTTCGTGTCTCTCAGTGCGGGACGCTGGAGGAGGCCGGTCCAGGGGCAAACCTGACGGAGCGCAGTTTACAGGACGCTCAGAGGCTGTTCCTGATGAACGACGTGGTGCAGCCTCTGACCGTGAACCCCCTTCTCACCCAGGACAGCGTGAGGCTCTCCTGCCTCTGTGTGGACTTGGTGCAGGGCCGAGACCGGGTCTACCACGTCATGTACATTGGGACAGGTGAGAGGCGTGAGGGGGTCTCTCCCTCTCTCTCTCTCTCTCTATCACTATTCTGTCTAAAACATCTGATCTAAAGCTGTGACAGGGGCCCGGAATTCATGAAAACTATCGATAGAAGTGATTTTAGAGTCTGTTGGGTACACGTAGGTTAGGGGTCACACCAGGGAAAATATTTAACATCATGTGCGTGCTGTAGAGTTTCGCTTTTCAGCCCGAGCCCGTTCGGGCCTCATTTGGCGCTCAGCTGTCGGGTTCGTGCCGGGCTCGGGCTTCTTTTTTTAAATATATGTTTTTTTTTATTATTATTATAATTATTTTTAAATGATTTTTATACATAATGATTTGCATATATATATATTAATAACAATGTCCGTTGATTGACAACAAGTTATTAAAAAAAGTTAATATATTAATGACACCGTACCAAGCGTGTCCTACAGCAGCGGCGAGCCGTGAACGCATCATCCCCGTGTCTCCTGCTGCATGCTGTGGTCAACAGCGAACAGGAACAATAGTAGAAATGGATCAAGTGGAGACAAAACAAATTCAAAAGTGGAGACTAAACTTGCAATTGGAAGGTGAGTGCGTACAACGGGAAATCAGATGTGTCGGGTTCTGTCGGGCTCGGGCCTGTTATACAGCGTTCATTGGTCGGGCTTATACGGGCTCGGGCTTAACATTAGCGGGCTCGGGCCGGGTCGGACTTCATTTTTCAGGCCCGAACGAAACTCTAGCGTGCTGAGCCGTGGAGCTGTGTTTGGGTTTCCTCTACTGCTGCTACTACTGCTGCTACTACTATAACTACTACTACTACTTTCCTTCTTTCTTCAGAGTATGGGACTGTCCTGAAGGCCTTGTCCACCACTGACAAGAGGCTCCAAGGCTGTTACCTGGAGGAGCTCAGGCCCCTCCCCCCCGGGCTGGGAGGACCAATCAGGAGCCTGCGTCTGCTGCAGAGTGACCGCTCGCTCTTTGTGGGCCTGAGCGACCGCACAGTGAAGATTCCTCTGGAGAGATGCTCCAGCCACGCCACCGAGAGGTACAGCAGGAGTAATACAACAGGAGTAATACAGCAGGAGTAACACAGCAGGAGGTCTACAGCAGGAGTACCACAGCAGGAGTAACACAGCAGGAGGTCTACAGCAGGAGTAACACAGCAGGAGTAACACAGCAGGAGGTCTACAGCAGGAGTAACACAGCAGGAGTAACACAGCAGGAGGTCTACAGCAGGAGTAACACAGCAGGAGGTCTACAGCAGGAGTAATACAGCAGGAGTAACACAGCAGGAGTAACACAGCAGGAGTAACACAGCAGGAGGTCTACAGCAGGAGTAATACAGCAGGAGTAATACAGCAGGAGTAACACAGCAGGTCTACAGCAGGAGTAATACAGCAGGAGTAACACAGCAGGAGTACCACAGAAGGAGTAATACAGCAGGAGTAACACAGCAGGTCTACAGTAAGTAGTAGTAGTAGTAAGTAATCATTATTTATATACCGCCTTTTCACTGCAGATCTGAGTCTCAAAGCGGTTTACAATTGTTAATTTTGGGCATTTGTCTCTCACTCCACACAGAGATGGGAGCGGGGCCAGTACAGGAGGCACATGCCAGAACTATTGGACATATTTTTAGTGGTAGGGGAAACCGGAGTACCCGGAGGAAACCTACGCAGACACGGGGAGAACATGCAAACTCCACTCAGAAAGGCCCTGGTCCGACCGGGATTCGAACCCAGGACCTTCTTGCTGAGAGGCGAGAGTGCTATCCACTCAGCCACCGTGCCGCCCGGTGTAACACAGCAGGAGTAATAGAGCTAGAGTAACACAGCAGGAGTAATACAGCTGGAGCTTTCCTCGAAGATCAACTTCAATAGAGTGCTCTCTACTCTACTCTACTCTACTCTACTCTACTCTACTCTACTCTACTCTACTCTACTCTACTCTACTCTACTCTACTCTACTCTACTCTAACCCTAACCTTAAGTTTACTCATCGGCCCAATGCTAATAGGATAAACATTGGCGGACATCGATATTTCTACTGATTTATTGTGCATCCCTACTAACAAAATAACTATGGAACAATGTAACAATTATTAAACTGCTATTGAGAAGCTGCAATGATTACATTTGTCCACTAGATATCAGTGTTTCAAGCTAGTCTGAGAAAAATGGTGCCGCGTCCTGCTAAAACCATGGGGAGCACTGCTAATCTTCTCTACCCTTCTCTACTCTGCTCTACCCTTCCCTTCTCTACCCTACTCTACTCTACCCTTCTCTACTCTGCTCTACCCTTCCCTTCTCTACCCTACTCTACTCTACCCTTATCTACTCTGCTCTACCCTTCCCTTCTCTACCCTACTCTACTCTACCCTTCTCTACTCTGCTCTACCCTTCCCTTCTCTACCCTACTCTACTCTACCCTTCTCTACTCTGCTCTACTCTTCCCTATTCTACTCTATCTAATTTTTAAAACATAGTCGGTGTTCCTATGCTTTTGGAAACACAATGATTCACTGTAGGACTAGGAAACATTTACCCACCACAACCTTTATATTCCCTAGCATACAACAACTCTAGATGTAATGTGTGTGTGTGTGTGTGTGTGTACGCGTGTGTATGTGTGTGTACGTGTGTGTGTGTGTACGTGTGTGTGTGTGTGTGTGTGTGTTTAGACAGTGTGTTGAGGCCCGGGACCCATACTGTGGCTGGGACCGGCTGAAACGTCGCTGTACCACATTGGATGAGAGCTCCAGTGTGTCGCACTGGATCCAGGACATCTCAGACTGCCCTGTGAGTCCCAGTCTCAGGAGACACTCTACCTCTGTGTCTCTCTCATTTAGTTTACTTTTGATGTACAGTATACTGAGACCTCTGACCAGAGATGGGGACTCACGAGTCGGACTTAAGTTGCTATTTTTAGAGACTTGCGACTCGACTTGGACTTGTCCCCTAAAGACGACTTGACTCGGACCCGCCCTCTAAAGACTCAAGACTTGACTCGGACCCGCCCTCTAAAGACTCAGGACTTGAATCGGACTCAGGACTTGACTCGGACCCGCCCTCTAAAGACTCAGGACTTGACTCGGACCCGCCCTCTAAAGACTCAGGACTTGAATCGGACTCAGGACTTGACTCGGACCCGCCCTCTAAAGACTCAGGACTTGACTCGGACTCGGGACTTGACTCGGACTCGTTGTTTTTGGACTTGTGAACATTGCGAGTCCTGACGCTCCAGATCCATCCATTTCACAGGTCACCTCCTCCCGCTTGTTTGCAGGTGAGGAATTTAACACAGGACGGAGGGTTTGGCTCGTGGGCACAGTGGCAGCATTGCTCTCACAGCGACGGTGAGGGCTCCAGCCAGTGCTTGTGTCGGTCGCGGTCGTGTGAAGGTCCCCCGGCTCGGTGCGGAGGAGAAGCGTGCAAGGGGCCCACCATTCAGGTCGCAAACTGCTCCAGGTTAAAAATACACCATTTATACCTTTTCTTCCCAATATATGAGCGGTACGGCTTTACTCTGGTCATTTATATCTGAGGTTTATATTACTCTATGATGTCATTCATTTGTTTGTTTATTAATTTAAATATTCAAGTATTTTCGAATATTTAATCATAATAAAGTGACGATCAAACTGAACTTGTATGTTTTGTCCAACAGAGGGCACTGTGGTACTGTCAATCAAAGTAAATAAGCAGACAGCGATGTTTTAATATTTTTTAAATGTAAGATTAGAAACAAACTTTAGCCTGTGGTGGCTTACATAATTTACCCCAGGAACTAGGTTTACCCTGGGGGGGTTTCCAGGGGGGGCAGTTTATACTTGTGCACACTTTTTCTCTGTTGAGTTTTTGGTTGTGTAAGAAAAGTTGTATGTTTCAGACTGACTGTTAAAAGGCATTAAAAGTCTACATTTGTCACTGCTGTTTGACACATACTGGAGCTACATACAACCTGGTCCTTCGATGGGATTTTCCCCAGAATTATTTTCTAATATCTAAATTCAGAGTCAAAGCCCTAGTCTGCTTGTTCCTCTATGATGTCTGCTTGTTGTGACTCTAGGTTAGTGATCGCAATAATATTGAGTCGTGGCCCAAATATTGCAATACTGTCGAATTGTCTCATTATTTCCAATTCCCACCCACATTTATTTTACCTATTCTTCCCAATATTATATATAATATTCTCACACTCTACAAAGCTTATTTCAGCTGTTCTGGTTAATTAAGTTCTGGTTCATAACAAAGGAAAGGGCTCATTTTCTCACTTAGTGCCTTATAAACAGAAATATTAAAGCTGGGTTACGTAACTTTTCTGTTTCATCTATAATGATACATTGCGTTTAGCCCAACAGAAAGAAAACATGTTGGCTTTTGTATTTGAAAGAGTATCCTGACTCTCGCTAGACACTTAATGCACTATTCCTTCTTCTGGTTTTGCTTCTGCAGAAATGGAGGCTGGACTCCCTGGTCGTCATGGGGACAGTGCAGCAGCAGTTGTGGCATCGGCTTCGAGGTCAGACAGAGGTCGTGTAATAACCCCTCGCCACGACACGGAGGCAGAGTGTGTGTGGGTCAGGCCCGAGAGGAGAGGTGAGGTGTGTGTGTGTGTGTGTGTATGTGGTGTGTGTGTGTGTGTGTGTGTGTGTGTGTATGTGTATGTGTGTGTGTGTGTGTGTGTGTATGTGTATGTGTGTGTGTGTGTGTGTGTGTGTGGGGTCTCGTTCAGAGGCAGAAGCTACAGAGATGTTGTGGAGCGCTGCGTAGGGGTCTGTGGAACTTTACAATACGACACGCGTGACCCCCATCAGTATAACCACTTCCTCAACAACATCCTCCTCAGGCAAAGGCGTAAAAGAACCATAATTCTGCATTTAACAGCAGCTGCGAAAATGGAAACTGAAACTACAGTATTGCATGGTTTTGTTTGGACGAACTAAGGAGTAGAATGGCTCCTCCGTGTAACGTTGGAAACACATTATTAGTTGATCCACTGCCGTTGCTGTTTACGTTTCTTCTTTGCCACTGCGCATGTCCAAATGTTCGTGCGTGGAAGTGGTGAGCAGCCAGAGAAGCTGTGGTACAGCCCCAGCCGCGCAGCAAACCTGTTCTGTTTCTCTCTGGAGGATGTTTCTCAACACTAGCATTTTCACCTGAACATTACACAAAATGCCAATCCAATACCCAACTCTAACATTTTACAATCACAGCATCCTTGTGTAAACGGCACATGGGAGTGGAATGAGCAAGTTAGGGTCCCAAACCTTTTTTAGCTGAGAGTCAATAAAGTCGCAAACTTAAAAATGTATTTATTGACACTTGGCTCCTTCCCTAAACTTTCTTCACAGTAATAGAAATATAAATAATAATTAAACAACAAGAAGCAGCTTGGTGGCAATCCAAACACTCGCACTCCAGAGACCCCCTGTAACGTCGGTTTGCACTGCCTTGTAGAGATACACTGCCTCAGCATGATGGAATGCAAACCTGCGCAGGCACTTTTCACAGCAGCCGAAGCAAACCAAGATGGTGGACATAAAGTCTGTGAATTGCTTTAAAAATTTGAATGTTTTTAACAAATTAAGACACAGATGTCACTTTTAATGTAATTTGAGGCGAGATGTTGATGTTTTCTTGTTGTAATTTGTGCGTTTTAAGAGTCAAAGTTTTGTTTGAAGTTTGGTATAAGTAGTTAACTGACGAACCACTGCTAATGTGTGATAGCAGCAGTCCCTTTCTTGTTGAACTGAACTGCTGCAAACATAATTTTACTGACGTAGACCGATGAAGCATCCTGTGGCTAACTCGACAGCTGTTAGCTTACAACTTAGTTGGATTTTGTTAATATTTCCATTATCAACCCGACAGACCCTTTTTAAGCTATTAGCTTTGACCAATCAGCGCTGCTGATCAGAGCAGCAGCAGAGCGGAGTCAGAGCGGGAAGGAAAGGAGCAGAGTTTGTGGCAGTATGGTGTGGATTTTAAGAAAATTGAAGGATTTAAGAATAAAAGTTCAGGATGACAAGGGACACTAAAATCTCCACAAAATCCAATCTTTATGAAAGCTGTAGGTTCTCTGTCAGGTTCTCTGTCAGCTGAGGTCGAGCTGTTTTAATTTACATTGAGATCTATGGGACTTTTTTCTAGGTAGCCCTCGTGAATTTAGTCTGCAGCACCACAGCGCCCCCTGTGCCCATGGGTGGGACAGCTATAAGCTAGTAATGCCCTATCCAGTTATTATTATAGATCCATGCAATTCTATCTACTGCCACAGTTGTTTTGTGAATAAAGGAGCCCAAAAAAGAATGGAACAAGAGGTTTATACAGGTACACAGAGCAATGTTACGACTTCCTAACCCGCATGTTAGATTGACCATAGAGTTTACATCTCTATCTGTGAGGTCACTGCGTGTGTAATGCCCATTAAGACCAGGACAACTGGATTTAAGAACAGTTTTTACACTTTCAAATGTGCAGAACATAATGTACACTGATGAGTACGTGCTTTTTCATGCAATGATTCTAATTTTGTAACATAAATTTACAACGATTACACGAGTTGAAAGTTTAAAATGTAAAGGAACAAAAAAGGAGATTTGTAGATCAGTTATTAATTTTATTGCATTGACATAAACACATCCATCTTTGCAGATCACTGGTACAGGTCAGGACCAGCTGGAGAGCTTTGCAGATCACTGGTACAGGCCAGGACCAGCTGGAGAGCTTTGCAGATCACTGGTACAGGCCAAGGCTGGGAGTAGTGTGAAGTCTGAAACCTTTACCTGCTGCACACCCAGTGAGATCTAAAACAGAAAAGTGGGTTTAGAACAGACATATAATTATTACTTGTTATAACTTAACTATCTTATAAAGTCAGCAGAAGAGAAATAGTAACCACCAAACAGAAAGATGCTATGCTAGTCTTCTATCAGGACAGGAACTCAAACTGAACATGAGCCCAGCAGACTCATGTTTGACTGTTTCAAACCTGCAGTCTTTCTGACTGCTTCAAACCTGCAGTCTTTCTGACTGCTTCAAACCTGCAGTCTTTCTGACTGCTTCAAACCTGCAGTCTTTCTGACTGCTTCAAACCTGCAGTCTTTCTGACTGTTTCAAACCTGCAGTCTTTCTGACTGTTTCAAACCTGCAGTCTTTCTGACTGTTTCAAACCTGCAGTCTTTCTGACTGCTGTTTCAAACCTGCAGTCTTTCTGACTGCTGTTTCAAACCTGCAGTCTTTCTGACTGCTTCAAACCTGCAGTCTTTCTGACTGCTGTTTCAAACCTGCAGTCTTTCTGACTGCTGTTTCAAACCTGCAGTCTTTCTGACTGCTTCAAACCTGCAGTCTTTCTGACTGCTGTTTCAAACCTGCAGTCTTTCTGACTGCTTCAAACCTGCAGTCTTTCTGACTGCTGTTTCAAACCTGCAGTCTTTCTGACTGTTTCAAACCTGCAGTCTTTCTGACTGCTGTTTCAAACCTGCAGTCTTTCTGACTGCTGTTTCAAACCTGCAGTCTTTCTGACTGCTTCAAACCTGCAGTCTTTCTGACTGCTGTTTCAAACCTGCAGTCTTTCTGACTGCTGTTTCAAACCTGCAGTCTTTCTGACTGCTTCAAACCTGCAGTCTTTCTGACTGCTGTTTCAAACCTGCAGTCTTTCTGACTGCTTCAAACCTGCAGTCTTTCTGAGTGTTTCAAACCTGCAGTCTTTCTGACTGCTTCAAACCTGCAGTCTTTCTGACTGTTTCAAACCTGCAGACTTTCTGACTGCTTCAAACCTGCAGTCTTTCTGACTGCTTCAAAGCTGCAGTCTTTCTGACTGTTTCAAACCTGCAGTCTTTCTGACTGTTTCAAACCTGCAGTCTTTCTGACTGCTTCAAACCTGCAGTCTTTCTGACTGCTTCAAACCTGCAGTCTTTCTGACTGTTTCAAACCTGCAGTCTTTCTGACTGCTGTTTCAAACCTGCAGTCTTTCTGAGTGTTTCAAACCTGCAGTCTTTCTGACTGTTTCAAACCTGCAGTCTTTCTGACTGTTTCAAACCTGCAGTCTTTCTGACTGTTTCAAACCTGCAGTCTTTCTGACTGTTTCAAACCTGCAGTCTTTCTGACTGTTTCAAACCTGCAGTCTTTCTGACTGTTTCAAACCTGCAGTCTTTCTGACTGTTTCAAACCTGCAGTCTTTCTGACTGTTTCAAACCTGCAGTCTTTCTGACTGTTTCAAACCTGCAGTCTTTCTGACTGTTTCAAACCTGCAGTCTTTCTGACTGTTTCAAACCTGCAGTCTTTCTGACTGTTTCAAACCTGCAGTCTTTCTGACTGTTTCAAAGCTGCAGTCTTTCTGACTGTTTCAAACCTGCAGTCTTCTGACTGTTTCAAACCTGCAGTCTTTCTGACTGTTTCAAACCTGCAGTCTTTCTGACTGTTTCAAAGCTGCAGTCTTTCTGACTGTTTCAAACCTGCAGTCTTTCTGACTGTTTCAAACCTGCAGTCTTTCTGACTGTTTCAAAGCTGCAGTCTTTCTGACTGTTTCAAACCTGCAGTCTTTCTGACTGTTTCAAACCTGCAGTCTTTCTGACTGTTTCAAACCTGCAGTCTTTTTGACTGTTTCAAACCTGCAGTCTTTCTGACTGTTTCAAACCTGCAGTCTTTCTGACTGTTTCAAACCTGCAGTCTTTCTGACTGTTTCAAACCTGCAGTCTTTCTGACTGTTTCAAACCTGCAGTCTTTCTGACTGTTTCAAACCTGCAGTCTTTCTGACTGTTTCAAAGCTGCAGTCTTTCTGACTGTTTCAAACCTGCAGTCTTTCTGACTGTTTCAAACCTGCAGTCTTTCTGACTGTTTCAAACCTGCAGTCTTTCTGACTGTTTCAAACCTGCAGTCTTTCTGACTGTTTCAAACCTGCAGTCTTTCTGACTGTTTCAAAGCTGCAGTCTTTCTGACTGCTGTTTCAAACCTGCAGTCTTTCTGACTGTTTCAAACCTGCAGTCTGAGGGCTCCTCGTTTCTCTTCATAAGCCTGAAGCATCTAGCTCTAACTACTGTCCCTCGACAATATTTGAGAATGAAGCAGAAACAAAGCACAATTGAATGGTTAAGGTACATCTAGCATCATCTTTTATTTACTAAAATTTAGCATGATTACTTTCACCAATACACAAACATATCATGTTCTTATATAATATGAAAGTCTATAACATACATTTATAATAATAAAGCACCCACATTAGGTGCATTTGTTACATGTGTAAGTGTTTCATGTATGTGCTTAAGCTAAATGTGTCGTAGCTAATGCTAACTTAGCTGTTAGCGCTAGTTGCTAAGTTATGTCTTACCTTGACACTTGTGTATATATTTTTCATCGAAGAACCCCTTCTCTCGTGAATCTGAGAATTCTCATCTGCGATGGTCTCTGCAGCAGCGAACGAAAAAGCTGGTAATCTGACTGATGTTGAGGAGAGTTTTAAGAGACATTTCTCCTACAACCAACGCTAACAAGGTGCGATCCAAGCACCTGGAGGCGACACTTCCTGTTCTCGTGACAAACGCGCACTTTCGAATCACTTCCGGGGGACGTTTGTGTTTCAAAGGAAAATCGCAAAATGTAATTTTGACGGTCATTATTGGTTTACTGCATTTTCGTTTTAATTGGATCCACAGAAAACAAAAAAACAAACCAATATTTCAATTTTGCATTAAATTCAAATATTGAGAATCAAAAACATCCCTCGTTATTTGTTTTTTCAATGTTGGTTTTATTTAGAAAATCAAAAGAACGAATGATACACGGATTGTCTCGGTCCGGTTCTTTGGTCCGGACCATTATCCGTTTGTGTGTATTCAGACCTGCATAAAAGCTTCGGATCAGAGTTCCAAACGAATCCTGGTCCGTTTAAAGTGGACCAAATGTGCAGGTCTGAATACACCCTTAGTTTACATTGAGTTGTATGGGACATTTTTTTGGGTAGCCCACGTGAATTTAGGGCCCGTCCCAATTCTGAGAGACACGCACAAACACACACACACACACACAGACACACACACAGAGAGAGGACACGCACGCACACACACAGACACACACACAGAGAGAGACACGCACACACACCCACAGAGAGAGACCTACCCATAGTCCAACTCATAGTCCTACTTCTTCTACTCTCACCACATGATGCTGCCCAATATACAGAATCCCCCCCCCCCCCGCCGAGCCACAGACAGCCCTTGCATCATTTTCTCTCTCGAGCAAATAATTTGGAAGTTTTCGGGGAACAAACTTAGCCAGATCAAAGATAGCGTTTGCGTGAAGGCGGGGTGGTGGGGGCAGAGGGAGAGGGGGGGGGGTTGCAGAGTGGCGTGTAGAAGCCTGCCTAGTGCCACCGCGCACTTCTTCAAACACATGTAAATATCCCACGGTACCCGGCACTTCAAAAGACACCAGCGAAGCCTTTTTTCTGAGTCCCAATCATTTATTTATTTATTTATTACTGGGACAGTGCATATTAATGAACATTTCTGTACAGAAATCACAGAACAACATTTGGATCTTATTGTTGATAATAATGAGAGAGAGAGAGAGAGAGAGACCAGAGAGAGACCAGAGAGAGACCAGACCAGAGAGAGACCAGAGAGAGAGACCAGAGAGAGAGAGAGACCAAGAGAGAGAGACCAGAGAGAGACCAGAGAGAGAGACCAGAGAGAGACCAGAGAGAGAGACCAGAGAGAGAGAGACCAGAGAGAGAGACCAGAGAGAGACCAGAGAGAGAGACCAGAGAGAGACCAGAGAGGTAAGTTTTAAGTAAGTTAAGTTTTTATTTATATATACCGCCTTTTCACTGCAGATCTGAGTCTCAAAGCGGTTTACAATTGTTAATTTTGGGCATTTGTCTCTCACTCCACACAGAGATGGGAGCGGGGTCAGTACAGGAAGCGCATGCCAGAACTATTGGACATATTTTTAGTGGTAGGGGAAACCGGAGTACCCGGAGGAAACCTACGCAGACACAGGGAGAACATGCAAACTCCACTCAGAAAGGCCCTGGTCCGACCGGGATTCGAACCCAGGACCTTCTTGCTGAGAGGCGAGAGTGCTATCCACTCAGCCACCGTGCCACCGCCCGAGAGGTGTATTCATTGTAAACACAGTCCCAAATGAACAACTTTAAAATGAGTTTTGACCTCATGATTAAATGATGTTGTCCAGTTTATCAGCTTCATATAAAAGTGTTCCACTAAAACACATGTGACTGTTGCTTTAATCAAACTTCCAGATGAGCTGCAGAGAAACACATTTGGCTCTGATCCAAACCTGGACCTTTTCCCCGTTTCTGTGGAACCATTTATTTTTTGTGTTATTGGTTTTGTTGACGATACAAATGCGTTGATTTAGCATGAATATCGTCTTCATCTCTGATTTAGTGTCTTTTAAATGATCAAACAAACTCTTTCCTTCATAAATACTGTTCATACAGAAAGATACAGACTCATGATTTATAGAGATAAAATATGTTGAATGTGTTTTTTATCTTCATAATAAAATGCATCGGTTTCACACAGAGCTTTTCAGGACTCTCAAAGATGCTTCATTCATTCACTTTATACACAGTGGTGATAAACTACTACTGTCGCCACAGCTGCCCTGGGGCACACTGACAGAAGCCAGGCTCCTCCCACCACCACCAACCACTCACACACACACCAGACTCATTCTAATGTGGGGAAAGTGTCTTGCCTCAGGACTTTCCACTCGCAGCCGCCCCACTGTGGCTGGTGTTCCAGCAGCAGCAGCAGCAGCAGCAGTAGAAGCAGCAGTAGCAGTAGAAGCAGCAGCAGCAGCAGTAGAAGCAGCAGCAGCAGTAGAAGCAGCAGCAGCAGCAGTAGAAGCAGCAGTAGAAGCAGCAGCAGCAGTAGAAGCAGCAGCAGCAGCAGTAGAAGCAGCAGCAGCAGTAGAAGCAGCAGCAGCAGCAGTAGAAGCAGCAGCAGCAGTAGAAGCAGCAGCAGCAGCAGTAGAAGCAGCAGCAGCAGCAGTAGAAGCAGCAGCAGCAGTAGAAGCAGCAGCAGCAGCAGCAGCAGTAGAAGCAGCAGCAGCAGTAGAAGCAGCAGCAGCAGTAGAAGCAGCAGCAGCAGTAGAAGCAGCAGCAGCAGTAGAAGCAGCAGCAGCAGCAGTAGAAGCAGCAGCAGCAGTAGTAGAAGCAGCAGCAGCAGTAGTAGAAGCAGCAGCAGCAGTAGAAGCAGCAGCAGCAGTAGAAGTAGCAGCAGTAGAAGCAGCAGCAGCAGCAGTAGAAGCAGCAGCAGCAGCAGTAGCAGTAGCAGTAGAAGCAGCAGCAGCAGCAGTAGAAGCAGCAGCAGCAGTAGAAGCAGTAGCAGCAGTAGAAGCAGTAGCAGCAGTAGAAGCAGTAGCAGTAGCAGCAGTAGAAGCAGCAGCAGCAGTAGAAGCAGCAGTACCTGCTCATTATGAGTTAAATTGTCCTAAATCTTCCAAAGCAGCAGAACCAACTTCCTCCTGATGTCTTTGAAATCCCACAAATCCTCATGATACAATTCTTTATTTACGATAAACGTTACAATAGACACACACTGACACACTTTGAGAAGGGCATTGGTTCAAGTCCCTCTAAATATCTTTTTAACCGTTCATAATCATTTATTTCTTTGCCACAACAATTTATCTCTGGTTTTGTTCAGTGTTATTGCCATGACGACGGCCTCTGTCAGGAGCAGGGGTCGCCGTAGTACAGGACCCGTTTTGGTCAGGACCCGGTTTGGTCAGGACCAGAGCTGATCATCTTTTTAGAGGTAGGGGAAACCGGAGCACACAGAGGAAACCTATGCAGACATGGTGAGAACATGCAAACTCCGCTCAGACGGGACCTGTTCAGACCCTGTTCTGGACTTCAAATCCAGGACCTTTTTACTGAGAAGTGGGAGCGCTAACCACTCAGCCACGGTGCAGCCCATAACAGAAGAGAAAGATCCACTACAGAAGTAAACGTAGATTTGGAAACATCAGGAAAGAAAGTTTACCGTTTTAAAACAACATGAAGCTGGACTTAAGCCTTCACGCTGTACCGATGTAAACTGTAATAATGTATAATGTGTATATTTGTTAGAACTTTGCTGAGTATATTCAAAACGTTGATCAAAATGGCTAAAAAAGGTGAAATTTACTGAATAATGGATGAATGAATGGATTTTAGTTAAAAACAGCGATGAAAGAATAAATGGTTCGGTCTCTGACATTAAGGCAGTTTATTTAATTACACGGAGATTTTGTGTTGAAATGATCCTCAAATAAGAGCACTTTATGTCAGTACTTTATGTCAGTACTTTATGTCAGTACTTTAGTCTTTTCAAACACTAAAGAACATGTGGTGCAGAAGTCTCCACGTTCATTTGTTCACATTTACAAAGAGAAAGATAAAAGTTTAATCATGGCTTTAGTAAAAATATTCAGTCTTTGGGTTAGGCTTTGAAGAACCGCTTTGAACTGGGTTTTACAGGAACAAAAGACTCCAGTAAAATCTAGTTAAAAACCGGTTTTGACTAGTTTGGTCCAGTCCAAAAAGCAGAGCAATCCGGTTTGGACAAGTTTAAACCGGTTTGGACTGGGTTTGGTTTCATTTAGTAAAGTCATAATGTTCAGTAAAATATTCAGTCTGTGGTTTTGAGCAGGACTTCCATTCCAGTTGAAACCGGTTTAGTTCACAGTTTTGACTAGTTCTGTCCAGTTTATTGCAGTTCAAACAGCAGCAAAATCCAGTTTGGACTGAGTTTGGTTTCAGTTAAGTCCCGATGTTGGCCCCTGTTTGAACCAGTTGAATCCAATGATGAGTCGAGTCCGGTCGGGTCCGGTTGAGTCTGGTCAGTCCTGGTTCAGACAGTGGTCTCCTGGTCTTCCCGCTGGATCATCTGGGAGTGTTGCTTGTTGTCCAGCCACGCCGCCAGCTCCAAGTCTTTGGCCTTCTCTGCACGGTTCTTTGCAGTCTCCCCCTGGTGGACAGACGGAGAATTGCTCAGTGATTCATCTACAACAGAGACCAGGAACCAATGCTTTTGACGATTGTGTCGGGCTCTCAGATAGAGCTGCAACTAACGATTATTTTGTAATCGATTAATCTATCGATTATTTTTACGATTAATCGAGTAATCGCTTGGCTGTGAATTGTGTAGAAAAAAATATTTTTTCATCACAAAAAGCTAAAGTGGCAACACTTGAGGACGTATTGATGGCGTAAACTTAAAGTAAATGTTTGTAACAGGCCCTTGGTGCTAATTCTGCTCTGATTGGATGAGAAACAGATATTCATGAAATTATAAAAACAAAGTCGGTTTTAATCAAAAATACTACATTTTCATGTCATTTTTGCTCTGTTTGAGTCCGTGTGAACCAGAAAACGATTAATCGATTACTAAAATAGTTGTCGACTATTTCAATAATCGATTAGTCGTCGATTAATCGATTAGTTGTTTCAGCCCTACTCTCAGACAAATCTCGGACACGTCTTAGAAGAATATTTTATGTGTTGGATTTCTTCAGTATAAAAATGTTAATAAACAAAACATTCTGATACAAAAATGATACAGCTTCAGAAACACAAATACTTTTTGGCTCTCTCAGATAAAAAGGATCCCACCCTCTGATCTACGAGATTAATAGAAAAACGAGGATTATTTCATTCTGGACTTTTGTTTCTGGTCCGTCTTTTGGGAACATTTTTATAGTCTCAGGGACACTGGTGCTTTGGAGATGGCAAACAAGAAAAAGCATCACATGTGAATTCCAAACCTCCCAAGGTAAGGTCACTGTGCTGAAGAGTGGCCTGGAGGCGGGACCAGAACAACACCGAGGTCTCAGAGTGGCCTGGAGGCGGGACCACAACAGCACCGAGGTAACAAACTTCTCTTCTTCCTCGCCACATAAATACATTTAGCGGTCATATTATTATTATAAACACAGAAAGCACTGGTTCAAAGTCAGTGGTTCCAGCGGCG
Source organism: Knipowitschia caucasica (assembly GCA_964034765.1). Lineage (NCBI taxonomy): Eukaryota > Metazoa > Chordata > Actinopteri > Gobiiformes > Gobiidae > Knipowitschia > Knipowitschia caucasica. The sequence goes on along the minus strand of OZ035844.1, from coordinate 1,808,462 downwards.
GCCGCCAGAAACTAGTCTGAAGCTTTCACATCTTAAAGAATATTTACAGCCTCCAGAGCCCACCTCTGTGTGTGCAGCTTTACTCTGCACTTGTGTTGCTGCGTTTCATGTGTGAAGCACTTTGTGGCCCAGGACTGTGAAAATACTGTGAAAATACTGAGAAAATACTGAGAAAATACTGTGAAAATACTGTGAAAATACTGTGAAAATACCGTGAAAATACTGTGAAAATACTGTGAAAATACTGTGAAAATACTGAGAAAATACTGTGAAAATACTGTGAAAATACCGTGAAAATACTGTGAAAATACTATGAAAATACTGTGAAAATACTGAGAAAATACTGAGAAAATACTGTGAAAATACCGTGAAAATACTGAGAAAATACTATGAAAATACTGTGAAAATACTGAGAAAATACTGTGAAAATACTGAGAAAATACTGTGAAAATACCGTGAAAATACTGAGAAAATACTATGAAAATACTGTGAAAATACTGTGAAAATACTAAGAAAACACTGAGAAAATACTGTGAAAATACCGTGAAAATACTGTGAAAATACTGTGAAAATACTGTGAAAATACTGTGAAAATACTGTGAAAATACTGTGAAAATACTGAGAAAATACTGAGAAAATACTGTGAAAATACTGTGAAAATACTGAGAAAATACTGAGAAAATACTGAGAAAATACTGTGAAAATACCGTGAAAATACTGAGAAAATACTAAGAAAATACTGTGAAAATACTATGAAAATACTGTGAAAATACCGTGAAAATACTGAGAAAATACTATGAAAATACTGTGAAAATACTGAGAAAATACCGTGAAAATACGGAGAAAATACTGAGAGAATACAGTGAAAGTACTGAGAAAATACAGTGAAAGTACTGAGAGAATACTGTGAAAGTACTGAGAGAATACAGAGAGAATACTGAGAAAATACTGAGAGAATACAGTGAAAGTACTGAGAAAATACCAGTAGCTCTCTGCCCTCTTCAAAGTCCCAAAGGAAAACTGTTTTAGTGTTGAGTTTGTGGAGTCAGAGACGATCGTAAACCGCTGTGACTCTGGACAGAGTGAACCAGCACAGTCCATGTACCATAGGAGCCAGAGTGAACAAGCACAGTCCATGTACCATAGGAGCCAGAGTGAACCAGCACAGTCCATGTACCATAGGAGCCAGAGTGAACCAGCACAGTCCATGTACCATAGGAGCCAGAGTGAACCAGCACAGTCCGTGTACCATAGGAGCCAGAGTGAACCAGCACAGTCCGTGTACCATAGGAGCCAGAGTGAACCAGCACAGTCCATGTACCATAGGAGCCAGAGTGAACCAGCACAGTCCGTGTACCATAGGAGCCAGAGTGAACCAGCACAGTCCGTGTACCATAGGAGCCAGAGTGAACCAGCACAGTCCGTGTACCATAGGAGCCAGAGTGAACCAGCACAGTCCATGTACCATAGGAGCCAGAGTGAACCAGCACAGTCCATGTACCATAGGAGCCAGAGTGAACCAGCACAGTCCATGTACCATAGGAGCCAGAGTGAACCAGCACAGTCCATGTACCATAGGAGCCAGAGTGAACCAGCACAGTCCGTGTACCATAGGAGCCAGAGTGAACCAGCACAGTCCATGTACCATAGGATCCAGAGTGAACCAGCACAGTCCATGTACCATAGGAGCCAGAGTGAACCAGCACAGTCCATGTACCATAGGAGCCAGAGTGAACCAGCACAGTCCATGTACCATAGGAGCCAGAGTGAACCAGCACAGTCCATGTACCATAGGAGCCAGAGTGAACCAGCACAGTCCATGTACCATAGGAGCCAGAGTGAACAAGCACAGTCCATGTACCATAGGAGCCAGAGTGAACCAGCACAGTCCATGTACCATAGGAGCCAGAGTGAACCAGCACAGTCCATGTACCATAGGAGCCAGTGTGAACCAGCACAGTCCATGTACCATAGGAGCCAGAGTGAACCAGCACAGTCCATGTACCATAGGAGCCAGAGTGAACCAGCACAGTCCGTGTACCATAGGAGCCAGAGTGAACCAGCACAGTCCATGTACCATAGGAGCCAGAGTGAACCAGCACAGTCCGTGTACCATAGGAGCCAGAGTGAACCAGCACAGTCCGTGTACCATAGGAGCCAGAGTGAACCAGCACAGTCCGTGTACCATAGGAGCCAGAGTGAACCAGCACAGTCCATGTACCATAGGAGCCAGAGTGAACCAGCACAGTCCATGTACCATAGGAGCCAGAGTGAACCAGCACAGTCCATGTACCATAGGAGCCAGAGTGAACAAGCACAGTCCATGTACCATAGGAGCCAGAGTGAACCAGCACAGTCCATGTACCATAGGAGCCAGAGTGAACCAGCACAGTCCATGTACCATAGGAGCCAGTGTGAACCAGCACAGTCCATGTACCATAGGAGCCAGAGTGAACCAGCACAGTCCATGTACCATAGGAGCCAGAGTGAACCAGCACAGTCCATGTACCATAGGAGCCAGAGTGAACCAGCACAGTCCGTGTACCATAGGAGCCAGAGTGAACCAGCACAGTCCATGTACCATAGGAGCCAGAGTGAACCAGCACAGTCCATGTACCATAGGAGCCAGAGTGAACCAGCACAGTCCGTGTACCATAGGAGCCAGAGTGAACCAGCACAGTCCGTGTACCATAGGAGCCAGAGTGAACCAGCACAGTCCATGTACCATAGGAGCCAGAGTGAACCAGCACAGTCCATGTACCATAGGAGCCAGAGTGAACCAGCACAGTCCATGTACCATAGGAGCCAGAGTGAACCAGCACAGTCCGTGTACCATAGGAGCCAGAGTGAACCAGCACAGTCCGTGTACCATAGGAGCCAGAGTGAACCAGCACAGTCCATGTACCATAGGAGCCAGAGTGAACCAGCACAGTCCATGTACCATAGGAGCCAGAGTGAACCAGCACAGTCCATGTACCATAGGAGCCAGAGTGAACCAGCACAGTCCATGTACCATAGGAGCCAGAGTGAACCAGCACAGTCCATGTACCATAGGAGCCAGAGTGAACCAGCACAGTCCATGTACCATAGGAGCCAGAGTGAACCAGCACAGTCCATGTACCATAGGAGCCAGAGTGAACCAGCACAGTCCATGTACCATAGGAGCCAGAGTGAACCAGCACAGTCCATGTACCATAGGAGCCAGAGTGAACAAGCACAGTCCATGTACCATAGGAGCCAGAGTGAACCAGCACAGTCCATGTACCATAGGAGCCAGAGTGAACCAGCACAGTCCATGTACCATAGGAGCCAGTGTGAACCAGCACAGTCCATGTACCATAGGAGCCAGAGTGAACCAGCACAGTCCATGTACCATGTGATACACGTACACGTTCCATACATTGTCCTCCTGCACATGGTCTACTCAACACTGGATATATTATGAATCATGACTTAGTTTTTTATGGATGTGTCTCTGCGAGAACAACACGGACATGAAAGGAAGAGACTGACTTATTCCCCACGACACAGAGGAACATGTGCAGGCTGTGTACATATATATCTATGATCATGATTAATGAAGGATCATGGACAACACCTCCCACTGCACAGGACTGAGGAGGAGCTCCTTCAGTGGAAGTTGGATCGCTACCACAGCTGTCAGACTGTACAATAAGTCACTTTAAGTCACTTGCATTAGGACTGAAAACCTGCACTATTGACACGGTTTCTTGATTGACACTTTTTATTGTACATAATATATCCTGCATTTAACATGTTGCACATTTGTGTCTTTTGCACAGTCTGAGTGACTTATCTTATACACATTCACAGGAGCCGAGCTGGAGCGCTCAAAACAACATCAAACAAGAAGAAGATTCAAAGGAAAAACCTGAAAAGCTGGTCTACAAATGAAGCCTTCAGTCTTCAAAGTCAATGTCTGAGAAAAAATAGGAGAGATTGAGATCTTGGGCTGCAACCCCCTCCCCGCCTGGGAGCCTCAGTCCTGGGTCTACAGCCTCAGTCCTGGGTCTACAGCCTCAGTCCAGGGTCTACAGCCTCAGTCCAGGGTCTACAGCCTCAGTCCAGGGTCTACAGCCTCAGTCCAGGGTCTACAGCCTCAGTCCTGGGTCTACAGCCTCAGTCCAGGGTCTACAGCCTCAGTCCAGGGTCTACAGCCTCAGTCCTGGGTCTACAGCCTCAGTCCTGGGTCTACAGCCTCAGTCCAGGGTCTACAGCCTCAGTCCAGGGTCTACAGCCTCAGTCCAGGGTCTACAGCCTCAGTCCAGGGTCTACAGCCTCAGTCCAGGGTCTACAGCCTCAGTCTAGGGTCTACAGCCTCAGTCCTGGGTCAATCCTGAGACAGACGCCCGTGTGTCAGTGTTCTCATCTGTAAGTGGTATTTCTACAGAGTCCGAGTCTGTGGAGAGGGAAGTCTGGGCTCACACTGCTGCCTCCGCCACCTGGCAACGGATCAAGTGGAGGGAAAGGGACGGCTGGAAGTAGCATCTCTGAGCTTTCAGCGCACTATCGTTTGTTCATGTTTTATCCACATGGACACAATATCCTTTTGGTCTATTATCAGATTCAGATTCAGATTCATTTTATTTGCCATTTGCAGTAAAACCACATTGGAATACATTAGCAAAAGTCTCCAGTGTGCACAGACAAATACAGACATAAAACAACATTAAAAGACAGAAATAAAACAAATAAAACAGTAAACAAATGTCACTGTGAAATAGATCGACTAAAACAGTTTCAAAACAAGTGCAAATCATTAAAGTGCTCTGTTCACACTGATAACAGCCTGTGGATAAAAACTGTTAGCGTAACGAGATGTCCTGCATCTCAGAGAGCAATATCTTCTGCCAGAGGGAAGAAGCTGGAACATGGCTTTCCCTGGGTGGCCAGAAGAGTCATTAACAATCCTAAGAGCTTTGTTTAAAAGTCTGGATTTATAAAGAACCTCCAGAACAGGAAGCTCACAGCCCACGGTCCTCTTTGCAGAGCGGAGCACCTTGTTTAAAGCTCTCTTTCTTTATCTGTGATGTTTCCTATTATGACGTGGCGGCGCTTGATGGTTCATATTTATGACAATTGTTTCCTTCTGTGCAGCACTTTGGAAGAATTTGTTTAAATGTGTTCTGAAAAGAAAGTGGCTGGAGAGAAAGAGTGAGTCGCTATATTGTGCTGAGAGCTGATTGGCTGAGAGCCGATTGGCTGAGAGCCGATTGGCTGAGAGAGGCTGGTCCTCTGTCACATCTTTTTCTGATTGAAAAGTGAAAAACAGAGTTTGAATAAAATACATGATGTTAAAAATATAGAATGTTATTATTATTTCACGTGGTTTTAAACTGTTTTCTTCTGCGCCTCGTCTACAGAGGTAATAACTTAAAGTTATAGAGGAGGATGTTTACTTCCAGGTGAATCTTCAAGACTATTGGTCCTCCCAACTGTCAATCATTCTGGTGATACGAGCTCGTCCAATAAGAGCAGAGAGTTTGGTTCAAAAAGTGAAGAGGGCGGTTCTTTACTAAAATTTACTGAGCAAAAGCGTTTGGACACACTGACAAATATATAAAACCATCTCATCTCTGGATCTGGACTCACTCTGTCTCCTCCAACTTCCAATTTCCAAGACAAATATCCACTTGTCACAAATCCAACAGTCTGCTCTTGAGACGACGATTCCATCTTATCGTTACATAAACAAAACACTTCCATCTTGTGCCGTCTCCTGATTGGCTGCAGCGTTGACGGTCCTTGATTAGACTGTTTTGCCGCCGTCTTCCCACTGTGCCAAGTCTAAATATAGACCCAGTGTCTATATGCACCAGTGTCATTTATAGCACACAATATACTTTATCAACAATAGCACTTTATCAACGCAACAAAAGGACTGCTCTCCTTCAAACTCTAGGGACAAAGTCGCAAAACTCCAGAGTAACTTCATAATAAATGATTCTGATGAACCCGAGTGAACGTGTTTCTCATCACCTGGACCTCCCTCACCTTTTCCTCTATTCTATTCTGCATATTTGTATTTTTTTGTTTGTAATTTTGAGATCGCTGGCACGCCGACCCCCCCCCCCCTCCAGTTTAAGTCAGCGCTGACCTAGATACAGCGCAGAGAGACAGAGTGAATGAGAAAGACAAAGGCGAGACGGGGAAAAAACTGGCTGGAAAAACATGGTGGAAATGGGAAAGTAATGTAAATGAACGGTAAATATGGACTTTTCACAAACAAACTTTCAGCAGGAGTAGGGTCTGGGTGAGGGTCTGGGTGAGGGTCTGGGTGAGGGTCCAATGTTTTGAGTCATTCCTTGGACATGTTTTTAGAAAAATAAACTACTTCTCACTGTTCAGGACAAATATTTACATGCGATTAAAATGCGATTAATATAATTAATTAGAGGCTTTGTGATTAATTAATGTTTTAATTAAAGCTGCACTAACTGACTTTGGGATTTTGAAGCCGCGGACTCGCTGGCTTCTCCCTTTCTCCTCCCCTCCCCGCACCCACCCACTGTTGGGACGGAGCTAGCGTCTCCCAATATGGATAAATACATGGACATGGATTTACACGTGGATGGCGTGACCATAGAACGATAGAACCGGGAAGCGCGGAGGAACGAGACTTTTTTTGGATGGATGTCTCGCTGTGTAAGCAGTACCCGGTGACGAAGACACACAAATCTTCAGGTTAGCTCCGCCGCTTGTTGTGCTAACTCAGCTGTCTGTGCTACAGCTGTCCTGTAGATTTCTCACGAAAGTGGGGGCCAGTGGTGCGCTGCGATTGGTCACAATCTGCGACCCGAAACACGTCTCTTCCTTGTTTCATCAAAACTCGATCTAAAATATAATGTCACACCAGCACAAACCTGCGCTACTTTTTCTTCAAAAGGACGTATATCCCAATGCACTACATGGACATGGATAGCATTTTCGTAATTAATACAAAAATAAAGTCAGTTAGTGCAGCTTTAAGTAACATGCTAATACATGTATTAACATGCTAATACATGTATTAACATGTTTACTAACATGTATTAACATGTTTATTTACATGTTTATTAACATGTATTAACATGTTTATTAACATGTCTGGACGTCCCGCTCCCTGTGGCCCTACTGGTGTTTGTTATTATTGCATTTGTTCTTCTTCTGTCTGACTCTGATCGAACAAACCTCAGATGTGACTGCAGTTCTGATTTACAAATAAATGTGGGTGAATTAAAAAGTTAAGACTATTCATGAACCCTGGACATGATTAATGTAATAAAAACCACAGTAACTGATGCCGTCTCATCTGTAAAGTCCTCCGGCGCCGCCTGCTCGTGGTGACAGAATCAGAGCTGCCGTAACGACAATAGACTTCACATTCATAATTAGCAGCGCAGCCTTCCTTTCCAATCTGACACCGGGTCCACACTCTTCAAACGTGCTTTGACATAACCTCAAAGAACCACATTCTCTTCCTTCGCTAAAGTAACGAATCTGTTTGTTATGAAAGAGCGTCTCGGAAATAATGTGTTTGAATTGAAAAGTTTGCTGCGATTATTAAACACTCGACCGTCTCCGAGCCTCTCCGCCGTAACCAGGCTGACGAGCTGAGAGTATAATTCATGCTTCAATGACACCACTCCACCAGAGAGACCAGAGAGAGACCAGAAAGACCAGAGAGAGACCAGAGAGACCAGAGAGAGACCAGAGAGAGACCAGAGAGAGACCAGAGAGACCAGAGAGAGACCAGAGAGACCAGAGAGAGACCAGAGAGAGACCAGAGCACCAGAGAGAGACCAGAGAGAGACAGAGAGAGACCAGAGAGAGACCAGAGAGAGACCAGAGAGAGACCAGAGAGACAGAGAGACCAGAGAGAGACCAGAGAGGACCAGAGAGAGACCAGAGAGAGACCAGAGAGAGACCAGAGAGAGAACAGAGAGAGACCAGAGAGAGACCAGAGAGAGACCAGAGAGAGACCAGAGAGAGACCAGAGAGACCAGAGAGAGAGAGAGAGACCAGAGAGAGACCAGAGAGAGACCAGAGAGAGACCAGAGCGACCAGAGAGAGACCAGAGTGAGACCAGAGAGAGACCAGAGAGAGACCAGAGAGAGACCAGAGAGAGACCAGAGAGAGACCAGAGAGAGACCAGAGCGAGACCAGAGAGAGACCAGAGCGAGACCAGAGAGAGACCAGAGAGAGACCAGAGAGAGACCAGAGAGAGACCAGAGAGAGACCAGAGAGACCAGAGAGAGACCAGAGAGACCAGAGCGAGACCAGAGAGAGACCAGAGAGACCAGAGAGAGACCAGAGGAGACCAGAGAGAGACCAGAGGAGACCAGAGAGAGACCAGAGAGAGACCGAGAGAGACCTGAGAGAGACCAGAGAGAGACCAGAGGAGACCAGAGAGACCAGAGAGAGACCAGGAGAGAGACCAGAGAGAGACCAGAGAGACAGAGAGAGACCAGAGAGAGACCAGAGAGAGACCAGAGAGAGACCAGAGAGAGACCAGAGAGAGAGACCGAGCGAGACCAGAGACCAGAGAGAGACCAGAGAGACCAGAGAGAGACCAGAGAGAGACCAGAGAGAGACCAGAGAGAGACCAGAGAGAGACCAGAGAGAGACCGAGAGAGACGAGAGAGACCAGAGAGAGACCAGAGAGGACCAGAGAGAGACCAGAGAGAGACCAGAGAGAGACCAGAGAGAGACAGAGAGAGACAGAGAGAGACCAGAGAGGACCAGAGAGACCAGAGAGAGACCAGAGAGAGCCAGAGAGAGACCAGAGGAGACCAGAGAGAGACCAGAGAGAGACCAGAGAGAGACCAGAGAGACCAGAGAGAGAGACCAGAGAGAGACCAGAGAGACCAGAGAGAGACCAGAGAGACCAGAGAGAGACCAGAGAGGACCAGAGAGAGACCAGAGAGAGACCAGAGAGACCAGAGAGAGACCAGAGAGAGAGACCAGAGAGAGAGACCAGAGAGACCAGAGAGAGACCAGAGAGAGACCAGAGAGAGACCAGAGAGAGACCAGAGAGAGAGCCAGAGAGAGAGACCAGAGAGAGAGACCAGAGAGAGACCAGAGAGAGACCAGAGAGAGAGACCAGAGAGAGACCAGAGAGAGAGACCAGAGAGAGACCAGAGAGAGACCAGAGAGAGACCAGAGAGAGAGAGACCAGAGAGAGACCAGAGAGAGACCAGAGAGAGAGACCAGAGAGAGACCAGAGAGAGACCAGAGAGAGACCAGAGAGAGAGAGACCAGAGAGAGACCAGAGAGAGACCAGAGAGAGAGACCAGAGAGAGACCAGAGAGAGAGACCAGAGAGAGAGACCAGAGAGAGACCAGAGAGAGAGACCAGAGAGAGACCAGAGAGAGACCAGAGAGAGAGAGGACCAGAGAGAGCCAGAGAGAGACCAGAGAGAGAGACCAGAGAGAGACCAGAGAGAGACCAGAGAGAGACCAGAGAGAGAGACCAGAGAGAGACCAGAGAGAGACCAGAGAGACACCAGAGAGAGAGACCAGAGAGAGACCAGAGAGAGACCAGAGAGAGACCAGAGAGAGAGACCAGAGAGAGACCAGAGAGAGAGACCAGAGAGAGACCAGAGAGAGACCAGAGAGATAGTAGTTATGGTCTGGAATGAAGAGAAACATTTTTAAAAACCATGTGTATGTTTCAGTTTGACATCAACACAGACGTCTCTTGAACCAGAGGAAGAACCATGTGTCCGTGTGTTACCTGAGCGTCGGGCTTCATAAGCTCCGCCCCCGCGTCCACCAGGAACCCACAGATGGTGCGCTGGCCCCGGGAGGCAGCGCGGTGCAGGGCCGTCTCTCCTCTGGGGGCCACACAAGCACAGGCATCAGAGGGGCCCCGGACATCTGCATCCGCTCAACCAATAATCATCGTTTTTAGTTCAAACCCATTCGACAAAACTAAGCAACACAGCAGCACGCGGTGTTAAAGTTTGGGCCAGAAGTTTCTAGTATTAGCGTGGGTGGGTCTAAAAACAACTCCAGGTCTATGGATGAGGTAGCCTGGTCATACCACACCATAGTACAAATTACATTTCGTACTAAGGTCTGGAGGCATTCCATTGACTCAGTTTTTTGCAGATTGAAACACGGTTGGATCCGAGTTTACCGTGACGCTTGTAATTCCCCCGAGTGAGTCGTTAGCATTTAGCCTAGCTTTAGCCATCTCCTTTGCTGCTAACGGAGTCCGTGGGGAGTAGCGCCACATTTTTTTCCAGCGATTACATTTGCTAAACATTCCTCTTTCCTCCTCAGACCGGATTACTTTACTATCGCATTTTTCGCCAAACTACAACCTTCCCGTTCGACGCAAACTCTTGACGTCACCCACAACTAACTACAACACCCGCCTCCCGCGCTCTCTGATTGGTCTGTCAAAATTCAACCGATTGTTTTCGCAAACACAGGGACCAGACCCAGACGTTACATGCAGTGAAATGATGATTGAGCGGAGTGTACGGATGGATAAGGCCAGGGCTATGGATGAGGGAGCAAAGTTGGAGAATAGTTTAAAGTAATGGTTTTGTATTTTGGTTGGGAGCCTAATTTAAAAAGGTTGTTTTCTTATTGGCCTGAAGACATTTAGCAATAGCATCAATAATTTCTTTAACTACTTGGACTGAAACTTCTCTGGATGTTACTGAAGGTAAACAACAGTGAACACACACACACAGAAAACAATACATTATTTCATTATTATTATTTTTTTTTCAGCCTGTTTCCCCGACTGAAGGTAAAACTTTCTCACACCGGAAAACTGGACCAAAAGTGAAGAAGGATTGATAATGTGGACCGATAGATCAATGATTTTAAAAATGCATTTCATAGTGGTTCAAAGTAGAAGACAAATACCCTGAATTAGAGTCGAAAAGGATTTGAATGACCCAGGGCTGGTCACGTTAATATTTGTGGTTTTTTAATCACTGTGGCGGGGAAAGCACAAGGGCTAAGGAAGTGGAACTAAAAAAGTGTGTGTGTGTGTGTGTTGTCCTAACCTGTGTGTTTTTAAATTATACTTTATGGTATTGATATTGTGTTGAATGATTGACAGGGCTTTGGGGTTATACATGCTTTCGCTTCACCCGACCCCTTTTTATATGAATGAGCATGAAAATGTTGCCGATTCAAAATAACTCTATACTATTCTTGAAAGAACTATGGTTAAAATGAGGTGTAACACGCCATGGAGCCACATTAACATGGTGCAGGTGAATCATGGTCTTGTTTTGAGGAGAATTAAAAGTATATTTGGAGTAACTATTCTGAGGACGGTGAGGTGAGACGTGCTGTCGAACCTGTCGCAGTTAAGAATAGATTAACGATAGAATGATAAAGGCGCCGCTGCCCCCGAGCTCCTCTCCTGATCCTCTTTACAACGCTGCGGTTTGAAGAACAACATATAGAACACATTCTGACACTTCACCAAAGACACGAGCAGTCGAAAGTTACGCGTTACGCAATCGCTGACTTATGTGGAACGGCATTATGGGAAAAAACATACTCACAACAGTGTGTCTGCCACGTCCAAAAGGTTTGGGGCTAAAAAGACACAATTACTGTTAGTTTTGGGCTAATTTAGCTTCAATTATGATGTTTCTGTCTAAAAGCAGTTACCGTTTTTCACAATGTAGCTAACCGTCTCTTTACTTCCTGAGTCGACGGCGTGGTGCAAAATACTGCATCCTGATTGGTCCAAAGCAGAGAGGTCCGCCCCCTTCAGGTGCAATTCCTGAAGCTGAACAACACGGTTTTAGTAAATACACTTTTTTTTGCAAAGATCCAAAAATGTCATTAAAACTTACCTTTGTCAAATCCATCGTCTTCACACTTTCAAATAATTCTGAAAATAAACAAAACACATTTTTATCATTTTAACAAAGAAATAATTCTCAAATGAAAATAAATGGACTTTTTTGAGCCGGGTAATTTCTCAGGTGAAGTCATGTTCTTTCTAATGTCTGTGTTTGGAGCTGGTCATTTTCAAATTTGGAAAAACAACCTTTACTAAAGCTATACCTCCCTCTGGTGGTGGCACAGGGAGTTACGCTTCACACGTGTTTCAACTGAAGATATTATCCCACATTCCGAAACATGAAACGGCAAAGGAAATAGTCTCAATATTATTATTAATGGGCAGAAATAATGTGCAGTATGTTTTCTTTAACATAGGACTCTTGAGAAGTCTGGAACTACTAGAATAGCCGTTCAGACCGAGAGAATTCTGAATAATTCCCAAAAAAAAATGTTTTCTTCCCATTTTAAAAGAAAATAATTTTTGTGCCAACACTGGTTCACTTGAAATACATCATAACCGTTTGGCGAACTTTGGCGAACCACACGCCGGAAAGTAAACAGCGTTGCTATAGTAACGAGTAGGTTGCCCCCGACGACCAAAAACTACTATATTGAATCTTACATTAAAATGGATGCAGCAGTTTTCGGGAGAGACTGAGAGTTAAAGGTTGAAATAAAATATATTTTCAAGTCTTTCAGAAACGACAGAAACAGAAAAAGTCACTCTTCCAAAACCAAAAGCCAAAGTCAACGAGCCTGCTCTGGGAGTTCCGGAGGTAAATCTTTTTGGCATAGTCTCAGTTAAACTTGTGAAAATGCCGAGGTGGGCATGGATTATGTTTGTCGTCCCAAAGGAGAGGAAAAAGGAAAAGTGGAACAGCCAAAAGGGAAAAGCAGAGGTTTGTTTCTGTGTCCATTTAACGGTGTCTTTGAGGAGTTGGCTGAATGATGAATGCTTAATATTGTGGTCATGTATGTGCAGAACTGTGACTGATTTATGAAAAAGCAGCCGTTTGACACAATCCTTAAGAACACATTTTGTAATTCTCAGTCGTTAATATAATAATAAATATAATAATGTCTGCTCTAATTACAGCAAAAGCCAAATTTAGATTAAAATCAGAATTATTCATAATTTGGGGTTTATTTAAATGGTCTATTCTCAAATGGGAGTTTAGTGTTTGTTAATGTGGGCCAACTGAATCCGTTTGAAATGAAGTGATTCCAACGTCAGTGTTTGTTCGAGTGAAGCAGTAAAAACGCCTGCAGCTCTGAAGATAAGCAGGGCAGGGCCTGGATTGTACTGTGATGGGAGACCTGTGAAGTAAGAAATCAGGCATTTCTACGATCATTATTTTTGATAGCAGCATATGGCAAAAACAGAGGAAGTAGTAATGGTCTATCACTGTATATGAAACGACATTCTGGAACAGTCGTCTGAAAACGTGAGACAGGCTTTTACTCTGACGATGTTCGAATCCAGGATAAAAACTGTTTAACTCCAACTGAAGGATTGTATCTTTACTCTTTCTAAGGCACGGTGGAATTTCTGTGAATAAAAAGCCCTCTATAAAGATTTAATCGGCTCAAAGTTTGTAAAACCCAAAATAAAACACATTGTGACCTTTTGTAAGTATGTTGGTAACTTTATACTGGACTGTATTTGAATAATAATAATTTATATTATATATCTACTTATTAAGCGCTTTTTGGACACTCAAAGACGCTTTAGAGAAGAACAAATAAGAAACAAAATAAAAAACTAAAAATAAATAGTTTTAATGAATGTTTTATGATTGTATTGTTAAGGACTACAGCCAACGTTTAATGTAACTGCATAATGTCCTGGATAAATGAAAAACAATAACTTATGGCTTTTTAACAATAATAACTGTGTGTAGGCAGGTCGGGGTCTTGGGTCTGGGGTCTGCAGCAGGACTATAGGCAGGTTGGGGTCTGGGGTCTGCAGCAGGACTATAGGCAGGTTGGGGTCTTGGGTCTAGGGTCTGCAGCAGCAGGACTATAGGCAGGTTGGGGTCTAGGGTCTGCAGCAGGACTGTAGGCAGGTTGGGGTCTTGGGTCTGGGGTCTGCAGCAGGACTGTAGGCAGGTTGGGGTCTTGGGTCTGGGGTCTGCAGCAGCAGAAGCAGCAGTGAATCCAAAGTGCAGTCGTGCTGACAGTTTCCCGTCTCGTCCCAGTGAGACTTAAACCCTGCTCCTCCTGTACATCCAGCACCTGTGGCGTTCTGCTTTGAAACCCAACACATTCAGCTGGGTCAGACTTTTCACTTTGCCGACGCCGCCGTTGCCGATCAGAAACATACACGCAGCAGATTCAAAGACCACGGGGGAATAAGAGTTTAGCAGAATCTAAAATCCGCTCCACGCGAAACATGAGACTGAGGAGGATATTTGTTAAGCCTAGCGTACATCGGACTGGCAACTGATTATATCCGTCGCATATGAGTTGCTGCCCCGCACACATCGACAATCTGACGAAAACGGGCAACTCCCAGTATCAGACCAGTCTGGGGAATAACAGCGCATACATCGACAGCAACTGGCCTCAACTACAGTGTGTTTTCTGACATAAACTGTTGCGCGCTCGCAATACACACAATACACACAAGTTGTCGGAGCGGCGCATGGAGCGCGCACATCGGGTCATATCTCCGAAACTGAGGACAACTAGTTGCCGAAAAGTAGAACACGGGCAACTGACTGAAACTGGAGACCGACTGATCATCTCCAGTTGTAAGAGCGCTCACATCGACCGATTTCAGCAACTGATCATCTCCCACCTTCTCCTCTCAGTTGCCAAAAGCCGCCTTGCAACTAGTTGTCCCCAGTTTCTCTGTCAATGTACGCTAGGCTTTAAACTATTTAGTTTTGGTGGTCCACCTGCTGAGGATGGACTGTGAATGGGCCACTTTGGGACATCCCAGGGTTCTTTGGTAAACAAACGGGCAAAGGCATCTCAGACCAGAGAGACCGAGGTACAGTAAACACTGTTTTAAGAACTAGAACATTGGAAGATTTGTTCATGTTTGAAAGAAATATCAATAAGTCATACACACAAAAGGCAACAACAGATTGTGCTGTGTGTGTGTGTGTGTGTGTGTGTTGATATAATAGACGTCTGCTTCACCCGACCCCTTCTCAGCCCTGTATTAGTGTGAGTTTTCCAACAGTCTGATGTCTATGGGTGTCCAAACTTCCAACACTGTTGATGTTTTCTGAGAGCGTTTAGAAGATAAATAATAGTAATTAATAAATTACCTTTTGCTGATACATGTTAAACAAAGGCTGTATATTTCTGTCTCTCCTCAGGTTTAAGACCATTCATTGATCGTGCTGTAGCTGTCAGCGAGTTTAGTGAATCAATTAGTTGCGATTAACGGATGAATTCTTCTGGCAGAACATCAGAATAAAACAAAGCCACAATCAGTAGAATCTGTGATTTCAGAAGATAAACTAAGTCTGGATCTGACGGAGGCTGCAGCTCCTGTTCACAGCACGGATGGATTTGACCTGAATACAAGCTCTCCCCCTCCTCCCTCTCCCCTAATCCAGTTACTGTGCACGAGTATGGTGTGGGGGGTGCGGAGGGGGGTGGAGTTTGCCCATTGGGTTTTGGGCTTCTGAGGCGGCTACAGAGACAAACAGAAAAGAGAAAATGTAGGAAAAACAACAGCGGCAAAACAAAAAGGAGACACAGAGACACGGGCGCGACGCTCTGGGCCTGAAGCGTTACGAACATAGACTGTTTATATCAACGGACGTAGTCACGCCTATCTCCACCGTTCTAACTAATGGGCCAAAATTTAGGCTGTGCTGGAGTGATTCAAAATGGCCGCGGGGGCTGGAAAATGTGAAAAAACACATCTGCGCATGCGTCAGCTGCACGAGCTCCATTCATTTAAACGAGAGACTTCTAAAGTCCACAGCGACTAAACTAGACTGGTCCAGAACACTCCCTCAGCATTGACACACATGTGGAACGGAGCTTTGGGCCAAGAGACACTTTTGGTCCATCCTGTAAAGACGTTTTCCAGAGGTAAGAAGATGCTATATGTTAGCATTGGCTAATTCTTATGCTGGGTCCACCCCCACAGGCCCGGGGTGGTATTGCAGCATGTCAGCGCACGTCATTTTGGACACTTTGGGGCCGGGACCCGCCCACACTGGTTATAAAGCGCGTTACGAAGCGCGTGGTGGCGGCGGTATGTAACGGTGGCGGTATATCAAACGTGTACCTTTCTGCGTCTCCATCTCCAAGCTCCGCCTCCTCCGGGCGCCGTCGTCCCTGTTCAGAAACGTGGGATTAAAAACACACAATGGAAGTCATTGGTGTAACGAGGAATCCTGTGGTGTCCTGATGTGTCTGAGGTCAGGTCCATGATGAACTCATGAATCACAAACAGAACAAGTGTTGACAGCTTTAAAAGTAAGTAATGTTTATTTAAACAGCGTCTTTCTCAGCCCAGAGCCAAAGTGGTTATAATTGTTACATTAGTGCACACAGAGATGGGAGGGGCCAGTACAGGAGGCACAGACCTATTGTACATGTTTTTACTGGTAGGGGAAACCGTAGCACCCAGAGGAAACCTACGCAGACACGGGGAGAACATGCAAACTCCACTCTAGAGGGTCCAAAGGTCTAGAGGGGGAGTTGAACCCAGGACCACTGTGCCGCCCAAAGAACACATTAAAAACACTTTTATTGAATTATTGTCTATATTTAGAACAAAGAGCCGTGTGAGTCCATATCTGCCTCTTTGGGCTGAGCCCTGATTGGCTGAGAGAGGGTGGTCCTCTCTGTCATGTCTTTGTTTGCGCCTTGATTGAACCTTGAGCCTATATTGTGACTTCCTGTTCCTTACAATGGAAATAAAAATGATTCCAATTCTGATTTTGATGTGATTCTACTTTATTTAGTCTTTTGCAACATTGTTCCTGCATCAAACACAGTTAGGGTTAGGGTTAGTTGTTTTTAGATCCATCCACGCTGATATCAGACACTTCTGGCACAAACGAGTAGATTAAGATGAAGAGATCCTTTATTAGTCCCACAGCGGGAAATGTCAGTGTTGCATCACAGGTTACAGAACAGTAGGAAAGAGGAGCACAGCACTAGATCAATGAACAATAACTCTAGCATCAGAAGAAGTCTCTACCTTTAGCATAACCCCGACCCTTCTGTCAGAGCATGATGTCATTGTCTCACTATGACATCACTATGACATCACTATGACATCACTATGACATCAGAGTCAGAACAGAAGTATTGCTCCTAAAGTTTAGTTTTGGGCATTTTGAAAATAAAACCATATTCTTTGCACTTGTCAGTTCGCAGCCTTGATCTGCAGCTGTGCGTGCTACACTTTGGGAAACTATTTTTTGCCAAATATCAATGATGAATTCCAACCTATTCAGCACAAAGAGCACCAGGCGTCCATAAGAACTGAACATTATCACAAACACAAAGCACAAAGTTGAATGTTGCTGCAGTGTCATTTGAAGATGTTGTTCTTAGAAATACAGCGGCTCATTAAAACCGTCCAGAAATAGTAAAAAAGTGTCTCCAGGATTTTACCGCAAATGAGGAGCTGCAGCTGTGTCTGAGTTATGTCCAGACAACTTTAGGAATAATCTCCTCCAGTGCAAAAGTGAAGTGATGTTTTGTTATTATTTTAGTCGAAACATACAGAGAGAAATACATAGATACTTTATTGATCCTGAGTGTGACCTGTGCTAAACAAAAACAACTTGCCTTGGACCAATCCATCCATTTTCTTTGGCTTCACCTGCTCTTCCCTCTCTACACACACCACTGCAGCTCATCTGGGGGAATCCTGAGGCGTTCCCAGACCAGCAGAGGCACAGTCCCAGAGAGAGAGACCAGAGAGAGACCAGAGAGAGACCAAAGAGAGAGACCAGAGAGAGACCAAAGAGAGACCAGAGAGAGACCAGAGAGAGACCAGAGAGAGACCAGAGAGAGGCCAGAGAGAGGCCAGAGATAGACCAGAGATAGACCAGAGAGAGAGACCAGAGAGAGAGACCAGAGAGACCAGAGAGAGACCAGAGAGAGACACCAGAGAGAGACCAAAGAGAGAGACCAGAGAGAGACCAGAGAGAGGCCAGAGAGAGAGAGCAGAGAGAGAGGCCAGAGAGAGAGAGCAGAGAGAGACCAGAGAGAGGCCAGAGAGAGCAGAGAGAGAGGCCAGAGAGAGAGAGCAGAGAGAGACCAGAGAGAGACCAGAGAGAGCAGAGAGAGAGGCCAGAGAGAGAGAGCAGAGAGAGAGGCCAGAGAGAGAGACCAGAGAGAGACCAGAGAGAGACCAGAGAGAGACCAGAGAGAGACCAGAGAGAGACCAGAGAGAGACCAGAGAGAGACTAGAGAGAGAGCAGAGAGAGAGACCAGAGAGAGACCAGAGAGAGACTAGAGAGAGAGCAAAGAGAGAGACCAGAGAGAGACCAGAGAGAGAGCAGAGAGAGAGACCAGAGAGAGGCCAGAGAGAGACCAGAGAGAGCAGAGAGGCCAGAGAGAGACCAGAGAGAGAGACCAGAGAGAGACCAGAGAGAGAGACCAGAGAGAGAGGAAAGAGAGACCTGAGAGAGATCAAAGAGAGAGAGACCAGAGAGAGAGCAGATGAATAGATGCACATTCAGAACACACACTAACGACTGTCCTCCATTGATCCCTTCTCTCCACAGGCCACACCTTCAAAGCAACCGCGACAAAAACTGCTACAAACCGGTTCCTGCTTCACAAAGACGTTTAAACAATTAAACCTTTTCTAATCCATAAACAGCACTCACGTCAGCGGGCCTTTTGACGGCCGTAGATACCTCCATCCATCATATATGACCACATGGAAGATTTATGAGCCGCAGGTGAGTATCGACACAGGATTGGTCAGAAACTGCAGAGAAAAGAGCGCTCTGTGGCTTTGGAGCTCACATCAAAGACCGGAGCAGCTTCTGGGGCCAGAGAGAGCGGCGTTTAAAACAGACACGGCGGTTTGGGAATCTCAGACTGATACAACGATGGGGACGAGTGGAATCGAGGGAGAGATAAATATTTTAGATTGATTTCAACGCAGAGGTAGTTCACAGTGCATGTTTAACACCTCCAGGATCATTAGGAATATCACGAACCCCAGACACGCTCGCCAACCGCACACGCTCAAGTAGAGAAGACCCAGGAATATATCAAGCTAGCGGTTACATTAGCGAGTCAAGTCAATTAGAATCATATCATGACTTTTGCAAACGCACAGTGCGCTGGGATCAGTGTGAGAGTCTGTTGAAATGTAGAGTTTTGAAAAAGACAGAATTTGAAAAGAAAGGAATTATTAGAGCAAGTGATTTCAGCTAAAAATATCCAAAACGTACTGTATCTCAGGCCAGGAGCCGAGCAGCCGCCGCAGCCGCATCAGCAGCAGCGCCCGTGGGCACATCCAGCGCGGCCTTTGCCTCGCGGTGGGCGGAGGCGGTTTGTTGTGTTTACTCGGCTGGTTTTCTGCCAACCTCGACTTTGACGAAGCAGTTTCCTATTTACTGTAAAAGGAGGTCTGGAAAGATGTCGTTTGAAGTTTGCGGTGAGAAAGTTTGGCCGTTTTGAACAATCAGAGAGAAGCAAAATAAACGGGAGACTGCTGCGAGACGGAGACGACTCCCAAAGGTCCATTGTTTTAAAAAACTATATTCTGGGAAACTACTGCGTGTGATGTCATAGTGGTACAAGATTCAAGAATGTATTTGCCATTTGCAGTAAAACCACAATGGAATAACTGTGCAAGACCAAAAAGAAGAAAGCACACACCAGAGCTCTCGGCGCCATGTGACATCATACTATCACCGGACTGAGCCTGGAGCTTTTAGGCAGAAGGGGCGGAGCTTGAATACATCTAATGGTATGAAGAGGTGAACGCATCTGAAAAGGGCTTAAAACTAAATTAAAAACATTTCAATGACATCACAAAGAAACGAGACACCATAGAAAGCGTCCAGAGTCTACTCAGTTTTTTAAAGGCAGGTTTTTCGGCCCCAGGTAGAGTCTGAGGAATTAAAGTGGCCCTCTTGCTAAAAAGTTTGGACACCCCTGGCCTAGAGCCACAGACAGGACCAAGACTCGTCAGACCGGTTTGAAAATCCACCAAAATCCGGAGACCGGTTTTTGTACATATTCAGTAATTTTAATCAACTGCACTGGTTTCCTGTGCCATGTTAGTGCCATATGAACCAACTGAGCACAGGGACTCTGAGGGGGCACAGGGACTAAAGATGGGGCGGCAGCATTCTATATTTGTGCAGCTAAAATCTGTAAGTTTTCCAGAAAATGTGAGACAGGCTTCTACTGTAATGTTCCCAACAGTTCTTTAGCTGTGCCTAACTGAAGGATTGTATAATTAATTAAATGGCCTGTATGATTATTTTCATCTGGTTTTGTTCATCCCTTTGAGCTGCTGTTGGATCAGAGCAACTCTAGAAAAACAATGGAAAATAAACATTTCAGAATCAGGTAAAAAACCTTGGACTGAGGACTGCCTGAATGTAAAAAGGTGCTGCACATTCCCATTATCGTGCTGGAAAAGCCAGCTGGACGTGCAAAGGTTACCACAGCGACAGGATGCGGTGGGAGGGGGCTAGCATAGCGCGGTACAGCCAACCCGACTTTGACGAGTTCTGTCTCATTTGAATACGATGGTGTTAATGAGGAGGCTTTCTCTGCGTCTGCAAACGCCGCCGTGACACCGTGATTGATGGGCAGCCTCCGCTCTCTTCACACAAAAGGCTCTTGGCAAAGTTTGGACAGAAGCACAAAGAAATGTAAACAATAATAATGCGCCGAGTCGACGTCTAATTTATTCAGAAAGTGAAAATGCAGTTGGTCATAACAGAGAGACAGAACAGTCTGAGATTCAGCAGAGAGAGGTCATGCGTGTCTTACTTATACTTTTCCAATCAGAAAGTCACGACTGTGTGAAAACTCTCAATGTTCTTTAAAAACATATTTTTGCATCGAACGAGCCCCGAGGGTCACTATTTGACACTTTGGGCTGAGAGTGGTTCTTTTTCACTTCTCTGCCGAAGATGATACGGGGACCTAAACATGCATGAATGTGAGTGATGAAGAACTAGTGAGTGATGAACTAGGGAGTGATGAAGAACTAGTGAGTGATGAAGAACTAGTGAGTGATGAAGAACTAGGGAGTGATGAAGAACTAGTGAGTGATGAAGAACTAGTGAGTGATGAAGAACTAGTGAGTGATGAAGAACTAGGGAGTGATGAAGAACTAGGAAGTGATGAAGAACTAGGGAGTGATGAAGAACTAGGGACTAATGAGTGATGAAGAACTAGGGAGTGATGAAGAACTAGGGACTGATGAAGAACTAGGGAGTGATGAAGAACTAGTGAGTGATGAAGAACTAGGGAGTGATGAAGAACTAGGGAGTGATGAAGAACTAGGGAGTGATAAAGAACTAGGGAGTGATAAAGAACTAGGGACTGATGAAGAACTAGGGAGTGATGAAGAACTAGGGACTAATGAGTGATGAAGAACTAGGGAGTGATGAAGAACTAGGGACTGATGAAGAACTAGGGAGTGATGAAGAACTAGTGAGTGATGAAGAACTAGGGAGTGATAAAGAACTAGGGACTGATGAAGAACTAGGGAGTGATGAAGAACTAGGGAGTGATTTACAGACCCCAGCTTTAAAGGTGCTCTAACCACTGTGGACATTATTGATCATAAATTCTATTCCATGTATTTTGTTTGGTCCTAAATCACAGTCTCAGTGGTTTCGGACGGCTTTACAAAGTTGTGGATTCGCCGACGCAGATCAGAGAATCGTGAGGAGACGGTCCACGGGGAGGGACACGACCATTGTTCATAAATGTTAACGACCAAAGAACCACTCATTTTCAGTGAAACGCCTTTTTCTGACGGTTCAAACTTCCATTTCAGCCTCTCTCATTCTGTTCCAACTCTGTCCGGTCCAATCTCTGCCTCACAAACCCAAAGGCTGGAGCTGCTGAGTGGGCTGGCGTGTTGTGGTGTGTAATAGTGTTTTGGGAGGCAGAAGGGGCGGCGGCGGCGGCGGTTGGTGGTGGTCGGCTGGCTCACCTCTGGCCCTTGCGTGGGACGGAGCCTCGGATCGCTCTCCCCCAGCGCTGGCCTGCCTTCCTGGCCTCTCCATCGGCCCCCTCAGCTGCCCACGCACCCATGCACTCATCCAGAAGGGAAAAACAGGAACGCCAACACACGGCTATTCAAATCAGGCTCATTCAGAGACGCTCTTTCTGGTCTTCGTGTTTAGCCGATGATAGATGCGTGAGTAGACATTATAGTTATTATGGCAGTTATTCAAACAGAAATGCTCCTATTTTCATAATCATGGTGTAATTTGGTGTTTATAATTGTTATGATAATTATATATTTTGGTTCCGTGCTGACGCAGTGGGGTCTAAGGCCCGTGATGATCCGCTCCTGTGAGTTTGTAATTACTGCACTTCCTGTGTTCAAACTGTTTCATTCTTTGTTTTTGAGGAATCTAAAAATGAAAACCTTTACATGTGTGGTTGTAAACAAAACAAATCATGCAAACGTTTCCATGAGACACAGGAAGCATGACTCCCACTCCAACATGGAGAGAGCGAGACGCTCTGGTCTCTCCCGCTCTGGTCTGTCCCGCTCTGGTCTGTCCCGCTCTGGTCTGTCCCGCTCTGGTCTGTCCCGCTCTGGTCTCTCCCTCTCTGGTCTCTCCCTCTCTGGTCTCTCTCCCTCTCTGGTCTCTCTCTATGGTCCCTCTGGTCTCTCTCTATGGTCTCTCGCTGGTATCTCTCTTTCTGGTCTCTCTCTGGTCTCTCTCTATGGTCCCTCTGGTCTCTCTCTGGTCTCTCTCTCTGGTCTCTCTCGCTCTGGTCTCCCGCTCTGGTCTCTACCGCTCTGGTCTCTACCGCTCTGGTCTCTACCGCTCTGGTCTCTACCGCTCTGGTCTCTACCGCTCTGGTCTCTACCGCTCTGGTCTGTCCCGCTCTGGTCTGTCCCGCTCTGGTCTGTCCCGCTCTGGTCTGTCCCGCTCTGGTCTGTCCCGCTCTGGTCTCTACCGCTCTGGTCTCTACCGCTCTGGTCTCTACCGCTCTGGTCTCTACCGCTCTGGTCTCTACCGCTCTGGTCTCTACCGCTCTGGTCTCTCCCGCTCTGGTCTCTCCCGCTCTGGTCTCTCCCGCTCTGGTCTCTCCCGCTCTGGTCTCTCCCGCTCTGGTCTCCCGCTCTGGTCTCTCCCGCTCTGGTCTCTACCGCTCTGGTCTCTACCGCTCTGGTCTGTCCCGCTCTGGTCTCTCCCGCTCTGGTCTCTCCCGCTCTGGTCTCTACCGCTCTGGTCTGTCCCGCTCTGGTCTCTCCCGCTCTGGTCTCTACCGCTCTGGTCTGTCCCGCTCTGGTCTGTCCCGCTCTGGTCTGTCCCGCTCTGGTCTGTCCCGCTCTGGTCTCTCCCTCTCTGGTCTCTCCCTCTCTGGTCTCTCTCTATGGTCCCTCTGGTCTCTCTCTATGGTCTCTCGCTGGTATCTCTCTTTCTGGTCTCTCGCTGGTGTCTCTCTTTCTGGTCTCTCTCTCTGGTCTCTCTCTATGGTCCTCTCGCTCTGGTCTCTCCGCTCTGGTCTCGACCGCTCTGGTCTCTACCGCTCTGGTCTCTACCGCTCTGGTCTCTACCGCTCTGGTCTCTACCGCTCTGGTCTCTACCGCTCTGGTCTCTACCGCTCTGGTCTCTACCGCTCTGGTCTCTACCGCTCTGGTCTCTACCGCTCTGGTCTCTACCGCTCTGGTCTCTCCCGCTCTGGTCTCTACCGCTCTGGTCTCTACCGCTCTGGTCTCTACCGCTCTGGTCTCTACCGCTCTGGTCTCTACCGCTCTGGTCTCTACCGCTCTGGTCTCTACCGCTCTGGTCTCTACCGCTCTGGTCTCTACCGCTCTGGTCTCTCCCGCTCTGGTCTCTCCCGCTCTGGTCTCTCCCGCTCTGGTCTCTCCCGCTCTGGTCTCTCCCGCTCTGGTCTCTCCCGCTCTGGTCTGTCCCGCTCTGGTCTGTCCCGCTCTGGTCTGTCCCGCTCTGGTCTGTCCCGCTCTGGTCTCTCCCGCTCTGGTCTCTCCCGCTCTGGTCTCTCCCGCTCTGGTCTCTCCCTCTCTGGTCTCTCCCTCTCTGGTCTCTCCCTCTCTGGTCTCTCTCTATGGTCTCTCGCTGGTGTCTCTCTTTCTGGTCTCTCTCTCTGGTCTCTCTCTCTGGTCTCTCTCTCTGGTCTCTCTCGCTCTGGTCTCTCGCTCTGGTCTGTCGCTCCGGTCTCTCGCTCTGGTCTCTCCCGCTCTGGTCTCTCCCGCTGGTCTCTCCGCCTGGTCTCTCCCGCTCTGGTCTCTCCGCTCTGGTCTCTACCGCTCTGGTCTCTACCGCTCTGGTCTCTCCCGCTCTGGTCTCTCCCGCTCTGGTCTCTCCCGCTCTGGTCTCTCCCGCTCTGGTCTCTCCCGCTCTGGTCTGTCCCGCTCTGGTCTCTCCCGCTCTGGTCTGTCCCGCTCTGGTCTGTCCCGCTCTGGTCTGTCCCGCTCTGGTCTGTCCCGCTCTGGTCTCTCCCTCTCTGGTCTCTCCCTCTCTGGTCTCTCCCTCTCTGGTCTCTCCCTCTCTGGTCTCTCCCTCTCTGGTCTCTCCCTCTCTGGTCTCTCTCTATGGTCCCTCTGGTCTCTCTCTATGGTCTCTCGCTGGTATCTCTCTTTCTGGTCTCTCGCTGGTATCTCTCTTTCTGGTCTCTCGCTGGTGTCTCTCTTTCTGGTCTCTCTCTCTGGTCTCTCTCGCTCTGGTCTCTCGCTCTGGTCTCTCGCTCCGGTCTCTCGCTCTGGTCTCTCGCTCTGGTCTATCCCGCTCTGGTCTCTACCGCTCTGGTCTGTCCCGCTCTGGTCTCTCCCGCTCTGGTCTCTCCCGCTCTGGTCTCTCCCGCTCTGGTCTCTCCCTCTCTGGTCTCTCCCTCTCTGGTCTCTCCCTCTCTGGTCTCTCTCTATGGTCTCTCGCTGGTGTCTCTCTTTCTGGTCTCTCTCTCTGGTCTCTCTCTCTGGTCTCTCTCGCTCTGGTCTCTCGCTCTGGTCTCTCGCTCCGGTCTCTCGCTCCGGTCTCTCGCTCCGGTCTCTCGCTCTGGTCTCTCCCGCTCTGGTCTCTCCCGCTCTGGTCTCTCCCGCTCTGGTCTCTACCGCTCTGGTCTCTACCGCTCTGGTCTCTACCGCTCTGGTCTGTCCCGCTCTGGTCTCTCCCGCTCTGGTCTCTCCCGCTCTGGTCTCTCCCGCTCTGGTCTCTCCCGCTCTGGTCTGTCCCGCTCTGGTCTCTCCCGCTCTGGTCTCTCCCGCTCTGGTCTCTACCGCTCTGGTCTGTCCCTCTCTGGTCTCTCTCTATGGTCCCTCTGGTCTCTCTCTATGGTCTCTCGCTGGTATCTCTCTTTCTGGTCTCTCGCTGGTGTCTCTCTTTCTGGTCTCTCTCTCTGGTCTCTCGCTCTGGTCTCTCGCTCCGGTCTCTCGCTCTGGTCTCTCGCTCTGGTCTATCCCGCTCTGGTCTCTACCGCTCTGGTCTCTACCGCTCTGGTCTGTCCCGCTCTGGTCTCTCCCTCTCTGGTCTCTCCCTCTCTGGTCTCTCCCTCTCTGGTCTCTCCCTCTCTGGTCTCTCTCTATGGTCTCTCGCTGGTGTCTCTCTTTCTGGTCTCTCTCTCTGGTCTCTCTCTCTGGTCTCTCTCGCTCTGGTCTCTCGCTCTGGTCTCTCGCTCCGGTCTCTCGCTCCGGTCTCTACCGCTCTGGTCTCTCCCGCTCTGGTCTCTCCCGCTCTGGTCTCTCCCGCTCTGGTCTCTCCCGCTCTGGTCTCTCCCGCTCTGGTCTCTCCCGCTCTGGTCTCTCCCGCTCTGGTCTCTCCCGCTCTGGTCTCTCCCGCTCTGGTCTCTCCCGCTCTGGTCTCTCCCGCTCTGGTCTCTCCCGCTCTGGTCTCTCCCGCTCTGGTCTCTCCCGCTCTGGTCTCTCCCGCTCTGGTCTCTCCCGCTCTGGTCTCTACCGCTCTGGTCTCTCCCGCTCTGGTCTCTCCCGCTCTGGTCTCTCCCGCTCTGGTCTCTCCCGCTCTGGTCTCTACCGCTCTGGTCTGTCCCGCTCTGGTCTCTACCGCTCTGGTCTCTACCGCTCTGGTCTCTCCCGCTCTGGTCTGTCCCGCTCTGGTCTGTCCCGCTCTGGTCTGTCCCGCTCTGGTCTGTCCCGCTCTGGTCTCTCCCTCTCTGGTCTCTCCCTCTCTGGTCTCTCCCTCTCTGGTCTCTCCCTCTCTGGTCTCTCCCTCTCTGGTCTCTCCCTCTCTGGTCTCTCCCTCTCTGGTCACTCTCTATGGTCCCTCTGGTCTCTCTCTATGGTCTCTCGCTGGTATCTCTCTTTCTGGTCTCTCGCTGGTGTCTCTCTTTCTGGTCTCTCTCTCTGGTCTCTCTCTCTGGTCTCTCGCTCTGGTCTCTCGCTCTGGTCTCTCGCTCCGGTCTCTCACTCTGGTCTCTCGCTCTGGTCTCTCGCTCTGGTCTCTCCCGCTCTGGTCTCTACCGCTCTGGTCTCTACCGCTCTGGTCTGTCCCGCTCTGGTCTGTCCCGCTCTGGTCTGTCCCACTCTGGTCTGTCCCGCTCTGGTCTCTCCCGCTCTGGTCTCTCCCGCTCTGGTCTGTCCCGCTCTGGTCTTTCACGCTCTGGTCTTTCACGCTCTGGTCTTTCACGCTCTGGTCTGTCCCGCTCTGGTCTCTCCCTCTCTGGTCTCTCTCTATGGTCTCTCGCTGGTATCTCTCTTTCTGGTCTCTCGCTGGTGTCTCTCTTTCTGGTCTCTCTCTGGTCTCTCTCTATGATCCCTCTGGTCTCTCTCGCTCTGGTCTCCCTCTCTGGTCTCTCCCGCTCTGGTCTCCCGCTCTGGTCTCTCCCGCTCTGGTCTCTACCGCTCTGGTCTCTACCGCTCTGGTCTCTACCGCTCTGGTCTCTACCGCTCTGGTCTCTCCCGCTCTGGTCTCTCCCGCTCTGGTCTCTCCCGCTCTGGTCTCTCCCGCTCTGGTCTGTCCCGCTCTGGTCTGTCCCGCTCTGGTCTCTCCCGCTCTGGTCTCTCCCGCTCTGGTCTCTCCCGCTCTGGTCTCTCCCGCTCTGGTCTCTCCCTCTCTGGTCTCTCCCTCTCTGGTCTCTCTCTATGGTCCCTCTGGTCTCTCTCTATGGTCTCTCGCTGGTATCTCTCTTTCTGGTCTCTCGCTGGTGTCTCTCTTTCTGGTCTCTCTCTCTGGTCTCTCTCTCTGGTCTCTCTCGCTCTGGTCTCTACCGCTCTGGTCTCTACCGCTCTGGTCTCTACCGCTCTGGTCTCTACCGCTCTGGTCTCTACCGCTCTGGTCTGTCCCGCTCTGGTCTGTCCCGCTCTGGTCTGTCCCGCTCTGGTCTGTCCCGCTCTGGTCTGTCCCGCTCTGGTCTGTCCCGCTCTGGTCTGTCCCGCTCTGGTCTCTCCCGCTCTGGTCTGTCCCGCTCTGGTCTCTCCCGCTCTGGTCTGTCCCGCTCTGGTCTGTCCCGCTCTGGTCTGTCCCGCTCTGGTCTCTCCCTCTCTGGTCTCTCCCTCTCTGGTCTCTCCCTCTCTGGTCTCTCTCTATGGTCCCTCTGGTCTCTCTCTATGGTCTCTCGCTGGTATCTGTCTTTCTGGTCTCTCGCTGGTGTCTCTTTCTGGTCTCTCTCTGGTCTCTCTCTATGGTCCCTCTGGTCTCTCTCGCTCTGGTCTCCCGCTCTGGTCTCTCCCGCTCTGGTCTCTCCCGCTCTGGTCTCTCCCGCTCTGGTCTCTCCCGCTCTGGTCTCTCCCGCTCTGGTCTCTCCCGCTCTGGTCTCTCCCGCTCTGGTCTCTCCCCTCTCTGGTCTCTCCCTCTCTGGTCTGTCCCGCTCTGGTCTGTCCCGCTCTGGTCTGTCCCGCTCTGGTCTGTCCCGCTCTGGTCTCTCCCGCTCTGGTCTCTCCCGCTCTGGTCTCTCCCGCTCTGGTCTCTCCCGCTCTGGTCTCTCCCGCTCTGGTCTGTCCCGCTCTGGTCTGTCCCGCTCTGGTCTGTCCCGCTCTGGTCTGTCCCGCTCTGGTCTCTACCGCTCTGGTCTCTACCGCTCTGGTCTCTACCGCATACCGCTCTGGTCTCTACCGCTCTGGTCTCTACCGCTCTGGTCTCTACCGCTCTGGTCTGTCCCGCTCTGGTCTGTCCCGCTCTGGTCTGTCCCCGCTCTGGTCTCTCCCGCTCTGGTCTCTCCCGCTCTGGTCTCTCCGCTCTGGTCTGTCCCGCTCTGGTCTGTCCCGCTCTGGTCTGTCCCGCTCTGGTCTCTACCGCTCTGGTCTCTACCGCTCTGGTCTCTACCGCTCTGGTCTCTCCCGCTCTGGTCTCTCCGCTCTGGTCTCTCCCGCTCTGGTCTCTCCCGCTCTGGTCTCTCCCGCTCTGGTCGGGAAAAGAGGAGAGCGGGAAAAAGAGGAGAGCGGGAAAAGAGGAGAGCGGGAAAAAGAGGAGAGCGGGAAAAAGAGGAGAGCGGGAATAAGAGGAGAGCGGGAAAAAGAGGAGAGCGGGAAAAAGAGGAGAGCGGGAAAAAGAGGAGAGCGGGAAAAAGAGGAGAGCGGGAAAAAGAGGAGAGCGGGAAAAAGAGGAGAGCGGGAAAAAGAGGAGAGCGGGAAAAAGAGGAGAGCGGGAAAAAGAGGAGAGCGGGAAAAAGAGGAGAGCGGGAAAAAGAGGAGAGCGGGAAAAAGAGGAGAGCGGGAAAAAGAGGAGAGCGGGAAAAAGAGGAGAGCGGGAAAAAGAGGAGAGCGGGAAAAAGAGGAGAGCGGGAAAAAGAGGAGAGCGGGAAAAAGAGGAGAGCGGGAAAAAGAGGAGAGCGGGAAAAAGAGGAGAGCGGGAAAAAGAGGAGAGCGGAAAAGAGGAGAGCGGGAAAAAGAGGAGAGCGGGAAAAGAGGAGAGCGGGAAAAAGAGGAGAGCGGGAAAAAGAGGAGAGCGGGAAAAAGAGGAGAGCGGGAAAAAGAGGAGAGCGGGAAAAAGAGGAGAGCGGGAAAAAGAGGAGAGCGGGAAAAGAGGAGAGCGGGAAAAAGAGGAGAGCGGGAAAAAGAGGAGAGCGGGAAAAAGAGGAGAGCGGGAAAAAGAGGAGAGCGGGAAAAAGAGGAGAGCGGGAAAAAGAGGAGAGCGGGAAAAAGAGGAGAGCGGGAAAAGAGGAGAGCGGGAAAAAGAGGAGAGCGGGAAAAGAGGAGAGCGGGAAAAAGAGGAGAGCGGGAAAAAGAGGAGAGCGGGAAAAAGAGGAGAGCGGGAAAAAGAGGAGAGCGGGAAAAAGAGGAGAGCGGGAAAAAGAGGAGAGCGGGAAAAGAGGAGAGCGGGAAAAAGAGGAGAGCGGGAAAAAGAGGAGAGCGGGAAAAAGAGGAGAGCGGGAAAAGAGGAGAGCGGGAAAAAGAGGAGAGCGGGAAAAAGAGGAGAGCGGGAAAAAGAGGAGAGCGGGAAAAAGAGGAGAGCGGGAAAAAGAGGAGAGCGGGAAAAAGAGGAGAGCGGGAAAAAGAGGAGAGCGGGAAAAAGAGGAGAGCGGGAAAAGAGGAGAGCGGGAAAAAGAGGAGAGCGGGAAAAAGAGGAGAGCGGGAAAAAGAGGAGAGCGGGAATAAGAGGAGAGCGGGAAAAAGAGGAGAGCGGGAAAAAGAGGAGAGCGGGAAAAAGAGGAGAGCGGGAAAAAGAGGAGAGCGGGAATAAGAGGAAAAAAAGAGGAGAGCGGGAAAAAGAGGAGAGCGGGAAAAAGAGGAGAGCGGGAAAAAGAGGAGAGCGGGAAAAAGAGGAGAGCGGGAAAAAGAGGAGAGCGGGAAAAAGAGGAGAGCGGGAAAAAGAGGAGAGCGGGGGGGAAAAAGAGGAGAGCGGGAAAAAGAGGAGAGCGGGAAAAAGAGGCGGGGGAAAAAGAGGGAGAGCGGGAAAAAGAGGAGAGCGGGAAAAAGAGGAGAGCGGGAAAAAGAGGAGAGCGGGAAAAAGAGGAGAGCGGGAAAAAGAGGAGAGCGGGAAAAAGAAGAGCGGGAAAAACGAGGAGAGCGGGGAAAAAGAGGAGAGCGGAAAAAAGAGGTGAGCGGGAAAAAGAGGAGAGCGGGAAAAAGAGGAGAGCGGGAAAAAGAGGAGAGCGGGAAAAAGAGGAGAGCGGAAAAAGAGGAGAGCGGGAAAAAGAGGAGAGCGGGAAAAAGAGGAGAGCGGGAAAAAGAGGAGAGCGGGAAAAAGAGGAGAGCGGGAAAAAGAGGAGAGCGGGAAAAAGAGGAGAGGGGAAAAAGAGGAGAGCGGGAAAAAGAGGAGAGCGGGAAAAAGAGGAGAGCGGGAAAAAGAGGAGAGCGGGAAAAAGAGGAGAGCGGGAAAAGAGGAGAG
This sequence comes from Knipowitschia caucasica, assembly GCA_964034765.1. Lineage (NCBI taxonomy): Eukaryota > Metazoa > Chordata > Actinopteri > Gobiiformes > Gobiidae > Knipowitschia > Knipowitschia caucasica. Next base: position 1,778,236 of record OZ035844.1, on the reverse strand, counting down.
CGGGAAAAAGAGGAGAGCGGGAAAAAGAGGAGAGCGGGAAAAGAGGAGAGCGGGAAAAAGAGGAGAGCGGGAATAAGAGGAGAGCGGGAAAAAGAGGAGAGCGGGAAAAAGAGGAGAGCGGGAAAAAAGAGGAGAGCGGGAAAAAAGAGGAGAGCGGGAAAAAGAGGAGAGCGGGAAAAAGAGGAGAGCGGGAAAAAGAGGAGAGCGGGAAAAAGAGGAGAGCGGGAAAAAGAGGAGAGCGGGAAAAAGAGGAGAGCGGGAAAAAGAGGAGAGCGGGAAAAAGAGGAGAGCGGGAAAAAGAGGAGAGCGGGAAAAAGAGGAGAGCGGGAAAAAGAGGAGAGCGGGAAAAAGAGGAGAGCGGGAAAAAGAGGAGAGCGGGAAAAAGAGGAGAGCGGGAAAAAGAGGAGAGCGGGAAAAAGAGGAGAGCGGGAAAAAGAGGAGAGCGGGAAAAAGAGGAGAGCGGGAAAAAGAGGAGAGCGGGAAAAAGAGGAGAGCGGGAAAAAGAGGAGAGCGGGAAAAAGAGGAGAGCGGGAAAAAGAGGAGAGCGGGAAAAAGAGGAGAGCGGGAAAAAGAGGAGAGCGGGAAAAAGAGGAGAGCGGGAAAAAGAGGAGAGCGGGAAAAAGAGGAGAGCGGGAAAAAGAGGAGAGCGGGAAAAAGAGGAGAGCGGGAAAAAGAGGAGAGCGGGAAAAAGAGGAGAGCGGGAAAAAGAGGAGAGCGGGAAAAAGAGGAGAGCGGGAAAAAGAGGAGAGCGGGAAAAAGAGGAGAGCGGGAAAAAGAGGAGAGCGGGAAAAAGAGGAGAGCGGGAAAAAGAGGAGAGCGGGAAAAAGAGGAGAGCGGGAAAAAGAGGAGAGCGGGAAAAAGAGGAGAGCGGGAAAAAGAGGAGAGCGGGAAAAAGAGGAGAGCGGGAAAAAGAGGAGAGCGGGAAAAAGAGGAGAGCGGGAAAAAGAGGAGAGCGGGAAAAAGAGGAGAGCGGGAAAAAGAGGAGAGCGGGAAAAAGAGGAGAGCGGGAAAAAGAGGAGAGCGGGAAAAAGAGGAGAGCGGGAAAAAGAGGAGAGCGGGAAAAAGAGGAGAGCGGGAAAAAGAGGAGAGCGGGAAAAAGAGGAGAGCGGGAAAAAGAGGAGAGCGGGAAAAAGAGGAGAGCGGGAAAAAGAGGAGAGCGGGAAAAAGAGGAGAGCGGGAAAAAGAGGAGAGCGGGAAAAAGAGGAGAGCGGGAAAAAGAGGAGAGCGGGAAAAAGAGGAGAGCGGGAAAAAGAGGAGAGCGGGAAAAAGAGGAGAGCGGGAAAAAGAGGAGAGCGGGAAAAAGAGGAGAGCGGGAAAAAGAGGAGAGCGGGAAAAAGAGGAGAGCGGGAAAAAGAGGAGAGCGGGAAAAAGAGGAGAGCGGGAAAAAGAGGAGAGCGGGAAAAGAGGAGAGCGGGAAAAAGAGGAGAGCGGGAAAAAGAGGAGAGCGGGAAAAAGAGGAGAGCGGGAAAAAGAGGAGAGAGCGGGAAAAAGAGGAGAGCGGGAAAAAGAGGAGAGCGGGAAAAAAGAGGAGAGCGGGAAAAAAAGAGGAGAGCGGGAAAAAGAGGAGAGCGGGAAAAAGAGGAGAGCGGGAAAAAGAGGAGAGCGGGAAAAAGAGGAGAGCGGGAAAAAGAGGAGAGCGGGAAAAAGAGGAGAGGGAGAGCGGGAAAAAGAGGAGAGCGGGAAAAAGAGGAGAGCGGGAAAAAGAGGAGAGCGGGAGAGGGGAAAAGAGGAGAGCGGGAAAAAGAGGAGAGCGGGAAAAAGAGGAGAGCGGGAAAAGAGGAGAGCGGGAGGAGAGCGGGAAAAAGAGGAGAGCGGGAAAAAGAGGAGAGCGGGAAAAAAAAGAGGAAAAGAGCGGGAAAAAGAGGAGAGCGGGAAAAAGAGGAGAGCGGGAAAAAGAGGAGAGCGGGAAAAAGAGGAGAGCGGGAAAAAGAGGAGAGCGGGAATAAGAGGAGAGCGGGAAAAAGAGGAGAGCGGGAAAAGAGGAGAGCGGGAAAAAGAGAGAGAGCGGGAAAAAGAGGAGAGCGGGAAAAAGAGGAGAGCGGGAAAAAGAGGAGAGCGGGAAAAAGAGGAGAGCGGGAAAAAGAGGAGAGCGGGAAAAAGAAAGAGCGGGAAAAAGAGGAGAGCGGGAAAAAGAGGAGAGCGGGAATAAGAGGAGAGCGGGAAAAAGAGGAGAGCGGGAAAAAGAGGAGAGCGGGAAAAAGAGGGAGAGCGGGAAAAAGAGGAGAGCGGGAATAAGAGGAGAGCGGGAAAAAGAGGAGAGCGGGAAAAAGAGGAGAGCGGGAAAAAGAGGAGAGCGGGAAAAAGAGGAGAGCGGGAAAAAGAGGAGAGCGGGAAAAAGAGGAGAGCGGGAAAAAGAGGAGAGCGGGAAAAAGAGGAGAGCGGGAAAAAGAGGAGAGCGGGAAAAAAGAGGAGAGCGGGAAAAAGAGGAGAGCGGGAAAAAGAGGAGAGCGGGAAAAAGAGGAGAGCGGGAAAAAGCGGGAAAAAGAGGAGAGCGGGAAAAAGAGGAGAGAGCGGGAAAAAGAGGAGAGCGGGAAAAAGAGGAGAGCGGGAAAAAGAGGAGAGCGGGAAAAAGAGGAGAGCGGGAAAAAGAGGAGAGCGGGAAAAGAGGAAGAAAAAAAGAGGAGAGCGGGAAAAAGAGGAGAGCGGGAAAAAGAGGAGAGCGGGAAAAGAGGAGAGCGGGAAAAAGAGGAGAGCGGGAAAAAAGAGGAGAGCGGGAAAAAGAGGAGAGCGGGAAAAAAAAGAGGAGAGCGGGAAAAAGAGGAGAGCGGGAAAAAGAGGAGAGCGGGAAAAAGAGGAGAGCGGGAAAAAGAGGAGAGCGGGAAAAAGAGGAGAGCGGGAAAAAGAGGAGAGCGGGAAAAAGAGGAGAGCGGGAAAAGAGGAGAGCGGGAAAAAGAGGAGAGCGGGAAAAAGAGGAGAGCGGGAAAAAGAGGAGAGCGGGAAAAAGAGGAGAGCGGGAAAAAGAGGAGAGCGGGAAAAAAAAAGAGGAGAGCGGGAAAAGAGGAGAGCGGGAAAAAGAGGAGAGCGGGAAAAAGAGGAGAGCGGGAAAAAGAGGAGAGCGGGAAAAAGAGGAGAGCGGGAATAAGAGGAGAGCGGGAAAAAGAGGAGAGCGGGAAAAAGAGGAGAGCGGGAAAAAGAGGAGAGCGGGAAAAAGAGGAGAGCGGGAAAAAGAGGAGAGCGGGAAAAAGAGGAGAGCGGGAAAAAGAGGAGAGCGGGAAAAAAGAGGAGAGCGGGAAAAAGAGGAGAGCGGGAAAAAGAGGAGAGCGGGAAAAGAGGAGAGCGGGAAAAAGAGGAGAGCGGGAAAAAGAGGAGAGCGGGAAAAAGAGGAGAGCGGGAAAAAGAGGAGAGCGGGAAAAAGAGGAGAGCGGGGAAAAAGAGGAGAGCGGGAAAAAGAGGAGAGCGGGAAAAAGAGGAGAGCGGGAAAAAGAGGAGAGCGGGAAAAAGAGGAGAGCGGGAAAAAGAGGAGAGCGGAAAAAGGAGCGGGAAAAAGAGGAGAGCGGGAAAAAGAGGAGAGCGGGAAAAAGAGGAGAGCGGGAAAAAGAGGAGAGCGGGAAAAAGAGGAGAGCGGGAAAAAGAGGAGAGCGGGAAAAAGAGGAGAGCGGGAAAAAGAGGAGAGCGGGAAAAAGAGGAGAGCGGGAAAAAAGAGGAGAGCGGGAAAAAGAGGAGAGCGGGAAAAAGAGGAGAGCGGGAAAAAGAGGAGAGCGGGAAAAAGAGGAGAGCGGGAAAAAGAGGAGAGCGGGAAAAAGAGGAGAGCGGGAAAAAGAGGAGAGCGGGAAAAAGAGGAGAGCGGGAAAAAGAGGAGAGCGGGAAAAAGAGGAGAGCGGGAAAAAAGAGGAGAGCGGGAAAAAGAGGAGAGCGGGAAAAAGAGGAGAGCGGGAAAAAGAGAGCGGAAAAGAGGAGAGCGGGAAAAAGAGGAGAGCGGGAAAAAGAGGAGAGCGGGAAAAAGAGGAGAGCGGGAAAAAGAGGAGAGCGGGAATAAGAGGAGAGCGGGAAAAAGAGGAGAGCGGGAAAAAGAGGAGAGCGGGAATAAGAGGAGAGCGGGAAAAAGAGGAGAGCGGGAAAAAGAGGAGAGCGGGAAAAAGAGGAGAGCGGGAAAAAGAGGAGAGCGGGAAAAAGAGGAGAGCGGGAATAAGAGGAGAGCGGGAAAAAGAGGAGAGCGGGAAAAAGAGGAGAGCGGGAAAAAGAGGAGAGCGGGAAAAAGAGGAGAGCGGGAAAAGAGGAGAGCGGGAAAAAGAGGAGAGGAGGGGAAAAGAGGAGAGCGGGAAAAAGAGGAGAGCGGGGAAAAGAGGAGAGCGGGAAAAAGAGGAGAGCGGGAAAAAGAGGAGAGCGGGAAAAAGAGGAGAGCGGGAAAAAGAGGAGAGCGGGAATAAGAGGAGAGCGGGAAAAAGAGGAGAGCGGGAAAAAGAGGAGAGCGGGAAAAAGAGGAGAGCGGGAAAAAGAGGAGAGCGGGAAAAAGAGGAGAGCGGGAAAAGAGGAGAGCGGGAAAAAGAGGAGAGCGGAAAAAGAGGAGAGCGGGAAAAAGAGGAGAGCGGGAAAAAGAGGAGAGCGGGAAAAAGAGGAGAGCGGGAAAAAGAGGAGAGCGGGAAAAAGAGGAGAGCGGGAAAAAGAGGAGAGCGGGAAAAAGAGGAGAGCGGGAAAAAGAGGAGAGCGGGAAAAAGAGGAGAGCGGGAAAAAGAGGAGAGCGGGAAAAAGAGGAGAGCGGGAAAAAGAGGAGAGCGGGAATAAGAGGAGAGCGGGAAAAAGAGGAGAGCGGGAAAAAGAGAGAGCGGGAAAAAGAGGAGAGCGGGAAAAAGAGGAGAGCGGGAAAAAGAGGAGAGCGGGAAAAAGAGGAGAGCGGGAAAAAGAGGAGAGCGGGAAAAAGAGGAGAGCGGGAAAAAGAGGGGAAAAGAGGAGCGGGAAAAAGAGGAGAGCGGGAAAAAGAGGAGAGCGGGCGGAAAAAGAGGAGAGCGGGAAAAAGAGGAGAGCGGGAAAAAGAGGAGAGCGGGAAAAAGAGGAGAGCGGGAAAAAGAGGAGAGCGGGAAAAAGAGGAGAGCGGGAAAAAGAGGAGAGCGGGAAAAAGAGGAGAGCGGGAAAAAGAGGAGAGCGGGAAAAAGAGGAGAGCGGGAAAAAGAGGAGAGCGGGAAAAAGAGGAGAGCGGGAAAAAGAGGAGAGCGGGAAAAAGAGGAGAGCGGGCAAAAGAGGAGAGCGGGAAAAAGAGGAGAGCGGGAAAAAGAGGAGAGCGGGAAAAAGAGGAGAGCGGGAAAAAGAGGAGAGCGGGAATAAGAGGAGAGCGGGAAAAAGAGGAGAGCGGGAAAAAGAGGAGAGCGGGAAAAAGAGGAGAGCGGGAAAAAGAGGAGAGCGGGAAAAAGAGGAGAGCGGGAAAAAGAGGAGAGCGGGAAAAAGAGGAGAGCGGGAAAAAGAGGAGAGCGGGAAAAAGAGGAGAGCGGGAAAAAGAGGAGAGAGCGGGAAAAAGAGGAGAGCGGGAATAAGAGGAGAGCGGGAAAAAGAGGAGAGCGGGAAAAAGAGGAGAGCGGGAAAAAGAGGAGAGCGGGAAAAGAGGAGAGCGGGAAAAAGAGGAGAGCGGGAAAAAGAGGAGAGCGGGAAAAAGAGGAGAGCGGGAATAAGAGGAGAGCGGGAAAAAGAGGAGAGCGGGAAAAAGAGGAGAGCGGGAAAAAGAGGAGAGCGGGAATAAGAGGAGAGCGGGAAAAAGAGGAGAGCGGGAAAAAGAGGAGAGCGGGAAAAAGAGGAGAGCGGGAAAAAGAGGAGAGCGGGAAAAAGAGAGGAGAGCGGGAAAAAGAGGAGAGCGGGAAAAAGAGGAGAGCGGGAAAAAGAGGAGAGCGGGAAAAAGAGGAGAGCGGGAATAAGAGGAGAGCGGGAAAAAGAGGAGAGGAGGGAAAAAGAGGAGAGCGGGAAAAAGAGGAGAGCGGGAAAAAGAGGAGAGCGGGAAAAGAGGAGAGCGGGAAAAAGAGGAGAGCGGGAAAAAGAGAGAGAGCGGGAAAAAGAGGAGAGCGGGAAAAAGAGGAGAGCGGGAAAAAGAGGAGAGCGGGAAAAAGAGGAGAGCGGGAAAAAGAGGAGAGCGGGAAAAAGAGGAGAGCGGGAAAAAGAGCGGGAAAAGAGGAGAGCGGGAAAAGAGGAGAGCGGGAAAAAGAGGAGAGCGGGAAAAAGAGGAGAGCGGGAAAAAGAGGAGAGCGGGAAAAGAGGAGAGCGGGAAAAAGAGGAGAGCGGGAAAAAGAGGAGAGCGGGAAAAAGAGGAGAGCGGGAAAAAGAGGAGAGCGGAAAAAGAGGAGAGCGGGAATAAGAGGAGAGCGGGAAAAAGAGGAGAGCGGGAAAAAGAGGAGAGCGGGAAAAAGAGGAGAGCGGGAAAAAGAGGAGAGCGGGAATAAGAGGAGAGCGGGAAAAAGAGGAGAGCGGGAAAAAGAGGAGAGCGGGAAAAAGAGGAGAGCGGGAAAAAGAGGAGAGCGGGAATAAGAGGAGAGCGGGAAAAAGAGGAGAGCGGGAAAAAGAGGAGAGCGGGAAAAAGAGGAGAGCGGGAAAAAGAGGAGAGCGGGAAAAAGAGGAGAGCGGGAAAAAGAGGAGAGCGGGAAAAAGAGGAGAGCGGGAAAAAGAGGAGAGCGGGAAAAAGAGGAGAGCGGGAATAAGAGGAGAGCGGGAAAAAAGAGGAGAGCGGGAAAAAGAGGAGAGCGGGAAAAAGAGGAGAGCGGGAAAAAGAGGAGAGCGGGAAAAAGAGGAGAGCGGGAAAAAGAGGAGAGCGGGAAAAAGAGAGAGAGCGGGGGAAAAAGAGGAGAGCGGGAAAAAGAGGAGAGCGGGAAAAAGAGGAGAGCGGGAAAAAGAGGAGAGCGGGAAAAAGAGGAGAGCGGGAAAAAGAGGAGAGCGGGAAAAAGAGGAGAGCGGGAAAAAGAGGAGAGCGGGAAAAAGAGGAGGAGCGGGAAAAAGAGGAGAGCGGGAAAAAGAGGAGAGCGGGAAAAAGAGGAGAGCGGGAAAAAAGGAGAGCGGGGAAAAGAGGAGAGCGGGAAAAAGAGGAGAGCGGGAAAAAGAGGAGAGCGGGAAAAAGAGGAGAGCGGGAAAAAGAGGAGAGCGGGAAAAAGAGGAGAGCGGGAAAAAGAGGAGAGCGGGAAAAAGAGGAGAGCGGGAAAAAGAGGAGAGCGGGAAAAAGAGAAGAGAGCGGGAAAAAGAGGAGAGCGGGAAAAAGAGGAGAGCGGGAAAAAGAGGAGAGCGGGAAAAAGAGGAGAGCGGAAAAAGAGGAGAGCGGGAAAAAGAGGAGAGCGGGAAAAAGAGGAGAGCGGGAAAAAGAGAGAGCGGGAAAAGAGGAGAGCGGGAAAAAGAGGAGAGCGGGAAAAAGAGGAGAGCGGGAAAAAGAGGAGAGCGGGAAAAGAGGAGAGCGGGAAAAAGAGGAGAGCGGGAAAAAAGAGGAGAGCGGGAAAAAGAGGAGAGCGGGAAAAAGAGGAGAGCGGGAAAAAGAGGAGAGCGGGGGAAAAAGAGGAGAGCGGGAAAAAGAGGAGAGCGGGAAAAGAGAAGGGAAAAGAGGAGAGCGGGAAAAAGAGGAGAGCGGGAAAAAGAGGAGAGCGGGAAAAGAGGAGAGCGGGAAAAAGAGGAGAGCGGGAAAAAGAGGAGAGCGGGAAAAAGAGGAGAGCGGGAAAAAGAGGAGAGCGGGAAAAAGAGGAGAGCGGGAAAAAGAGGAGAGCGGGAAAAAGAGGAGAGCGGGAAAAAGAGGAGAGCGGGAAAAAGAGGAGAGCGGGAAAAAGAGGAGAGCGGGAAAAAGAGGAGAGCGGGAAAAAGAGGAGAGCGGGAAAAAGAGGAGAGCGGGAAAAAGAGGAGAGCGGGAAAAGGAGAGCGGGAAAAAGAGGAGAGCGGGGGAGAGGGAAAGAGGAGAGCGGGAAAAGAGGGACGGGAAAAAGAGGAGAGCGGGAAAAAGAGGAGAGCGGGAAAAAGAGGAGAGCGGGAAAAAGAGGAGAGCGGGAAAAAGGGAGAGCGGGAAAAAGAGGAGAGCGGGAAAAAGAGGAGAGGGGGAATAAGAGGAGAGCGGGAAAAAGAGGAGAGCGGGAAAAAGAGGAGAGCGGGAAAAAGAGGAGAGCGGGAAAAAGAGGAGAGCGGGAATAAGAGGAGAGCGGGAAAAAGAGGAGAGCGGGAAAAAGAGGAGAGCGGGAAAAAGAGGAGAGCGGGAAAAAGAGGAGAGCGGGAAAAAGAGGAGAGCGGGAATAAGAGGAGAGCGGGAAAAAGAGGAGAGCGGGAAAAAAACAGACGCAATCAAAGTGAAATTATTTACGAATGTCGCGTTGATTTTCAGTGGTTTTTAGCTAATGGCCAAAAGATTACAACTCCAGCTTTATGGATGATGCAAACTGACTATAAAGCTGGTTCAGGCCATATCGGCAGGTGAAAGCCAAATCCTGTCAGAGCTTTGACGCTAAGCAGGGCAGGGACTGGTTAGTGCTGTGATGGGAGACCTCTGGGAACAGCAGGAGTCACAGTGGGGATGTAAAGTGTCAAACTGTGGCTGTGTCCTTAGGCCAGTGTCTCCCAAAGTGGGGTCCCGCGGAGGGTACTGCAGGGGGGCCGCGGGAGGTCATAAAAAAAAAAATATATAATATAATTATTTAATGTTAAATTTATAATGTTTTGTTTGTAATATTAAAATATTTGTGTTCATTATTTGACTTGAATAATCCACTGTAATCATTTTTGTATTACAATGTTTGTAGCAGAGGCTATTTCCCCAAAATAAAATAACCAGAAGAGCCTATTCTTAATGTTGTCTTCTTGGTTATTATTTTGGGGGGCCACGCAGACCCGTCAGATTTTTAAGGGGGCCTCGGTGTTACTGAGTTTGGGAATGGCTGCTTTAAGTAATACACTTCACCAACATTTAGAAAGTGTGTGTGTGTGAATGGTTGGTGGTGGCGGGAGGGTGCCCCAGGGCAGCTGTGGCTACAGTAGTAGTTTATCACCACTGTAGACTTTGAGAGGAAGAATGCTGCAAATGTGGTTAGACTTTTTCTCATCTGACTCTGAAATCTTAAAAACAAACGTTTCTTTTCCGTGAGTGACACTGTTGGAGGCAGGAGTCTTCACTACAGAGCGGCTCCGGGGTCAGAACGCAGAAAAGTGCGCCCCACTATTTGAGAAGGACAGGTGTAAGCTACATCACTTTGACTATAACCCCCATAACATATCGCTGGCTAGCTTATGCTAGTTATTCATGTTGTAGCATAGCCCTAACTTCACCTTGACCTTGATACATGCTAACTAACATGACTGTGAGATAGATACATGCTAACTAACATGACTGTGAGCTATAGATACATGCTAACTAACATGACTGTGAGCTAGATACATGATACATGCTAACTAACATGACTGTGAGCTATAGATTACATGCTAACATGACTAGATAGATCATAACAACATGACTGTGAGCTATAGATACATGCTAACTAACATGACTGTGAGTATAGATACTGAACTAACATGATGTGAGCTAGATACATGCTAACTAACATGACTGTGAGATAGAGATACATGCTAACTAACATGACTGTGAGCTAGATACATGCTAACTAACATGACTGTGAGCTAGATACATGCTAACTAACATGACTGTGAGCTATAGATACATGCTAACTAACATGACTGTGAGCTAACTACATGCTAACTAACATGACTGTGAGCTAGATACATGCTAACTAACATGACTGTGAGCTAGATACATGCTAAGTACCTAACATGACTGTGAGCTAGATACATGCTAACTAACATGACTGTGAGCTAGATACATGCTAACTAACATGACTGTGAGATAGATACATGCTAACTAACATGACTGTGAGCTAGATACATGCTAACTAACATGACTGTGAGCTAGATACATGCTAACTAACATGACTGTGAGCTATAGATACATGCTAACTAACATGACTGTGAGCTAGATACATGCTAACTAACATGACTGTGAGCTATAGATACATGCTAACTAACATGACTGTGAGATAGATACATGCTAACTAACATGACTGTGAGATAGATACATGCTAACTAACATGACTGTGAGCTAGATACATGCTAACTAACATGACTGTGAGCTAGATACATGCTAACTAACATGACTGTGAGCTAGATACATGCTAACTAACATGACTGTGAGCTAGATACATGCTAACTAACATGACTGTGAGCTAGATACATGCTAACTAACATGACTGTGAGATAGATACATGCTAACTAACATGACTGTGAGCTAGATACATGCTAACTAACATGACTGTGAGCTAGATGCTAAAGGTAGACATGAAGAAACTCATTCCAACATGGCCGCCGTGTGTGTGTCACTGCGAGTACTGCTTCACTCTGGGCGTGTATCTTCGGGGATACTTCAAAGGCAGCTGGTGTTTGCTAGCTTCAGTCTAATTAGCCGCTCTGACGAACAGAACTTTGGCTCCTCAGATCCACGCAGCATGTTTTCTTTCACAGACATTGATGAAATAATCAGATTGAAAACAGGCCAGTCCTTTGATTAGAACAATATCATGTAAAATTTAACAATGTTTCCCATGAAATTCTGTTTGTAGCGACGTTAAAAGGAAGTCGTTTTCCTGAAGGCGTTCAAGAGATGCTACATTTTTACACTTTTCATAGGATTTGAGGCTGACGATGCAACAATGACTGGATCACACGCCGTATGCTAGCAGCAGCGGCAATGCTAGCATGAAGTCACATTGTTTAAGTTTCTGGTCTATATTTAATTATGCACACAACAAAGATTGAGAATTAATAAATATGAGGCGAGAAGGTGGATCAAAATAATAACCTCAAGAACGAGTATGTGTTCTGTCTGAACGTTATTAATTTACCTGTTTATTTTATTCTTATTTGGATTATTACAATAAAAACACAGAGAGACATTGGTCCAAAAGGAGCAGAGACCAATGTCACCGGGAGACACCAGGAGAGAGACCGGCATGATACTAGGAGAGAGACCAGAATGACACTAGGAGAGAGACCAGAATGATACTAGGAGAGAGACCAGAATGACACTAGGAGAGAGACCAGAATGATACTAGGAGAGAGACCGGCATGATACTAGGAGAGAGACCAGAATGATACTAGGAGAGAGACCGGCATGATACTAGGAGAGAGACCAGAATGATACTAGGAGAGAGACCGGCATGATACTAGGAGAGAGACCAGAATGATACTAGGAGAGAGACCGGCATGATACTAGGAGAGAGACCAGAATGATACTAGGAGAGAGACCAGAATGATACTAGGAGAGAGACCAGAATGATACTAGGAGAGAGACCAGAATGATACTAGGAGAGAGACCAGAATGATACTAGGAGAGAGACCAGAATGATACTAGGAGAGAGACCAGAATGATACTAGGAGAGAGACCGGCATGATACTAGGAGAGAGACCAGAATGATACTAGGAGAGAGACCGGCATGATACTAGGAGAGAGACCAGAATGATACTAGGAGAGAGACCGGCATGATACTAGGAGAGAGACCAGAATGATACTAGGAGAGAGACCGGCATGATACTAGGAGAGAGACCGGCATGATACTAGGAGAGAGACCGGCATGATACTAGGAGAGAGACCGGCATGATACTAGGAGAGAGACCGGCATGATACTAGGAGAGAGACCGGCATGATACTAGGAGAGAGACCAGAATGATACTAGGAGAGAGACCAGAATGATACTAGGAGAGAGACCAGAATACTAGGAGAGAGACCGGCATGATACTAGGAGAGAGACCAGAATGATACTAGGAGAGAGACCGGCATGATACTAGGAGAGAGACCGGCATGATACTAGGAGAGAGACCGGCATGATACTAGGAGAGAGACCAGAATGATACTAGGAGAGAGACCGGCATGATACTAGGAGAGAGACCAGAATGATACTAGGAGAGAGACCGGCATGATACTAGGAGAGAGACCGGCATGATACTAGGAGAGAGACCAGAATGATACTAGGAGAGAGACCGGCATGATACTAGGAGAGAGACCGGCATGATACTAGGAGAGAGACCAGAATGACATCAGGAGAGAGACCGGCATGATACTAGGAGAGAGAGACCAGAATGACATCAGGAGAGAGACCGGCATGATACTAGGAGAGAGACCAGAATGATACTAGGAGAGAGACCAGAATGATACTAGGAGAGAGACCAGAATGATACTAGGAGAGAGACCAGAATGATACTAGGAGAGAGACCAGAATGATACTAGGAGAGAGACCAGAATGATACTAGGAGAGAGACCAGAATGATACTAGGAGAGAGACCAGAATGATACTAGGAGAGAGACCAGAATGATACTAGGAGAGAGACCAGAATGATACTAGGAGAGAGACCGGCATGATACTAGGAGAGAGACCAGAATGATACTAGGAGAGAGACCGGCATGATACTAGGAGAGAGACCAGAATGATACTAGGAGAGAGACCGGCATGATACTAGGAGAGAGACCAGAATGATACTAGGAGAGAGACCGGCATGATACTAGGAGAGAGACCAGAATGATACTAGGAGAGAGACCAGAATGATACTAGGAGAGAGACCGGCATGACACCAAGAGAGAAACCAGAATGACATCAGGAGAGAGACCTGCATGATACTAGGAGAGAGACCAGAATACTAGGAGAGAGACCGGCATGATACTAGGAGAGAGACCAGAATGATACTAGGAGAGAGACCGGCATGATACTAGGAGAGAGACCAGAATGATACTAGGAGAGAGACCAGAATGATACTAGGAGAGAGACCTGCATGATACTAGGAGAGAGACCAGAATGATACTAGGAGAGAGACCGGCATGACACCAAGAGAGAAACCAGAATGACATCAGGAGAGAGACCTGCATGATACTAGGAGAGAGACCAGAATGACACCAGGAGAGAGACCTGCATGATACTAGGAGAGAGACCAGAATGATACTAGGAGAGAGACCAGAATGATACTAGGAGAGAGACCAGAATGACACCAGGAGAGAGACCAGAATGACACCAGGAGAGAGACCAGCATGACACCAGGAGAGAGACCAGCATGATACTAGGAGAGAGACCGGCATGACACCAGGAGAGAGACCAGAATGACACCAGGAGAGAGACCAGCATGATACTAGGAGAGAGACCGGCATGACACCAAGAGAGACCAGAATGACACCAGGAGAGAGACCAGAATGACACCAGGAGAGAGACCAGAATGACACCAGGAGAGAGACCAGCATGACACCAGGAGAGAGACCAGCATGATACTAGGAGAGAGACCGGCATGACACCAGGAGAGAGACCAGAAAGACACCAGGAGAGAGACCAGCATGACACCAGGAGAGAGACCAGAATGACACCGGGAGAGAGACCAGAATGACACCAGGAGAAAGACCGGCATGACACCAGGAGAAAGACCGGCATGACATCAGGAGAGAGACCAGCATGATACTAGGAGAGAGACCAGCATGACACCAGGATAGAGATCAGCATGACACCAGGAGAAAGACCAGCATGACACCAGGTCATGATCATGCAGAGAGATCAGCATGACACCAGGAGAAAGACCAGCATGACATCAGGAGAGAGACCAGCATGACATCAGGAGAGAGACCAGCATGATACTAGGAGAAAGACCAGCATGACATCAGGAGAGAGACCAGCATGACATCAGGAGAGAGACCAGCATGACATCAGGAGAGAGACCAGCATGATACTAGGAGAAAGACCAGCATGACATCAGGAGAGAGACCAGCATGACATCAGGAGAGAGACCAGCATGATACTAGGAGAGAGACCAGCATGACACCAGGTCATGATCATGCAGAGAGATCAGCATGACACCAGGAGAAAGACCAGCATGACACCAGGAGAAAGACCAGCATGACATCAGGAGAGAGACCAGCATGACATCAGGAGAGAGACCAGCATGATACTAGGAGAGAGACCAGCATGACACCAGGAGAAAGACCAGCATGACACCAGGAGAAAGACCAGCATGACATCAGGAGAGAGACCAGCATGACATCAGGAGAGAGACCAGCATGACACCAGGAGAAAGACCAGCATGACATCAGGAGAGAGACCAGCATGACATCAGGAGAGAGACCAGCATGATACTAGGAGAGAGACCAGCATGACACCAGGAGAGAGATCAGCATAACACCAGGAGAAAGACCAGCATGACACTAGGAGAGAGACCAGCATGACACTAGGAGAAAGACCAGCATGACACCAGGAGAGAGACCAGCATGACACCAGGAGAGAGACCAGCATGACACTAGGGGAAAGACAGAATCGAGTGTCATGGATCATCACCACTGGCCTTAGAGCCTCCTGCATATTTAGAACTCAGCCTTTGATCCAGTCCCGGGCCAGTCCGGTTTAGTCTAGTCTAGTCTAGTCCGGTCCAGCTCTTACCAGTGGAGAAGACCACGTTCCGGGACACCAGCTTGTAGTCCACGATGGAGAACTGCGGCAGCTCGATGCGGGTCACTCCGGTCACGGCCGCTTCACCTCCTTTCCAGTAAAACTCTATGTCGTCTGTGGTGTATCCATCTGTAAGAGAAGAGACCAGCATGAGACCGGGAGAGAGACCGGCATGAGACCAGGGAGGGAGACCGGCATGACACCAGGGAGGGAGACCGGCATGACACCAGGGAGGGAGACCGGCATGACACCAGGAGAGAGACCGGCATGACACTAGGAGAGAGACCGGCATGACACCAGGAGAGAGACCAGCATGACACCAGGAGAGAGACCGGCATGAGACCGGCATGAGACCGGGAGAGAGACCGGCATGACACCAGGAGAGAGACCGGCATGAGACCGGGAGAGAGACCGGCATGAGACCGGGAGAGAGACCGGCATGACACCAGGAGAGAGACCGGCATGAGACCGGGAGAGAGACCGGCATGACACCAGGAGAGAGACCGGCATGACACCAGGAGAGAGACCAGTATGACACCAGGAGAGAGACCGGCATGACACCAGGAGAGAGACCAGTATGACACCAGGAGAGAGACCGGCATGACACCAGGAGAGAGACCGGAATGACACCAGGAGAGAGACCAGCATGACACCAGGAGAGAGATCGGCATGACACCAGGAGAGAGACCAGTATGAGACCGGGAGAGAGACTGGCATGACACCAGGAGAGAGACCAGCATGACACCAGGAGAGAGACCAGCATGACACCCAGAGAGAGAGAGAGAGGAGAGAGACCAGCATGACACCAGGAGATGCGAGGAGAGACCAGAAAAACACTAGGACAAAGACAGGAGAGGACCAGGACAACACTAGGAAAAGGACAGAATCTGTAAAGCACAAACACATACTTTCACTTTCACTTTGACACAGGAGCCATCTGTCCCTGAGAACCATAGTGTGTGATGTATGCAGAGCGAGAGAGAGGGCAGCTGGGACAGAGGGGGAGTGTGGAGGACCAGGAGGAGCACCAGGAGGAGCACCAGGAGGAGGACCAGAAGAACCAACACGAGTCAGAGCAGCGGAGAGGCCGCCCACACAGGTACGACTGATGCTCCTTTTAAACCCGGGAAAAAGTATCACTGTGTAGAAGGAAGTCTGCGATAAACGATACGCAGTACTGGGCTCACGATACGATACGATATATCTATACACGATACGATATATTTAAACATTATACGATACGATATATTTAAACATGATACGATACGATATATTTAAACATGATACGATACGATATATCTATACACGATACGATATATTTAAACATTATACGATACGATCTATTTAAACATGATACGATACGATATATTTAAACATGATACGATACGATATATTTAAACATGATACGATACGATATATTTAAACATTATACGATACGATCTATTTAAACATGATACGATACGATATATTTAAACATTATACGATACGATATATTTATAGACGATACGATGATACTCACAGCTTTCTATCTCCAAGGTACAGTTCTGTTCGTCCAGAGGATAACGACGCAGATCCATCATGCAGGCGGCGGTGGTGGTGATCCTGCAGCACACATTTACAGACAGGAGCTTTAAATGAAGTCGTTTGACCAAAGGGGAGAGGGATGAGAGAGAGGAGAGAGGGATGGGAGAGAGGAGGAGAGAGGGATAGGAGAAAGGGATGGGAGAGAGGAGGAGAGGGATGGGAGAGAGGAGGAGAGAGGGATGGGAGAGAGGAGGAGATGGGTGAGAGGGGGACGAGGAGGAGGAGAGAGGGTGAGAGGGATGGAAGAGAGGAGGAGAGAGGGATGAGAGAGAGGGGGAGAGGGATGGGAGAGAGGGGGACGAGGAGGAGAGAGGGGGACGAGGGATGGAAGAGAGGAGGAGAGAGGGATGGAAGAGAGGGGGACGAGGAGGAGGAGAGAGGGATGAGAGAGGAGGAGAGGGATGGGTGAGAGGAGAGGGATGGAAGAGGAGGAGAGGGATGTGAGAGGAGGAGAGGGATGTGAGAGAGGGGGAGAGAGATGGAGAGAGATGGAGAGAGATGTGAGAGAGGGGGAGAGAGATGGAGAGAGATGGAGAGAGATGTGAGAGAGGGGGAGAGAGATGGGAGAGGGGGAGAGGGATGGGAGAGAGGGGGAGAGAGATGGAGAGAGATGGGAGAGAGATGGGAGAGAGATGGGAGAGAGGGGGAGAGAGATGAGAAAGAGGGAAAGAGGGATGGGAGAGAGGAGAGGGATGGGTGAGAGGGGGACGAGGAGGAGGAGAGAGGGTGAGAGGGATGGAAGAGAGGATAGAAAAGAAGGAGTGAAGGAGAGAGGGGGAGAGAGATGTGACAATACTTTATACGATACAAAGAATAGAAAACAACCTTATTTTAATATATCCCAAAACTTGTGATTTGTGACATAAATGTGTGTGAGTGGACCCACACACACACACACACACACACACACACACGCCCACACACACACACACACGCCCACACACACACACACACACACACAGAAAGACGCTCCTACTTTGAATACATTTTTTTGATCTCAAACCGGAAACTAAAGTCTCGTTTCTGTGTCTGCTCAGACTTCCTCCTCCGTCCGGTCTCACGTTACACCGCTCTGCTCTAAACCACGTTACCGCGGTAACTATATCCCGGCTTTGATCTCCATCTGCTGCAAATGCATCCACTCAAACAAGAAGTAAAAGAAAAAGCAAAGTGGGACATGTGTGAGGATCTCTGGGGACCTGTGTCTGACTGTTGTTGACAGAACCTGCTCCTCAGAAGACCAAAATAATCACAAATCTGATGAGAAAAAAAACCAAAATCTTTCTCTTCTCTCTCTCCGTCCAACTCCTGTCCTCAGCGTCCTGTCCCGAAACTTTATTCTTCAAAATTCCTCTATTGTTGTGTGAAAGTCAAATTATATATATATAAAAAAAAAACATGTCACTTTTGCTTCTTCCACAAAGCCCTGAGAGATGATTGGCCGAGTGACGGGGGTCCTCTACTGTCACTTTTCTACCTATAATAATTATATCGGAAACATGACGTTGGCAAAAAATAAACCTGAATGTGAAAAGTAGTGACAGAACTAAAGCGTTTTATGGTTAGAAAGTTAGGTACCGTAGCTTTAATTGGACCATACTGTGGAGCAGCGCCTAGCAACAGCCTTTAGCAGCTATCTATAAATGTATACACAACATACACAAACATATTTACAATTATGTTAAGCCCTGTACAAAAACTACGTTCTGTTGTATTTCCAAGTACTAAGTACTTTTTTGCAGTAGTACTATAGTATTCTGCAGGAGTCA
Organism: Knipowitschia caucasica; assembly: GCA_964034765.1. NCBI lineage: Eukaryota > Metazoa > Chordata > Actinopteri > Gobiiformes > Gobiidae > Knipowitschia > Knipowitschia caucasica. The sequence goes on along the minus strand of OZ035844.1, from coordinate 1,760,493 downwards.
GACTGTACTTATTCACCTGAAATATATTTATATATTAATGTAGCAGGAGCAGAGCACACAGAGCTCTCTTTCATCTGTACTTCACAGACCACTGCAGCAGCAAAACAACACCTACTGTACTCTCTACTCTACTCTACTCTGTACTCTACTCTATTTTGTACTCTACTCTACTCTACTCTACTCTACTTTACTCTGTACTCTACTCTACTCTGTACTCTACTCTACTCTGTACTCTACTCTACTCTGTACTCTACTCTACTCTATACTCTACTCTACTCTACACAGTACTCTACTCTATACGCTACTCTACTCTACTCTACACGGTACTGAACTCTACACAGTACTCTACTCTGCACTTGCAGCAGCCTACCCTACCCATCTCTATTCTACCCTACTCTACACAGTATTCTACAAAGTAGTCTACTGTGCATAGTACTCTACATAGTACTCTCCAAAGTACTCTACGAAATACGCTACACAGTACTCTACTCTACACAGTACTCTACGCTAAACAGTACTCTACGCTACACAGTACTCTATGCTACACAGTACTCTATGCTACACAGTACTCTACGCTACACAGTACTCTATGCTACACAGTACTCTATGCTACACAGTACTCTACTCTACACAGTACTCTATGCTACACAGTACTCTATGCTACACAGTACTCTACGCTACACAGTACTCTATGCTACACAGTACTCTATGCTACACAGTGCTCTACTCTACACAGTACTCTACTCTACACAGTACTCTACGCTACACAGTACTCTACGCTAAATAGTACTCTACGCTACACAGTACTCTACGCTACACAGTACTCTACGCTACACAGTACTCTATGCTACACAGTACTCTACGCTACACAGTACTCTACGCTACACAGTACTCTATGCTACACAGTACTCTACGCTACACAGTACTCTATGCTACACAGTACTCTACGCTACACAGTACTCTACGCTAAATAGTACTCTACGCTACACAGTACTCTACGCTACACAGTACTCTACGCTACACAGTACTCTATGCTACACAGTACTCTACGCTACACAGTACTCTACGCTACACAGTACTCTATGCTACACAGTACTCTACGCTACACAGTACTCTATGCTACACAGTACTCTACGCTACACAGTACTCTATGCTACACAGTACTCTATGCTACACAGTACTCTACTCTACACAGTACTCTATGCTACACAGTACTCTATGCTACACAGTACTCTACGCTACACAGTACTCTATGCTACACAGTACTCTATGCTACACAGTGCTCTACTCTACACAGTACTCTACTCTACACAGTACTCTACGCTACACAGTACTCTACGCTAAATAGTACTCTACGCTACACAGTACTCTACGCTACACAGTACTCTACGCTACACAGTACTCTATGCTACACAGTACTCTACGCTACACAGTACTCTACGCTACACAGTACTCTATGCTACACAGTACTCTACGCTACACAGTACTCTATGCTACACAGTACTCTACGCTACACAGTACTCTACGCTAAATAGTACTCTACGCTACACAGTACTCTACGCTACACAGTACTCTACGCTACACAGTACTCTATGCTACACAGTACTCTACGCTACACAGTACTCTACGCTACACAGTACTCTATGCTACACAGTACTCTACGCTACACAGTACTCTATGCTACACAGTACTCTACGCTACACAGTACTCTATGCTACACAGTCTTTAGAACCACAGCACTATGAGCTCAGGGGAAAGTTAATATCCCTACATCACTGAAACGGACAAACTTAACCTTCTGTTGTGTCCGGATACTTCATAGATGCATTCAGACTGTTCCTTTGCACCATTTTAACTGGTCCTGGCCTGGTTTACTCCTCAATTATTCCTGGGTTAGAGCTACATTAGTCTCAGCAAACCCCACTCGCGAGCACCTTGTCATAATTCAAAGTCTCCATATTCATAAGTCAGTCTCCGTCTGAACCTGCCTGTCTGCCACTTCAATGGAAATTCAAATTAACGCTGCATCAAACAACAGCTGTGTGCTCAAAATTACATGAGGGGTGTGCGCCGCGTGGATGTTTAGCCTGAAAACTAAAGGGAGGAGCCCTGAAGCTTGACTCGTAATCCTTTATCCGCTAACTAGCCAAACGCATGAGGCTAACGCATGAGGCTAACGCATGAGGCTAACGCATGAGGCTAACACCCTGCTACAGGCCACAGCAACAACACATGCATCACACACAGAACCGCAAAGAAGGCTTGATACTGTACTATCCTGTTAGACCTCTGAAGCTAAGCAGGGCAGGGTCTGGTAAGTGCTGTGATGGGAGACCTCAGGGAACAGCAGGTGCCCCAGGGGGGCGGCTGTGGCTGTAAAGTGCCTAACTGTGGTTGTGTCCTTAGGCAAGACACTTTCACTTTTTAAATGCCTTTATTAATAGAACACAATTATTTACAAGACAACAACAAATGTACATTGCATGCAGTAATATCAACAGTGATAATATTTACAGTGGTTTAAAATTGTAAAATGTCCCATGGGAAGTGAGGAGAGTCGTTACGTTGCTGCTTGAGTTGTGTTATGACTTGTTTGTATATTGTGAAACTGTCAATGAAAGTTTGTGATATTGTCATTTTTGTCCGTGTTTTCCAGATTTGTACAGTCGTTATTGCAATGATGCGTTGGAAGAGTTCTTGCTGCTGTGGGGGGAGAGTTTCTTGAAGTAGTCCGTATATGATGGATCGATAAGTGATTGAAATAGTGAGTCCAAGAGTCTGTAATCGGGTCCATACTTCCTGTGAGCGGTAACAATGAATGAGTAGGTGGTCCAGAGTCTCGTCGTTATTGCAGTTCGGCATTGGGCATAATTTGGTTTTTACATAGCAGCTCCAGGACACGATGGCTCTCACCGGGAGTCTGTTTACGGCCATGAGCCACCGTGAGTCCCGGATGGTCTGCTCCTGGGGTTTGTTAAAACGTTTTATGACACTTTCAGATTCATTAACGTTACAATCTTTAAAAACAACAATATCACCGTACATTTTTTTACACATTTTAAAATACAACATTTTCGAAGGGAGCCCATTATAATCTAAAGGGTTTTTATGGGTAAAATCACCGTATAGAAGTTTATAATAAGGCCCTTTACGAGCGCGACCCACCCGCCTCCTCCACTGCGTCACCTCACCGACCCACGGGGCGCCGCGGGCAATCGCCAAAGAAACATTTTTAATGAAGGCTAAAGTTAATTTGGTTTCTAGGTTCACAGCTCCTAAGCCTCCCAAGGCCTTATCTTTAAAGAGTAGGTTGCGTTTGGTCACTTCTCTGGTGGTGCTCCAGATAAAGTTCACACAAGATTTATTGAGTTTCATCATTATTTTTTTGGGGGGTGGGAAAACAGTAGCTAAGAATAATAATTTAGACAAAATACGACATTTGATAATATTTATTTTTAGTTGATAAGATAGCTTTTTGTTTTCCCATTTTTTAATCTCGATTTTAATCTCATCATATTTTGTATTCCAATTTCTTTCTACTGTATTATTGGAAATGGAGATGCCCAATATTTGTATATGTTCACGCGTTGTGATATTTATAGGGGTTTTTTTGTGCTCCTCACCGATCCAAACTGCCTCGGACTTACTGTGGTTGAGGATGGCCCCAGAGGATCTTTCATAGAGAGAGTGTATTTAATATACACTTGAGTTCACTGAGTTCTGACTGTGTTTGGATGATGACTGTAACGTCATCGGCATATGCTAATGTTTTGATACTGTTGTGGGGCGTGAGTTCGATTCCTTTGATGGGACTGGATTTGATGAAGGTGAGTAATGGGTTTATTGCTAAAACATAGAGTGCAGCACTGAGCGGGCAGCCCTGCTTCACTCCGCGGTGAATGTTTAAAGGTTCAGTTAAAACCCCGTTTACATTTATTTGCACACTGGTTTTAAAATATAGGCATTTAATCATGTTAATAAAATCTGTGGGGAAGCCATATTTGGACAGGACAGCCCACAAATAGTCCCGAGATACAAAATCAAAAGCTTTCTTTTGGTCCAGACCAACAATATAAAAGTTCTGTTCCTCTTTATCTTTATACAGTATTTCACGCAGCGCACACACATTATCCCACATGAGACGGCCTCTGATGGCACACGTCTGCTGTTTCTCTATGACGTCCTCTAGGACGTCATTCATGCGGTTCATTAGTATTTTTGCTAAGATTTTGTAGTCTGTGTTCATCAGAGTGAGATGTCTGTAATTATTGATGTCTTCTTTCTCACCCTTTTTATACAGGAGACACATCACTCCCTGGTAGAAGGACTCTCCCATCTGACCTTTCTTTAAACCTTCATTAAAATACGCAGTTAATAGACCTGCGACATTAGTTATATATAATTGATAAAACTCTGTGGGCAGTCCGTCTGGACCTGGACTTTTGCCAGAGTTAAGTTGTTTTATAGCACTAAGGACTTCTTCTTCAGTGATGTCTCCGAGTACGGGGCTGACGTCACAGTCTGGGGGAGACAGCTCTAACATAGACCTCACAGACTCAGGGTCAACTCTAATGTCTCTATAAGAGTCTATAAGAAGATCTCTGATCAGTTCTCTCTTCTTTCTTTCATTCAAAATGAGATTCCCAGAGTGGTCTCTAACTGCTTCAATGCGTTTGTTTTGAATATTATCTTTGCTGGACTTTACAACTTGAGTGATGTTACACTGTCCATCGACCTGAGCACTTTTAAAAACATTAAACAAGAGCTCAGCATTAATAGCATTAATTTGAGATTTTACCTCTTTCATTCTGACCTCGTCTTCAGGGGAAACGTCTTTACGCTGCTTTAATGTGATACATTCTTTTACTAACTCATTGTAGATACTATTTTTACATTTATTAATTTCTTTACACTTGAATTTAAAGAATTTTGCGACTCTACTTTTTAAAAGTTCCCACAGTTCAGTGTCAGATTTAGTTAATATTTTCAGGTTAGAATGAGTCTAAAGTAGTAGCACAAAAAAGTCCAACTGAAGACCAACTTTTTATTCTGTTCAGTTTCAGTTTTTTTATTTATTTAGAGAGACCAGAGAGAGACCGGAGTGAGACCAGAGAGAGACCAGAGAGAGACCAGAAAGAGACCGGAGTGAGACCAGAGAGAGACCAGAGAGAGACCAGAAAGAGACCGGAGTGAGACCAGAGAGAGACCAGACAGAGACCAGAAAGAGACCAAAGAGAGAAACCAGAGAGAGACCAGAGAGAGACCAGAGAGCCATTTAGTCTAATCTACTTTATTTTCTCATTCCAAGAGAGACATTTCTTATATCTTTTTAAAACACAATCATTTTGCGTTGTCCCGATGGAAAATCTATTTTAAAGGCTCAGTCAAAATCAAAACAAGACACTTTTTGCTGTATTAAGTCATCACCAAAGAACGCTCATGTTTTTGCGACATTTAATCTCTCTGACTTTTTACGATCTCTGCGACAAACACCTCTCTCTGTGAAGGGAACAGACTAAACCAGTGACTTACATCGCCTCGCAGCACGTTCAGACCAGAGCGGCGCCGACCTCCCGCTGACTGGGAGACTTTCCGTAAATGCCACCAAGTCTCCTGCACGTTTAACTACGCCTCTAAGTGCAGCCTAATGATCCAATTAGCGAGTTAGAGATGCAATATTAATGCACGTGTTCTGCCGGCGCAGCAGGTGGATCGCTTAGTAAACATAACTCTGCCATAATCGATAAAGATCCATCCATATCTATATCTATCTTGTTTTTATGGATGTCTCTTAATGTGGACGTCGTTAATCCAACTGATGAATAGGACTTGGATGGAGATAAATATTTGGTTTTAAGTCTAGCGTTAATTTTCCAGCCTCAAATAAGATGCTAAATAATCGTACATTAGCATTTATGGATTAGCATTTATGGATTAGCATCACGGCCCTGCAGGCGCCTTAGCAAAGTATAGACAGTCTGTGCTCGGGTCAATACTTCCTGATTGGTCCCAACGATAATCGATATGTGACGTTATTTATCCATGTTTGAAAGAGTTTATCAGGTTTTATTGTGGTTCTCGACTGGCAAGGCTAATGGAGGAGTTTGAAGAGGATTTTTAAACATACATCAGGGAGAGAGACTGTAGAATCTGCAGCCGGTCAAACCCCAAACCCTAAACTTAAAATGTGTGGCTCATAACTTCACAGGAGTATTTGTGCATCGGTGAGAGCTATAACAGGTCAATTATTTCAAATATACACAATATTAATTATCAATGTTTGAAAGAGTTTGTTCGCAAATCAAAAAGTCTCTCTAAAAATTCTGTAAAGAAGTGGCTTGATAACAGAACATGGGCTAAAGTCACAACCACGGATACTGCTGTGTGGAAAATTATTTTGTGTTTTGTCCCTTTGATCTTTTATCTGTGCTAATCTCAGATCAGATTCAGATTCATTTTATTAGCCATGTGCAGTATAAAAACTACATTGGAATACATTTGCAAAAAAAGGTACTCTGTGTGCACCGACAGAATAAAAAGCACGATACAATGGAATATAAAATACACATACACTGAATATAAAAGAATAAAAAACAGCTGACACTGTGGCACCGATCAACAAAACGATACAAGGGGTAAAAGCAGGAATTAAAGTGCTCTGTTTAGGCACCTAACAGCTTGTGGATAAAAACTGTTAGCGTAACGAGATGTCCTGCATCTCAGAGAGCGATATCTTCTGCCAGAGGGAAGAAGCTGGAACATGGCTTTCCCAGGGTGGCCAGAAGAGTCATTAACAATCCTAAGAGCTTTGTTTAAAAGTGTGGATTTATAAAGAACCTCCAGAACAGGAAGCTCACAGCCCACGGTCCTTTTTGCAGAGCGGAGCACCTTGTTTAAAGCTCTCTTTTCTTTATCTGTGATGTTTCCAAACCACACAGACACAGAACCAACAAGTAAACTCTCAATGGTGCAGCCATAAAAGTTAAGCACAATCTTAGAGTTAGTGGTAAATTCTCTAAGTTTACGCAGAAAGTAGAGACGCTGACGAGCTTTCTTAACGACTCGGTCAGTGTTTTTAACCCATTTCAGGTTAGACAGAGTTAAACCCAGAAACTTGCTCCTCTACGATCTGCACCTGGGAGTTGTCGATTACGACAGGCAAATGAGAACTATTGCGACTGAAGTCGTAGACCAGTTCACATGTTTTTGCAGTGTTCATCTAATCTATCTATTTTTGCATATTTTATATACTCTGTTTGTCATGTCTTTGTGATGGTGTGTTTGTTGTATGTTTCTCTGTCATGGGACTACGGATGGATCTTATCTTCCATGGCTAACTCTGGCACATTTCTGCACTGTCCCCATTCAAATAACGATTTAAAACAATACATAATAAAAGGCTAAGGCCAATGGAAGACTTTAAAGCTGGTTTTGAAACTTAAATCAGGAAGAGAGACCGTAGAATGCATTGGTTCACTGCAAAAAGTGATTAAAAATAAATCATATAAAACAGATCAGGTTAAATCTGGTTTTAACACAGTCACAATGTGGACAGATTAGGGTCAAAACTACTCCATTCAAGCAACTTTTACCTCATATTTTATCATTTTTTGTAGTTTTATAGGTTGCTGGTCATGTCCCTGTTGTATATGACTTAACCTTTTCAAACCTAGTCTCTGTAGTGACAAACACAGACCAGATGTGATGAAACTACGGCTGGGCGAAAAGAGAGATCAAGACAAGGAAATGTATTTCTTGAGCCGATCATTTCTATTTCTATGGTTCTTATAAAAACAGACAGCTGTAAACTGAGATCTCTTTAGTGTCTTCAGCCTCTCGGACGGCTGCTGCCACAAGATGTCTATCTCTGTGGTTTTGTCCATCATTTAGATTAAAATCAAAATAAAGTATATCTAACAAAGTACTTCTTCTTCTTCTAAATGCAGACTGTGCCACGTGTCATTCCCACTCTTCTATAACCCACTCTGGGACCAATATAGGATCCAGTAATCTTAATCTTAATCTTAATCCCAGATGGTGTATGAAGGGTGCTTGTTCTTTTTCCAAATTAAAATTCCAGACTTTTAAAAAACTGATATGTATTTTTTCCCCTTAAATTTGAAAACAAGCAACGACCCATTTCTGTTGCCCACTCGGCTCGCTACGTGTCCATAGACCTCAGCAGTGACATCACCAACATGTGCCAGACCAGACCAGGCTAAGCTAGCAGTGGTTGGATCATCCAGGCTAATACAGCACGAGACCAGTTTGTACAGTTATAGTTTTAAAGCCTACCTTACGATTTCTCAGTCCACGAAGCTATTGAGCGCACTGTAAAATTTTACCATACATTCTTTACCCAAACTTTATTAAGACTTTCACACAAAATTCAAGACTTTTCAAGGTCTGGAAAACAGTGTTCCAAAATTCCATACTCATTAAGACTTTCAAGACCCTGTGTGTAGTTATCTGATGGCACTGACCTGAGTCTGTAGAGCCCCCTGTGTGTAGTTATCTGATGGCACTGACCTGAGTCTGTAGAGCACCCTGTGTGTAGTTATCTGATGGCACTGACCTGAGTCTGTAGAGCACCCTGTGTGTAGTTATCTGATGGCACTGACCTGAGTCTGTAGAGCTCTCTGTGTGTAGTTATCTGATGGCACTGACCTGAGTCTGTAGAGCACCCTGTGTGTAGTTATCTGATGGCACTGACCTGAGTCTGTAGAGCACCCTGTGTGTAGTTATCTGATGGCACTGACCTGAGTCTGTAGAGCTCTCTGTGTGTAGTTATCTGATGGCACTGACCTGAGTCCGTAGAGCTCTCTGTGTGTAGTTATCTGATGGCACTGACCTGAGTCCGTAGAGCTCTCTGTGTGTAGTTATCTGATGGTACTGACCTGAGTCTGTAGAGCTCTCTGTGTGTAGTTATCTGATGGCACTGACCTGAGTCCGTAGAGCTCTCTGTGTGTAGTTATCTGATGGCACTGACCTGAGTCTGTAGAGCACCCTGTGTGTAGTTATCTGATGGCACTGACCTGAGTCTGTAGAGCACCCTGTGTGTAGTTATCTGATGGCACTGACCTGAGTCTGTAGAGCACCCTGTGTGTAGTTATCTGATGGCACTGACCTGAGTCTGTAGAGCACCCTGTGTGTAGTTATCTGATGGCACTGACCTGAGTCTGTAGAGCACTCTGTGTGTAGTTATCTGATGGCACTGACCTGAGTCCGTAGAGCTCTCTGTGTGTAGTTATCTGATGGCACTGACCTGAGTCTGTAGAGCTCTCTGTGTGTAGTTATCTGATGGCACTGACCTGAGTCTGTAGAGCACCCTGTGTGTAGTTATCTGATGGCACTGACCTGAGTCTGTAGAGCACCCTGTGTGTAGTTATCTGATGGCACTGACCTGAGTCCGTAGAGCTCTCTGTGTGTAGTTATCTGATGGCACTGACCTGAGTCCGTAGAGCTCTCTGTGTGTAGTTATCTGAAGGCACTGACCTGAGTCCGTAGAGCTCTCTGTGTGTAGTTATCTGATGGCACTGACCTGAGTCAGTAGAGCTCTCTGTGTGTAGTTATCTGATGGCACTGACCTGAGTCTGTAGAGCACCCTGTGTGTAGTTATCTGATGGCACTGACCTGAGTCTGTAGAGCACCCTGTGTGTAGTTATCTGATGGCACTGACCTGAGTCCGTAGAGCTCTCTGTGTGTAGTTATCTGATGGCACTGACCTGAGTCCGTAGAGCTCTCTGTGTGTAGTTATCTGATGGCACTGACCTGAGTCTGTAGAGCTCTCTGTGTGTAGTTATCTGATGGTACTGACATGAGTCTGTAGAGCTCTCTGTGTGTAGTTATCTGATGGTACTGACATGAGTCCGTAGAGCTCTCTGTGTGTAGTTATCTGATGGCACTGACCTGAGTCTGTAGAGCTCTCTGTGTGTAGTTATCTGATGGTACTGACCTGAGTCTGTAGAGCTCTCTGTGTGTAGTTATCTGATGGTACTGACATGAGTCTGTAGAGCTCTCTGTGTGTAGTTATCTGATGGCACTGACCTGAGTCCGTAGAGCTCTCTGTGTGTAGTTATCTGATGGCACTGACCTGAGTCTGTAGAGCTCTCTGTGTGTAGTTATCTGATGGTACTGACCTGAGTCCGTAGAGCTCTCTGTGTGTAGTTATCTGAAGGCACTGACCTGAGTCCGTAGAGCTCTCTGTGTGTAGTTATCTGATGGTACTGACCTGAGTCCGTAGAGCTCTCTGTGTGTAGTTATCTGAAGGCACTGACCTGAGTCCGTAGAGCTCTCTGTGTGTAGTTATCTGAAGGTACTGACCTGAGTCCGTAGAGCACCCTGTCTGTAGTTATCTGATGGTACTGACCTGAGTCCGTAGAGCTCTCTGTGTGTAGTTATCTGAAGGTACTGACCTGAGTCCGTAGAGCACCCTGTGTGTAGTTATCTGATGGTACTGACCTGAGTCTGTAGAGCACCCTGTGTGTAGTTATCTGATGGTACTGACCTGAGTCCGTAGAGCACCCTGTCTGTAGTTATCTGATGGTACTGACCTGAGTCTGTAGAGCTCTCTGTGTGTAGTTATCTGATGGCACTGACCTGAGTCCGTAGAGCACCCTGTGTGTAGTTATCTGATGGTACTGACCTGAGTCTGTAGAGCACCCTGTCTGTAGTTATCTGATGGTACTGACCTGAGTCCGTAGAGCACCCTGTGTGTAGTTATCTGATGGCACTGACCTGAGTCCGTAGAGCACCCTGTGTGTAGTTATCTGAAGGCACTGACCTGAGTCTGTAGAGCACCCTGTGTGTAATTATCTGATGGTACTGACCTGAGTCTGTAGAGCACCCTGTGTGTAGTTATCTGATGGTACTGACCTGAGTCCGTAGAGCACCCTGTCTGTAGTTATCTGATGGTACTGACCTGAGTCTGTAGAGCTCTCTGTGTGTAGTTATCTGATGGCACTGACCTGAGTCCGTAGAGCACCCTGTGTGTAGTTATCTGATGGCACTGACCTGAGTCTGTAGAGCACCCTGTGTGTAGTTATCTGATGGTACTGACCTGAGTCCGTAGAGCACCCTGTCTGTAGTTATCTGATGGTACTGACCTGAGTCCGTAGAGCACCCTGTGTGTAGTTATCTGATGGCACTGACCTGAGTCTGTAGAGCACCCTGTGTGTAGTTATCTGATGGTACTGACCTGAGTCCGTAGAGCACCCTGTCTGTAGTTATCTGATGGTACTGACCTGAGTCTGTAGAGCACCCTGTGTGTAGTTATCTGATGGTACTGACCTGAGTCCGTAGAGCTCTCTGTGTGTAGTTATCTGATGGTACTGACCTGAGTCCGTAGAGCTCTCTGTGTGTAGTTATCTGAAGGCACTGACCTGAGTCTGTAGAGCTCTCTGTGTGTAGTTAACTGATGGCACTGACCTGAGTCTGTAGAGCACCCTGTCTGTAGTTATCTGATGGTACTGACCTGAGTCCGTAGAGCTCTCTGTGTGTAGTTATCTGATGGCACTGACCTGAGTCTGTAGAGCTCTCTGTGTGTAGTTATCTGAAGGCACTGACCTGAGTCCGTAGAGCTCTCTGTGTGTAGTTATCTGAAGGTACTGACCTGAGTCTGTAGAGCTCTCTGTGTGTAGTTATCTGAAGGCACTGACCTGAGTCCGTAGAGCTCTCTGTGTGTAGTTATCTGAAGGTACTGACCTGAGTCTGTAGAGCTCTCTGTGTGTAGTTATCTGAAGGCACTGACCTGAGTCCGTAGAGCTCTCTGTGTGTAGTTATCTGATGGTACTGACCTGAGTCCGTAGAGCTCTCTGTGTGTAGTTATCTGATGGCACTGACCTGAGTCCGTAGAGCTCTCTGTGTGTAGTTATCTGATGGCACTGACCTGAGTCCGTAGAGCTCTCTGTGTGTAGTTATCTGAAGGCACTGACCTGAGTCCGTAGAGCTCTCTGTGTGTAGTTATCTGATGGTACTGACCTGAGTCCGTAGAGCTCTCTGTGTGTAGTTATCTGATGGCACTGACCTGAGTCCGTAGAGCTCTCTGTGTGTAGTTATCTGATGGCACTGACCTGAGTCCGTAGAGCTCTCTGTGTGTAGTTATCTGATGGCACTGACCTGAGTCCGTAGAGCTCTCTGTGTGTAGTTATCTGATGGCACTGACCTGAGTCCGTAGAGCTCTCTGTGTGTAGTTATCTGATGGCACTGACCTGAGTCCGTAGAGCACCCTGTCTGTAGTTATCTGATGGTACTGACCTGAGTCCGTAGAGCACCGTTCCGTCCGGATGCAGCCGGATCATGCGGTTCTTCACCGTGACTCCGTGGACGAAGGACTTCTTGTCGTTGAGGAAGTACGTGTCCGGGACCCAGAGCTGGTCCGCCACACGGTTATCCAGGGTCAGGTTCAGAGGGATCCCCATGTAGGCCAGCCGCTTGTCCCGCCAGTACTGCTGGAAGTACATGGTCAGGGTGTAGTCCTGCAGAGAGAGGGGGGGGAGAGGGGGGGGAGAGGGGGGAGAGGGGGGTTAAAGATACATCACAAAAACTGCTGGAAGTACATGGTCAGGGTGTAGTCCTGCAGAGAGAGGGGGGAGGCGGGGGAGAGGGGGGAGGCTGGGGGAGAGGGGAGAGAGGGGAGAGAGGGGGGAGAGAGGGGTGAGAGAGGGGGGAGGCTGGGGTAGAGGGGAGAGAGGGGAGAGAGGCGGGGGAGAGGGGGGAGGCTGGGGTAGAGGGGAGAGAGGGGAGAGAGGGGGGAGAGAGAGGGGAGGCACACACGCTTCATTGGAGCCAAAATGCCTGGTTTAGGGAGACCCTCCCCCAGCTTCCGCACATTATAAGGTTTTGTCAAAAGGATTTAAAATATTGGTGATTCCGTTCCATTTTCTTCCGCTTCATCAGACCAGAGAGAGACCAGAGAGAGACTAGAGTGGGAGACCAGAGAGAGAGACCAGAGAGAGACTAGAGAGAGAGACCAGAGAGAGAGACCAGAGAGAGAGACCAGAGAGAGAGACCAGAAAAACACTGCACATGAAGTTAGCAATCAGCTGATATTTTTGCTTCAAGCCTCGTCTCTCTCTGCCCTCTCTCTCTCTCTGCTCTCTCTCTCTGCTCTCTCTCGCTCACTGGCCTCTCTCTCTGCTCTCTTTCTCAGGTCTCTCTCTGGTCTCTCTCTGGTCTCTCTCTGGTCTTTCTCTGGTCTCTCTCTGGTCTTTCTCTGGTCTCTCTCTGGTCTCTCTCTGGTCTCTCTCTCTGGTCTCTCTCTGGTCTCTCTCTCTGGTCTTTCTCTGGTCTCTCTCTCTGGTCTCTCTCTGGTCTCTCTCTCTGGTCTCACACACGTCCACACACGCTTCATTGGAGCCAAAATGCCTGGTTTAGGGAGACCCTCCCCCAGCTTCCGCACATTATAAGGTTTTGTCAAAAGGATTTAAAATATTGGTGATTCCGTTCCATTTTCTTCCGCTTCATCAGACCAGAGAGAGACCAGAGAGAGACTAGAGTGGGAGACCAGAGAGAGAGACCAGAGAGAGACTAGAGAGAGAGACCAGAGAGAGAGACCAGAGAGAGAGACCAGAGAGAGAGACCAGAAAAACACTGCACATGAAGTTAGCAATCAGCTGATATTTTTGCTTCAAGCCTCGTCTCTCTCTGCCCTCTCTCTCTCTCTGCTCTCTCTCTCTGCTCTCTCTCGCTCACTGGCCTCTCTCTCTGGTCTCTCCCTCTCTCTGCTCTCTTTCTCAGGTCTCTCTCTGGTCTCTCTCTGGTCTCTCTCTGGTCTTTCTCTGGTCTCTCTCTGGTCTTTCTCTGGTCTCTCTCTGGTCTCTCTCTGGTCTCTCTCTCTGGTCTCTCTCTGGTCTCTCTCTCTGGTCTTTCTCTGGTCTCTCTCTCTGGTCTCTCTCTGGTCTCTCTCTCTGGTCTCACACGTCCACACACGCTTCATTGGAGCCAAAATGCCTGGTTTAGGGAGACCCTCCCCCAGCTTCCGCACATTATAAGGTTTTGTCAAAAGGATTTAAAATATTGGTGATTCCGTTCCATTTTCTTCCGCTTCATCAGACCAGAGAGAGACCAGAGAGAGACTAGAGTGGGAGACCAGAGAGAGAGACCAGAGAGAGACTAGAGAGAGAGACCAGAGAGAGAGACCAGAGAGAGAGACCAGAGAGAGAGACCAGAGAGAGGCCAGAGAGAGAGACCAGAGAGAGAGACCAGAGAGAGACTAGAGTGAGAGACCAGAGAGAGACTAGAGTGAGACTAGAGTGAGACCAGAGAAAGAGACCAGAGAAAGAGACCAGAGAGAGACCAGAGAGAGACCAGAGAGAGACCAGAGAGAGACCAGAGAGAGACCATGGAATCACTCAGGGTGTGCAAATGAGTAAACATGGTAACATGTTTTGAAAAATACTTGATGGTTCCAGTCCGAGAGGCTGGTGAGTCATGATCCTGGACTCTGTGGAGGTCTCTCTCTCTGGTATCTCTCTCTCTCGCTGGTATCTCTCTCTCTCTCTGGTATCTCTCTCTCTCGCTGGTATCTCTCTCTCTCTGGTATCTCTCTCTCTCTCTAGTATCTCTCTCTCTCTCTGGTATCTCTCTCTCTCTCTGGTATCTCTCCCTCTCTCTGGTATCTCTCTCTCTCTCTGGTACCTCTCTCGCTGGTATCTCTCTCTCTCGCTGGTATCTCTCTCTCTCTCTGGTACCTCTCTCTCGCTGGTATCTCTCTCTGGTATCTCTCTCTCTCTCTCTGGGACCTCTCTCTCGCTGGTATCTCTCTCTCTCTCTGGTATCTCTCTCTCTCTCGCTGGTATCTCTCTCTCTCGCTGGTATCTCTCTCTCTCTCTGGTATCTCTCTCTCTCTCGCTGGTATCTCTCTCTCTCGCTGGTATCTCTCTCTCTCTCTGGTATCTCTCTCTCTCTCTCTGGGACCTCTCTCTCTCTGGGACCTCTCTCTCGCTGGTACCTCTCTCTCGCTGGTATCTCTCTCTCTCGCTGGTATCTCTCTCTCGCTGGTATCTCTGCACTGGTCCCTTTGAACATATGTTGCTGGTAGAGTCTGAATCATTCTGAATCATTACTAATGTGTCGTGTTGATGTCAAAACAACATTCGCAGCCAACTTGAATCACGGCTAATGCTACACTGCAAAAAATGATCCAATATGATTCAAAAAGATGTTTTTATCTTAATCTGACACATTCTGACGGTGATAAAACTAGATTCTCATTTAGTCTGATTTTAACAACTATCGCTTCATTTTGCTTTGTCCCGTCGGAAAATCTTGTCAGACTGTGATCAAAATAAAGATACATTTTTCAGCCATTTTTAACTTATCTTTCATGACTTTTGGCAACGAGAGAAAAACACTGCACATGAAGTTAGCAATCAGCTGATATTTTTGCTTCAAGCCTCGTCTCTCTCTGCCCTCTCTCTCTCTCTGCTCTCTCTCTCTGCTCTCTCTCGCTCACTGGCCTCTCTCTCTGGTCTCTCCCTCTCTCTGCTCTCTTTCTCAGGTCTCTCTCTGGTCTCTCTCTGGTCTCTCTCTGGTCTTTCTCTGGTCTCTCTCTGGTCTTTCTCTGGTCTCTCTCTGGTCTCTCTCTGGTCTCTCTCTCTGGTCTCTCTCTGGTCTCTCTCTCTGGTCTTTCTCTGGTCTCTCTCTCTGGTCTCTCTCTGGTCTCTCTCTCTGGTCTCTCTCTGGTCTCTCTCTCTGGTCTCTCTCTGGTCTCTCTCTGGTCTTTCTCTGGTCTCTCTCTGGTCTCTCTCTGGTCTCTCTCTGGTCTCTCTCTGGTCTCTCTCTGGTCTCTCTCTGGTCTCGCTCTGGTCTCGCTCTCTGGTCTCTCTCTGGTCTCTCTCTGGTCTCGCTCTGGTCTCGCTCTCTGGTCTCTCTCTGGTCTCTCTCTGGTCTCTCTCTCTGGTCTTTCTCTGGTCTCTCTCTGGTCTCTCTCTCTGGTCTCTCTCTGGTCTCTCTCTAGTCTCTCTCTGGTCTCTCTCTCTGGTCTCTCTCTGGTCTCTCTCTAGTCTCTCTCTGGTCTCTCTCTCTCTCTGCCCCCCCCCCCCCCCCCCCCATGCTACAGTACAGGTTTGTCAGACGTTGTGATGTCACATAAATATGCTAATACGCAGCTGTTTGACTCTTGTCGTTTGGAGCTAACATTAAAACACATACAGAGCTGTTTTTGACCTTTCTTCCATCCCATGTTTGTCCTTCTGCCCCAGCGTCTCTTCTCTGTCTCCTCCCGCCCTCTCACCTCCTGCTCGCTGAGGTGTGGAAATCAAACCATCGCACCTCACGCTGGTCCTGGCTCTGGCTCAAGCCGACACCAAAACACCAGAAACAAACAGACCATAAAGCGTCCGCTCAGCAAGATCCGAGTCCCAAAAGTTCAAGTGTGCCCAACATTACGTCATTCTGTTTCTCCCATTTTGCAGAAATGAAAAAGTGTGTTTTTAAAAGCAACATTCTGGCTAAAAATAGACGTATTCAGATTCTATGAATAGGTTCGCATTGTTTTTCCAACATGAAGCTCTGGTCTCGTTTTGGTCTCTATGGGTGCAATAAAAGGAAAAAGTCACACTTCAAATGAGACCATCCAAAAATAGATCTCTCTCTTTCTCTCTCTCTCTAGTCTCTCTCACTGTACTCACTGGTCTCTCTCTCTCGCCTCTGGTCTCTCTCTCTGGCCTCTCTCGCTGGCCTCTGGTCTCTCTCTCTGGTCTCTCTCACTGGCCTCTGGTCTCTCTCTCTGGTCTCTCTCACTGGCCTCTGGTCTCTCTCTCTGGCCTCTCTCGCTGGTCTCTCTCACTGGCCTCTGGTCTCTCTCACTGGCCTCTGGTCTCTCTCTCTCTGGTCTCTCTCTCTGGCCTCTCTCGCTGGCCTCTGGTCTCTCTCTCTCTGGTCTCTCTCTCTGGCCTCTCTCGCTGGCCTCCGGTCTCTCTCGCTGGCCTCTGGTCTCTCTCTCTGGCCTCTCTCGCTGGCCTCTGGTCTCTCTCTCTGGCCTCTCTCGCTGGCCTCTGGTCTCTCTCTCTGGCCTCTCTCGCTGGCCTCCGGTCTCTCTCGCTGGCCTCTGGTCTCTCTCTCTGGTCTCTCTCTCTGGCCTCTCTCGCTGGCCTCTCTCGCTGGCCTCTGGTCTCTCTCTCTGGCCTCTCTCGCTGGCCTCCGGTCTCTCTCACTGGCCTCTGGTCTCTCTCTCTGGCCTCTGGTCTCTCTCTCTGGCCTCTCTCGCTGGCCTCTCTCGCTGGTCTCTCTCGCTGGCCTCTGGTCTCTCTCTCTGGCCTCTCTCGCTGGCCTCCTCTCTGGTCTGGTCTGGTCTCTCTCGGACTGGCCTCTCTGGTCCCTCTCTGGTCCCTCTCTGGTCTCTCTCTCTCTGGACTCTCCTCTCTGGTCTCTCTCTCTGGTCTCTCTCTGGTCTCTCTCTGGTCTGGTCTCTCTCTCTCTGGCCTCTCTCGCTGGCCTCTGGTCTCTCTCTGGCCTCTCTCTCTGGCCTCTCTCTCTGGACTCTCTCTCTGGCCTCTCTCTCTGGACTTTCTCTGGTCTCTCTCTCTGGTCCTCTCTCTGGTCCCTCTCTCTGGTCCCCTCTCTCTGGTCCCTCTCTGGTCCCTCTCTGGTCCCTCTCTGGTCTCTCTCTCTGGTCTCTCTCTCTGGTCTCTCTCTCTGGTCTCTCTCTCTGGTCTCTCTCTCTGGCCTCTCTCTCTGGCCTCTCTCTCTGGTCTCTCTCTCTGGTCTCTCTCTCTGGTCTCTCTCTCTGGTCTCTCTCTCTGGTCTCTCTCTCTGGCCTCTCTCTCTGGCCTCTCTCTCTGGTCTCTCTCTCTGGACTCTCTCTGGACTCTCTCTGGACTCTCTCTGGTCTCTCTCTGGTCCCTCTCTGGTCCCTCTCTGGTCTCTCTCTCTCTGGACTCTCTCTCTGGTCTCTCTCTCTGGTCTCTCTCTCTGGTCTCTCTCTGGTCTCTCTCTCTGGTCTCTCTCTCTGGTCTCTCGCTCTGGTCTCTCTCTCTGGTCTCTCTCTCTGGTCTCTCTCTCTGGTCTCCCGCTCTGGTCTCTCCCGCTCTGGTCTCTCCCGCTCTGGTCTCTCCCGCTCTGGTCTCTCCCGCTCTGGTCTCTCCCGCTCTGGTCTCTCCCGCTCTGGTCTCTCCCTCTCTGGTCTCTCTCTATGGTCCCTCTGGTCTCTCTCTATGGTCTCTCGCTGGTATCTCTCTTTCTGGTCTCTCGCTGGTGTCTCTCTCTGGTCTCTCTCTCTGGTCTCTCTCTCTGGTCTCTCTCTCTGGTCTCTCTCTCTGGTCTCTCTCTCCGGTCTCTCTCTCCGGTCTCTCTCTGGTCTCTCTCCGGTCTCTCTCCGGTCTCTCTCTCTGGTCTCTCTCTCTGGTCTCTCTCTGGTCTCTCTCTCTGGTCTCTCTCTCTGGTCTCTCTCTGGTCTCTCTCTCTGGTCTCTCTCTCTGGTCTCTCTCTCTGGTCTCTCTCTCTGGTCTCTCTCTAATGTGAGTGAGTCTTTTCCATGTTCAGAGTTTGTTCCCAGCATCACGCCGCTCTCTGCTTTGAGCCCGTGGAGCTTCTCATCAGTCCCTCAGTATCCAGCGTCTCCAGAGGGTCATGCTACAGTCAGCTCCCGTCACTCTCCTGCAGGGACCCAACTAAAGCCATCACAACAACTCATAAAGACCTTGCATCATTCCAAACTATATGGATCTTAGTATATTTGGAGTTGTTTCAGTGTTGATGACCAGGATTGCATCACGTCTAGTTTGTGTTGAGGCCAGTGTGTGTGTGCGTGTCGTATGCTAGTGGCTAAAGCTGCTCCGTGCACTTTCTTTGTGAAGGTTCAATCCGTGGGTTTATCGCACAAGGGGAGGTCAGTACTTCCTGTTTTTGTGTCTCTACGGCAGCAGTTTCAAACTCACTTTAGTCGTTAGAAAAAGAAAAAACTGATCGGGTCTAGGGATGTAAATCGGTGACCGTTTAACCGGTGGTTGACCGTCACAGCGTTAACCGGTCAAAGCTGTCGGTTAAAATAAGAAAAAGCGGAGAGGGGAGGTCTCTTAATAAGGCTATTAATAAGCTCTATTTGTACGATGTGACGAGCGGGTCCCTATCTAGCTGTGTGCGCCAATGCATTAGTAGACTACGGGCGACTTTCATGGCGCACGCTCCACATATGCACGCAGCCACGCACACGCGCACGCACACACACACACAAACACTTTCCCCCCCTCCATACGTAACATCCACACGCATCATCTCTCCCCTCTGTTACCGCCAAAGTTCCACACTAGTGCAGGTCAGAACTACATTGGAGCTTACATTTACACACACACACATACATGTATTGCACACACACACACACATGTATTGTACACACACACATACATGTATTGCACACACACACACACACATGTATTGTACACACACACATACCGGGCTGTCGCGCACCTCTGTGTCTCGCAGCCCAAAGAATCCTCGCAAATACGCGGCTTCAGTCAAACACATGAAACATGTTTGTGCTGCTGGTCCTTGTCATTAGATCAGATCCACACACATCACTTTTAAACTTTAGCAGAGACCTGCGAGACGCGGCTCGTCACTCGCTGCCCTGACCATGTGGACGAGCTGTCTTTTGCTTAAAAATGCTTTAACCCGCAGCACAGCAGAATGGGAAGATTAAAAAAGCAGTTCTCTGTGCGCAAAGGTGCCGAAGCTGTTGCGGGTTTTGGCGCTGCTGTCTCAGCTCTGATCTAGTAGAACGCATAGATAAACTTATGAAAAGTACGCGGCTCGAAATGGCTGCTATTTCAAAGAACGTGGAATATTTTTAACTACGCGGTTAACCGGTTTCAACCGGTTAATGAGGCTCGGTGGTCGGTCATGAAAATGCATAGTTTTTTACATCCCTAATCGGGTCAAAGTGTTGTAAGAGAATGACATTTTAGCCCAAACATCCCTCTCTTTATGCACAGATGTTGACTTCTCATTAACACCACCCATCCACCCACCCACTCACCCACCCCATCCATCCACCCACTCACCCATCCATCCACCCACCCATCCACCCACCCACTCACCCACCCCATCCATCCACCCACCCACTCACCCATCCATCCACCCACCCACTCATCCATCCACCCACCCACCCACTCACCCATCCATCCATCCACCCACCCACTCACCCATCCATCCACCCACCCACTCATCCATCCACCCACCCACTCACCCATCCATCCACCCACTCACCCATCCATCCATCCACCCACCCACTCACCCATCCATCCATCCACCCACTCATCCATCCACCCACCCACTCACCCATCCATCCACCCACCCACTCATCCATCCACCCACCCACTCACCCATCCATCCATCCACCCACCCACTCACCCATCCATCCACCCACCCACTCATCCATCCACCCACCCACTCACCCATCCATCCATCCACCCACCCACTCACCCATCCATCCATCCACCCACCCACTCACCCATCCATCCACCCACCCACTCATCCATCCACCCACCCACTCACCCCATCCATCCATCCACCCACCCACTCACCCATCCATCCACCCACCCACTCATCCATCCACCCACCCACTCACCCATCCATCCATCCACCCACCCACTCACCCATCCATCCACCCACCCACTCATCCATCCACCCACCCACTCACCCATCCATCCATCCACCCACCCACTCACCCATCCATCCACCCACCCACTCATCCATCCACCCACCCACTCACCCATCCATCCACCCACCCACTCATCCATCCACCCACCCACTCACCCACTCATCCATCCACCCACCCACTCACCCATCCATCCATCCATCCACCCACTCACCCATCCATCCATCCATCCACCCACCCACTCATCCATCCACCCACCCACTCACCCATCCATCCACCCACCCACTCATCCATCCACCCACCCACTCACCCACTCATCCATCCACCCACCCACTCACCCATCCATCCATCCATCCACCCACTCACCCATCCATCCATCCATCCACACCGAATGGTTTCTTGATCTCACAGTAAATTCAAAATATCCCCAACACAAACACACAAATCCACAGTCTACTCTACGCTGTATGTTCGTACAATCGTCAAATCCACTGCTTGCAAAAAAAAAAAAAAAATTCATCAATATTCCTTTGGCTCCTTTCATGACATAGACTCGGGAATAACCAGGTTCTTCCCGACTCCCCCCCCCCGGCTCATGGCACACGGCTTTGACTAATCTCCTTAACCACATGTAAATACGTCAGGACTAATTTGTCAGAACCTCGATACACGGCGCAGCAAAGGTCACACATGAGAGATTCATAATTTCAGTTTTTACTCAGTCTAAGACGGAAAAACAAAAGGGGGGGGGGGGCTTAATTGAGTGCGGAGTGTCTGGACCAATCGGATCGCAGAGTGATGGAAGAGGGGGAATTGGAAATGACAGGTTAGCCACGCAGCTGCATTGGAACGTGATGGAGGGAAGGCCCCAGACGCTGTGTTTCGTTGGAGGGATAATGGCTGTTACCGCGGAAACGAACCGACCCCAGCGCCCGGGCGGGATCCCCAGCGTTCCGACAAATCATCTTAACAATTTCACGCCGAGAGAAAAACGGCGACTGCATCTTCTACGGTCGTTTTGGTTGTTCTAAAAAAGCAATATTTAGAAGCAGAAGTTGGTACAAGGAATAACTAAGATTTTTGTCCCTATGTTTTTATTATTATTATTATTAGTGGTCTCCCTCCCTCTGGTCTCCTCCCTCTGGTCTCCTCCCTCTGGTCTCCTCCCTCTGGTCTCCTCCCTCTGGTCTCTCTCTGGTCTCTCTCTGGTCTCTCTCTGGTCTCTCTCTGGTCTCTCTCTGGTCTCTCTCTGGTCTCTCTCTGGTCTCTCTCTGGTCTCTCTCTGGTCTCTCTCTGGTCTCTCTCTGGTCTCTCTCTGGTCTCTCTCTGGTCTCTCTCTGGTCTTTCTCTGGTCTCTTTCTCTGGTCTCTTTCTCTGGTCTCTCTCTCTGGTCTCTCTCTCTGGTCTCTCTCTCTGGTCTCTCTCTCTGGTCTCTCTCTCTGGTCTCTCTCTCTGGTCTCTCTCTCTGGTCTCTCTCTCTGGTCACTCTCTGGTCACTCTCTGGTCTCTCTCTCTGGTCTCTCTCTGGTCTCTCTCTCTGGTCTCTCTCTCTGATCTCTCTGGTCTCTCTCTCTGGTCTCTCTCTCTGGTCTCTCTCTCTGGTCTCTCTCTCTGGTCTCTCTCTGATCTCTCTGGTCTCTCTCTCTGGTCACTCTCTGGTCTCTCTCTGGTCTCTCTCTCTGGTCTCTCTCTCTGGTCTCTCTCTCTGGTCTCTCTCTGGTCTCTCTCTCTGGTCTCTCTCTCTGGTCTCTCTCTGGTCTCTCTCTGGTCTCTCTCTGGTCTCTCTCTGGTCTCTCTCTCTGGTCTCTCTCTCTGGTCTCTCTCTGGTCTCTCTCTGGTCTCTCTCTCTGGTCTCTCTCTCTGGTCTCTCTCTCTGGTCTCTCTCTCTGGTCTCTCTCTCTGGTCTCTCTCTCTGGTCTCTCTCTCTGGTCTCTCTCTGGTCTCTCTCTGGTCTCTCTCTGGTCTCTCTCTCTGGTCTCTCTCTCTGGTCTCTCTCTCTGGTCTCTCTCTCTGGTCTCTCTCTCTGGTCTCTCTCTCTGGTCTCTCTTTCTGGTCTCTCTCTCTGGTCTCTCTCTCTGGTCTCTCTCTCTGGTCTCTCTCTCTGGTCTCTCTCTCTGGTCTCTCTCTCTGGTCTCTCTCTCTGGTCTCTCTCTGGTCTCTCTCTGATCTCTCTGGTCTCTCTCTCTGGTCTCTCTCTGGTCTCTCTCTGGTCTCTCTCTCTGGTCTCTCTCTGGTCTCTCTCTCTGATCTCTCTCTGATCTCTCTCTGATCTCTCTCTGATCTCTCTGGTCTCTCTCTCTGGTCTCTCTCTCTGGTCACTCTCTGGTCACTCTCTGGTCTCTCTCTGGTCTCTCTCTCTGGTCTCTCTCTCTGGTCTCTCTCTCTGGTCTCTCTCTGGTCTCTCTCTGGTCTCTCTCTCTGGTCTCTCTCTCTGGTCTCTCTCTCTGGTCTCTCTCTGGTCTCTCTCTGGTCTCTCTCTGGTCTCTCTCTCTGGTCTCTCTCTGGTCTCTCTCTCTCTGGTCTCTCTCTCTCTCTGGTCTCTCTCTCTGGTCTCTCTCTCTGGTCTCTCTCTCTGGTCTCTCTCTCTGGTCTCTCTCTCTGGTCTCTCTCTGGTCTCTCTCTCTGGTCTCTCTCTCTGGTCTCTCTCTCTGGTCTCTCTCTCTGGTCTCTCTCTCTGGTCTCTCTCTGGTCTCTCTCTGGTCTCTCTCTCTGGTCTCTCTCTCTGGTCTCTCTCTCTGGTCTCTCTCTCTGGTCTCTCTCTCTGGTCTCTCTCTGGTCTCTCTCTCTGGTCTCTCTCTGGTCTCTCTCTGGTCTCTCTCTGGTCTCTCTCTGGTCTCTCTCTGGCCTCCCTCTGGTCTCTCTCTGGTTCACCATTATCTACTAAATTAAAACCCATTCTAAAACATGAAAGTATGAGACTTATTATTTAATGGCCATAAATAATGATATTTCTGTGTTAAAAATGTACGTTACTGTTTCATTAAAGTCATAATAAAACAAACCTCCTGGAGCCGACTTTATGGGTTTCATTAAAGCTCATCAGAGAAAACCAAGATGGAAGACGGAGACAAGAGCAGAAAAAACTAAAGGTGCAAACTTTAGTTGGTGGAGTACAGGCTGAGGTATTTCTGGAATGTCCATCCATCCATCCATTTTCTTCCCCTTAATCCATTTCTGGGTCGGGGGGTGGCAGTCAGAGCTACACCCAGTCCACAGAGCACCAGCCCCTCACTGATCCTCCTGCAGGTGGTGAGTCCACAGGAGCTGAGATTTTTCAGTGGGAGCTTCAGGCAAAGTGGGGTTAAGTGTCTTGCCCAAGGACACAACGACAGCAGTCATCAGTGGGAGTCGTGAAGTAGGTCTTATGGTGGGCTCGAACCCACGACCTTCAGGCCCAAAGGCCAATGCTCTACCAACTGAGCTACTGATTTCTGGAATGTTAACAATAATAATGTTAATAATAATAATAGTGTTAATAATAATAATAATCATGTTAATAATGATAAATAATAATTATAACAATGTTAATTATAATAATAATGTTAATAATAATAATTAATAATAATTTTCTGTTGTGTAATTTCTGTAAAGAGTAAACAGTAAAAACAGTCAAACGAAGCGCGAGCTGTGGTAAAATCAAAGTGTTGTTTAGTAATCTGAGTAAATTAATTTACTTTTTCCCAAGATTTGCAAAAAACAGAACTTGGAACAAACAGAACTCTGCAGTTATTACGTTTTTTTTCATCAAAATCCTCAATAAAATAAAGTTTCTCTCTCTGAGTGGGTTTTACATGTTCTCCCCGTGTTTGCGTAGGTTTCCTCCAGGTGCTGCGGGGGCTGAGTCCACAGAGAACAGAACAACGGACTCTGAACTTTGTAAAGTGCTTTGGGTGAGCTTGGTCTGTAAAAGTGTGCTATATAGATAAACATTACTTATTACTATACAATGCCCTCCAAAAGATGCCAGAGAGGCCAAAATACACACGCGAGACAGAACCAACTGTTTCGAGACTTTTGGGTTGCAGCAGTTCAGGCTTAAGTGGTCTGAAAGTTAGGTACCCCAACTTTAACTATGGCCAATGTCACTTTGAAAACATAAAGATAGACCGTTTCTCCCACACGGGCCTGGTCTCCCTCCCATGCCCCTCCCCCACCTCTGCTCCGGTACGCTGCTCCCCGTGTCCGCCGTGTCAAGCGTGTCCGCCGGGTCCGTGCCCACCGTCGCCATGACGACCAGCTCCGGATCCAGGATGAAGACCTCCTCGTGGGAGAGCTCCAGCACATAGTTCAGGTGCTCCTACACAACAGAGGGAGAGTAAGTGTGTGTGTGTCAATGTGTGTGTGTGTGTGTGTGTCAGTGCGTGCGTGTGTGTGTGTGTGTGTTTAGACCCGGGAGGGAGGAATGTATGGACGGACTGCAGTTGTGTATCAACGGTTCTCAACTGGAGGTGTCAAGGTGTGGATTATTTGTTAAAGTGATTGTCTGCAGTTTGTCAGAAAGAGAGAGAGAGGTACGACCCAAGCTCCTCCCCCTTCCTTTCTGATTGGTCTAGGCCTATGTTTCCGTAACACATTTAAAAGTTAATCAGAGAGCACATTATACTTATACATTATTAACACACATGCACGGAGGTTTACAGAATTATCTGTTAACGTTTTCATGACAAAAAAAATGTTTTATTGCACAAAGAAAAGCGATCGCGGCAAACCCACTGATGATATTATCTTTTATTTCAGATTTATTCATAATATCACATCGTTAGCGGATCAGAAGTTTACATACATACATATTTGGTAGAAAGCTTTTAATTCAGTCTTAACGTTTTGAGCTGCCTACAGCCAGCTTCTGACAAGAGAAGGGTGGAAGTTTGGCCCATTCCTCCTCACAGACCTGATGCACCTGCAGCTTTGGCTCAGGGCGGGTGTGACCAACTACACCTGGACACTGGTCGTCCCGCTCCCTATGGACCAACGGCTCCGGTTATTATCTCATGTTTTCATCTGTTGTTGAGGAACTTTGTCTTTCGAGGCGACTGCTGTTGTGATTTATGGCTAAAGAAAATTATAAGCAACACACGACCGAGCACCAAGACTTTTACTGTGATTTAATGATCAGGAAATGTGACAAAACCTGAATGAAAAGTGTTTTTGCTGAGGTGAAGTGTGACGTGTCCGAGGTGAAGAAGAAGAAGAAGAAGTACCTGAGCTCGATCGATCCTGTAAAATCGGTCTGCAGTCGTGGCTGAAACACAAGAAGTCAATCATCATCAGTTCACACGACAGCCACAAACACACAGACGCCAAAACACAGGCGAGCCCATGAAACATACAGTACACTGCAGAAAGTGATGCAAAATGTGTTTAAAAAAGTTCAAATTTGGCTAAATGCATCTGGATTTGACCACATTTTGACTTAAAACCAGACAAAGCAAAGTGATCTAGTTTTAAAAAGATACAGAAATGTCTCCCTTAGAATGAGAAAAAGGCTAAATGGCTTTGTCCCGTTGTGCTCAAATTAAGATAAAAAACACTCAATTCAAGCATTTATTTCTTCATATTTTATCATTTTTTGCAGTGTACCATTTACCGTGTCCATAAAGGAGACCTGTGCTATACGTATAAACTATAGTTTCATGGAACATTCTTTCCTCTTAAAGTGAAACAGAACTGTGTATGTGTATGTGTGTGTGTGTGTGTGTGTGTGTATGTGTGTATGTGTGTGTATGTGTGTGTGTGTATGTGTATGTGTATGTGTATACGTGTGTATGTGTATGTGTGCGTATGTGTGTGTATGTGTGTGTGTGTATGTGTGTGTATGTGAGTATGTGTGTGTGTGTATGTGTGTATGTGTGTGTATGTGTATGTGTGTGTGTATGTGTTACAGCTCAGTGGGGGTCCTCATGCAGGTTCAAGGGTCTGTGGTTAGACGCCTGCTCAACTCCTGCCGTCGGCACAGGAGTGGAATAAAAAGTAAAAAAATGATTCTTCTGTTGAGGGCTCGGCTCCGCACAGGTTCCCAAAAGCCACAAAAGTGGAGCAAACTGCAGAAATAGTCTCCTTAAATATCCAGAGGTTTCCGAAGCACCTGCAGCATCAGGCACTTGATAAAGCTGCCGTTGGAACTTCAGGAGGGAGTTCTCTGAGGAAGTTACTGCCAAGGAGTTTGTCTAAAGTTAAGGGTGCACTTTATTCATCCCCTTTGACCCTGATGCCACCGGGGCGTCCATCAGGAGCAGTGGTCGCCGTAGTAACAGCGCCCAGAACCATCCACAGATGATGATGCTCTGGGTCAGGACCGGGGCTGGAGGATTTTACCTACTGTAATGTTTTTAGAGGACGGGGAAACCGGAGCATCCATCCATGTGCAAACATGTAGCTCCGCCCCTTCTGCCCAAGAAGCTCCTGTAATAGTAACAGTAACAGTGTCAAATCAACCATATATTGTTAATAACAAGTTCAGCCTGAAGGTTGTGGGTTTGAGACCACCACAAGACCTTCTCCACCGACTGCTGTTGTTGTGTCCTTGGGCAAGACACTTAACCCTACTTTGCCTGAAGCCCCCACTGAAAGATCAAGGCTCCTGTGGATCAGGGTGGGGCTGGTGCTGTGTGGACTGGGTGGACCTCCGACTGCCACCCCCCGACCCATTAAGGGGAAGAAAAGGGAGTTCATCCACAGCTGACGAGGGTCAGAGAAAGGATTCCACAGCACTTTAAAAAGTGCACATTGGCACTTCCTGAATCCTGCAGGCCAATTGTTAAAGCAGCAGAAGCAATGCATTTAAAATGAAAGCTATTAGTCTGCGATAGCACGGAGCTTTTCTGAAGAGGAATATTTGGTTAATCCCAAAAGGAAATTGTTTCGTTCCATTTCCTCATTATTAGAAAAGTACAGATGGATCAGAACTGAACTGAAATGACTTAACAAGTATCTCTGATCTGGGCACAGCCTCAAGATTTGTGATTTCTTTTGCTATAGAAAACTCCTGTTGAGATTTGGGGCTATAAAAAATACAAACTGAATTGAATGAAACATGGACACTCATTTGTACAATCCTGATTCTAAAATGATGATATCATTTGGTTTCACACTCACGGCGTGAATGTGCGAGACCGTGATTAGGGGCTAGCCAAACGGACAGCTGCTAATCGCTGCGACACATGCACGTGGCGCAGCGGCCCGAGAAAAGATTACTCATGTATTCATAATTCATCCATTTAGCTCCATTTAGGACTGGCTCGGCTGCTTTTGCCAGTCTGCGCTGGTATTTTTGGGTCGGGGGTATTTTTGGCTCGACTCGTGTGAGAGGGATGTCTGTGACGAAGGAAACAGGATGTTGATGTTTAGAGCTGGGGTTCTCAATGTGTGGGGCGGGGACCTCAGGGGGGGTGACATGGAAATTATACAGAGCAGGCAAAGCAATGGAACTGGGTTTAATGTCAGAGCTGATGCCATTTTCTTTATTTGTTCAAAAAGTTTTTTCCCATATTTGAGAATATTGTCTAAAAGCAGATTGGGCGAAGGAACACGCACAAAATTACATGTTTATTTTAAAAATAAAATAAACTACAACTACACACACCAATCTTCAAAATATTCAGAAATCCATCAATATCTTCCTCTTTATTCATTGCCGGGTGGCAGAGGCAGTAGTCTACGCAGAGACACACTCCTCCAGCTCATCTGGGGGAATCCTGAGGCGTTCCCAGACTAGCTGAGACCCTCTCCCCGTGGTCTCCTCCCGGACGAGGAGGAGACACCTCAATCGCCTCATCTCGATTTAAAGAAGCAGTGGCTCTACTCTGAGCTCCTCCCGTGGGACTGAGCTCCCCATCTTGACTTGGACTGATTGTATCCGTGATCTCGACCTTTCGGTCCTCATCGGTTTTGATCTGAAACCAACTTATAATGCAGCCCTAGAACCAGGCACTCTCGCTTTAGAATAATCAACTTGAAGCACTTTCCCATTTTTGTTTTTGTCCCATAGATTCTGAGAGAGAAGAACATCGTGTGACCAGCCATGATTGATTCCAGGATTGTTTACTCTACACCTGGCAACGCTGAACCCACATCCTGGGCCCTGGAGGACTCCTGTCATCTCGTCTGTTCTGTCTTTGGTAAATAAAGGCTTCCAAAGTGTCCTTGGGGGGCCTCCGTAACTGTAAAGATAATCATTATCATGTCACAGACGTGGACAAATTCACAGGCTCCGCAAGCGACAGCTGCATCGACCGGAGCGCGCAGAAAAGGCGGGACGTATGGATCACTGAAGTCCCCGAAGTCCCGGTGTTTCGGCTTTAACAAGTCCGGGTCGGGGGAATGTGAGGACGTGTGAAGCCCTGGGACCGGCCTTCGATCCAGGAAGTGTGAGAAGTGACTGCACAAAGCTGGTCATGGCAACGACGCGACAAAACAACAGCTGTGTCGAGGATGTACTGGGAGGTTGTGTGGTTGCCATGTTGTGTTGAGGGTGTACTGGGAGGTTGTGAGGTTGCCATGTTGTGTTGAGGATGTACTGGGAGGTTGTGTGGTTGCCATGTTGTGTTGAGGGTGTACTGGGAGGTGTGGTGACAGTTTTTGGAGTAATTACATTAAAACCAGCCGCAGCAAATACACGGACGTCAAAGGCCTTTTATCAATGCAGACGCCCTTCTGACGCCATGCTGAGCTTTGTGAAGGTCCCTGCTGTCTGTCACACCCTTGTGTCTTTCCGTCTTGCATCTGTATGACCTGCACTTCCACCATTGTCTGTCTGTTCACTGTGAGGTTGCCATGTTGTGTTGAGGGTGTACTGGGAGGTTGTGTGGTTGCCATGTTGGACGACCCCAAAGCAATTGATGTTTGAGAATGAGGCCAATTAAATCTTCCATTTGTTCACCTTTAATAAAAGAGTATACACACTGAACTGTTTGTGCTTCTATAATGGTCTGTGTCTCTGGTCTGTGTCTCTGGTCTGTGTCTCTG
Organism: Knipowitschia caucasica; assembly: GCA_964034765.1. Lineage (NCBI taxonomy): Eukaryota > Metazoa > Chordata > Actinopteri > Gobiiformes > Gobiidae > Knipowitschia > Knipowitschia caucasica. Next base: position 1,730,933 of record OZ035844.1, on the reverse strand, counting down.
GTCTGTGTCTCTGGTCTGTGTCTCTGGTTTCTACACTCTCTCTGGTCAGCCTACATTCTACTATAGTACCCAGCAGTTTGATGAGGAACAACATGTCCTCACATCAGCTCAGTCTCTCTCTCTCTGGTCTCTCTCTCTCTGGTCTCTCTCTCTGGTCTCTCTCTCTGGTCTCTCTCTCTGGTCTCTCTCTCTGGTCTCTCTCTTACTGTTTGATGAGGAACAACCATGGATCTATAATAACTGGACAGAGTATAACTAGCTTACAGCTGTCCCACCGATGGGCACAGGGGGCGCTGTGGTACTGCAGACTAAATTAACGTGAGCTACCCGGAAAAAAGTCCCATAGAAGTAAGTAAGTAAGTAAGTAATGTTTATTTATATAGCGCATTTTACAGACCAAGGCCATCCAAAGCGCTTTACAATGTTCAGAGTTCGGATATTGTTCCAATCATTCCACACACGGTGATGATGGAAGCGAGTCGCCGAACACACTGGCGCATCAGCTCCCAATCAACACCATCCATTCACTCTCTCATTTACATTCATACCTATTGTGCAAAGAAAGAGATTGTGCAAGAAAAAAGTCCCATAGAACTCAATGTAAATTAAAACAGCTCGACTTCAGCTGACAGAGAACCTACAGCTTTCAGAAATATCGGATTTTGTGGGGATTTTAGTGTCCCTTGTCATCCTGAACTTTTTTTCTTCTTAAATCCTTCGGTTTTCTTTAAATCCACACTTTACTGCCACAAACGCTGCTCCTTTCCTTCCCGCTCCTGCGGCCGAGCCCCTCTAAGCACGTGCATGAGAGCCACACACACGTATTTGGCCCAAAGCATCATGGGAGGACCAGACGATGCCCAAATATGGACGAGTTCTGCTAATCTCCCGGTCTCTGTGAAGTCCCATGAACCACTGAGCACAAGCCGTTCATTTGAACAGGACGCCATCTTGGATCTCTGGGGCTTGGGAACAACATGTCCTCTATAGAAACTCATTCAAATCATATGCTTGGATTCTCTGCAGTGCACGGCGTTTATAAGACTTTCTCAGGCCTTTGTGACTCCTCGATACTGGTCACACAAAAGCATGTCTCCTGGTCGCACAAAAGCATGTCTCCTGGTCGCACAAAAGCATGTCTCCTGGTCGCACAAAAGCATGTCTCCTGGTCGCACAAAAGCATGTCTCCTGCTCGCACAAAAGCATGTCTCCAGAGTTGCATCAGCTCGTGTTCGTACGCCTCCATCCCGGAACGGCCTTTTGTCACGCCCGCTCCCACGCCGCCCTATACATCCCAAACCCCGACTATACGCAGACGCTGCAGGGCACTTACAGTCGAGGAAACACCAGGTGGGAGAGAGGCGCTGGTAACACACCGTCGTGGCTTCTTCCTGAAACATAGAGAGATAGAATTCAACACGGTTTGATCTTAATTACGAGCGGTAAAAGAACGAGCAAGAGTGAGAAAAACACAGACACACAATAGCATCATGCACCGGACACGCAGGAGGCTTTGTGTTCTGGACCGGCTTTGCGATTGGAAGACGGTCGAACCATAAAAGCAGATTTGTACGAGACGAACGGCTGGACACGCTCGGACACACACTGTTGTTGGATTTGTCTGTTTTTATTGGATTCTGTGCCGAGTGTGAGCCCAGGATTGGTCTGTTTGGACTGAGGCTTTGTCCAATGGTCGTCCTCATTTGACTGAAGAGAGAATGTCAGGAGGGATGGTCTCTCTCTCGTCTTTCTGTCTCTTTAGTCTCTTTCTCTCTGGTGTCTCTTACTGGTCTGTCTCTCTCTCCGTCTGTCTTACTGGTCTCTCTCTCACTAATTTCTCTCTCGCTAGTCTTTCTCTCTAGTCTCGCTCTCTAATCTCTCTCTCTAATCCCTCTCTCTAGTCTGTCTCTCTCTAGTCTCGCTCTCTCTCTAGTCTCGCTCTCTCTCTAGTCTGTCTCTCCCTCTGGTCTCTCTCTCTCTAGTCTCTCTCTCTCTCTAGTATGTCTCTCTCTAGTCTTGCTCTCTCTCTAGTCTGTCTCTCTCTAGTATGTCTCTCTCTAGTATGTCTCTCTCTAGTCTCGCTCTCTCTCTAGTCTGTCTCTCTCTAGTATGTCTCTCTCTAGTATGTCTCTCTCTAGTATGTCTCTCTCTAGTCTCGCTCTCTCTCTGATTTGTGAGAGCTACGGTTGATGGGAAAGCTGACTGGCGTTTTGACTGACAATAATTACTGTAGTTCCTGACCTCTGTCAATCTAAACGTTTCAGACTCTGCCCGGGCTAGAAAGACTCACAAAGATCATCTTTCTAGGAAAACAATAATAATTGTCTATGTAAAGCTTGAAAACTTTTGTAAATAATTAATCACCCATCCGCAGAACCTAATTAAAGTGGTAATTATTCCTCCCCAGCGCATTGCAGCGGTTCTGAAATTGTCTCCGTTTCCCACTCATCAGAGGAGAAACCCCTCTTCACAGAATCCATTAAAACCTGCCCATTATCGCGGCCAGCTTTGACGAACAATAAGTACTCCCTAATAAGTGAAACTCTTCCCACAGCGGCGCCGTCTCACGTCACGTCTGCAACGGGCGCCTTGTGATGTCACACGGCTTTCACATCAGCTCCAACTCTCCACTAAACTTATATTTTTAATATACTTAATAAAACTTTTTATTCTATATTTTGTTTCTCACTGGTCTCTTTCTGGTCTCTCTCTATGGTCTTTCTCTCTCTGGTCTCTCCCTCTAGTCTCTCTCTCTGGTCTGTCTGTCTCTCTTAAGTCTCTCTCTCTGGTCTGTCTGTCTCTCTTAAGTCTCTCTCTCTGGTCTCTCTCTCTGGTCTCTCTCTGGTCTCTCTCTCTGGTCTCTCTCTCTGGTCTCTCTCTCTGGTCTCTTTCTGGTCTCTCTCTCTGGTCTCTCTCTCTGGTCTCTGTCTCTGGTCTCTCTCTCTGGTCTCTCTCTCTGGTCTCTCTCTCTGGTCCCTCTCTCTGGTCCCTCTCTCACTCTCTCTCTCTCTGGTCTCTCGTTGGTCTCTCTCTGGTCTCTCTCTCTCTGTCTGGTCGCTCTATCTCTATCTGGTCTCTCTCTCGAGTCTCTCTCTCTGTCTGGCCTCTCTCTCTCCATCTGGTCTCGCTGCGGTCCCACTCTCTCTCTGGTCTCTCTCTCTATCTGGTCTCTCTCTGCGGTCCCACTCTCGCTCTGGTCTCTCTCTCTCTGGGCTCTTTTTCTCTGCTCTCTCTTGGTCAAAAACTGCGCATTCTGAATAAGTTTAAACTAGATTTTGAAATGTCTCTGTTGGAATGAGAACTAAAATGCAAGTTTGATGATATTGTTTTGACATAACTCTGCTGCGAGTGATTAAGAAAACATGCTAGAGCCTCATTAAGAGAGCGCCAAGACAAGACTGACTCATGAAACAACACACGAGTGATGTCACATAAAATAATCAATATCAATTATTTGTCACGATTCATTTCCTCAGGACCTGGAGAGGATTCAACTGCAACAAGGGACATACTGTAGGTTATTTACACAATCCTCCCCTTTGTGTGTGTGTGTTAATGTGTGTGTGTGTGTGTGTGTGTGTATCATTAAATATTATTTCATTTGACATTTGAATATTGAAACAGTTTTACAGAATATTTACCTTAAATATTCTGCACATTTGTTCTTTCCAAAACTCACACTGACTTTATGAATGGGACTAATGGAGAGAGCTATGACATCACTATATCCACCCGCGGTGCATGGCCCTTACCCGCTCCTAAAGCTCAGGTCTGTGGGTTTATGGCTGAGTGGATGTGAGACGGTCGGTTCTAAAGCTCAGGTCTGTGGGTTTATGGCTGAGTGGATGTGAGACGGTCGGTTCTAAAGCTCAGGTCTGTGGGTTTATGGCTGAGTGGATGTGAGACGGTCGGTTCTAAAGCTCAGGTCTGTGGGTTTATGGCTGAGTGGATGTGAGACGGTCGGTTCTAAAGCTCAGGTCTGTGGGTTTATGGCTGAGTGGATGTGAGACGGTCGGCTCTAAAGCTCAGGTCTGTGGGTTTATGGCTCTATCTGACTCTTCTTTGATGCAGAGGAATGGAGAAGGAGGATTTTTAAATAAATGTCTTTTGTGGAGTGTTTTCTTTGACATGGACAGATTCAGATCAGACTTCACAAGCGTCACATCCTCAGCGGGACGGTATCTTTGTAACACACACACTAATACAAACACACACACACACAGCTCATGCATTATGCAACACAAGCAGAGTGGGAACCTGGAAGTGTAGTGAGAGCCGTTTACAGCAAAGATAAAGAAGAAGCAAAATCCAGGTTTTTACACAGAGCCAAGGCCAAAGTCGCCCGTTTTCAACAAAAATGCTAATATTGTGAATGTTTTTCTGCATCTATGACATTTTCAGTGTGATCCTTGTCGGAAAAACAGTAAGTACGAAATATCTGCACTGTCTTTAGAAGGACTTTAAACAGATTATTAATTGTTATGATAAATCATTTCCACCAGCACATTTGTATTCCATACCCTACTCTACTCTACCATACCCTACTCTACCATACCATACCATACCCTACTCTACCATACCATACCCTACTCTACCATACCCTACTCTACCATACCATACCATACCCTACTCTACCATACCATACCCTACTCTACCATACCCTACTCTACCATACCCTACTCTACCATACCCTACTCTACTCTACCATACCCTACTCTACCATACCCTTGACTGGAGCCGTGTATTTGCAAGAATGCTTTGGGCTCTGTGACACAGAGGAGCGCGACAGACCGGTATGTGTGTGTGTACAATACATGTATGTATGTGTGTATATGTCTGTGTGTGTGTATATGTAAGCTATGTGTGTGTGTGCAATACATTTATGTATGTGTGTGTAAATATAAGCTCCAATGTAGTTCTGACCCGCACCAGTGTGCAACTAGCAGACGGTAACACAGGGGAGAGATGATGCGTGTGGATGTTACGTGTCAATGGAGAGGGGGGGGGGGGGATGTGTGTGTGTGTGTGCGTGTACATGTGTGCGTGCATATGTGGCGCGTACGGCAGAGTTTACTGTTACATTGGCGCACACAGCTAGATAGGGACCCGCTCGTCACATCGTGCAAATAGGGCTTAAAATAGCGTTATGAAGAGACCTCCCCTCTCCCCCTTTTCTCTTTTTTAACCGACAGCTTTGACCGGTTAACGCTGTGACGGTCAACCACCGGTTAAACGGTCACCAATTTACATCCCTAGTCCTGACTAGAACCAGGAAGTACGACCACATTAGTCCAGTCCTCAGGTCTCTGCACTGGCTTCCTGTGGCTCAGAGAATAGACTTTTAAACAGCTCTGCTTGTTACAAGTCTCTCCATGGCCTCGCGCCAAAATATATTAGTGACATGTTAGTCCCATATGAACCAGCCCGGACTCTGAGGAGCACAGGGACTGGACTCCTGCTGGGACTCTGAGGAGCACAGGGACTGGACTCCTGTTGGGACTCTGAGGAGCACAGGGACTGGACTCCTGCTGGGACTCTGAGGAGCACAGGGACTGGACTCCTGTTAGTGCCCAGAGTCAGAACTAAACATGGGGAGGCTGCTTTTCAGATTCATGCTGCTAAAATCTGGAACAGTCTTCCTGAAGATGTGAGACAGGCCTCCTCTCTGACAATGTTTAAAACCAGGTTAAAGACAGTTCTGTTTAACTGTGCTACAACTGAGGGATTTTATATTTTTATCTTTCTTTTTAATGTTCTGTGATAATTTATGATTTTAATGCTTTCTTGTTTTGTTCAGCACTTTGAATTGCCTTGTGTATGAATTGTGCTATATAAATAAACTTGCCTTGCCTTGCCTTACTCTACTCTACCATACCCTACCATACCCTACTCTACTCTACCATACCCTACTCTACTCTACCATACCCTACCCTACTCTACCATACCCTACTCTACCATACCCTACTCTACTCTACCATACCCTACTCTACTCTACCATACCCTACTCTACTCTACCATACCCTACTCTACTCTACCATACCCTACCATACCATACCATACCCTACTCTACCATACCCTACTCTGCCATACCCTACTCTGCCATAACCTACTCTGCCATACCCTACTCTGCCATAACCTACTCTGCCATAACCTACTCTGCCATAACCTACTCCACCATACCCTACTCTACCATACCCTACTCTTCCATACCCTAATCATTTTGGTCATAATCTACGCTAAATAATGAGCAAATCTATGTTATACTTTAAAACATAAATATTATAAAAGTATAAAAGTAACAGTAAGAAGCACTCGTAGTTCATGGGTTCGAGGCCCCTGCTTCAGAAGGTTAGAGGAACTATGTAAATGTTATTACTGTAGATTAGGGCTGGGCGATATAAACGGTATAAGCGGTATGCGATATAAATTTGGCCCACGGTAGAGATTTTTGTTATACTGGCATATTGCAATAGGTCATTATGTCATTAAATTGCGCAGGCTCTGACGCTAGCAGAAAGGACCAAAACAAACCGGCATTCAGCAGCATTAGCCTAGCACATTAGCCTAGCAGCATTAGCCTAGCAGACACCACTGGAAACAACAAACAACAGCACGGCATTCACACCGTGTTTCTGTCTATGTGTTGTTGTCACAGCGGCCCCAGCAGAGGTAAATACACACACAGTAATCACAGTTTAAGAGTCTACCTTTTGGCCAATCAGTGTCAAAGGGGCGTAGGCGCGAAGCGCCAGCGTGAGCCAAAAAAGATCCATGCGTGTGCCATGTCCGCAGCATCATCACATTCAGAAGTTTGGGAAAGTTAGCGTCAGATTTGAACCTCCGCGGTCAATATCTCACGAAAGCTACTTGTTAAACAAAGTTAATTGTGCCAAAATGACCATTTACATGAATTGTTCAAATCCAATGTGCTGTTTTAATGAACATAAATCCAGTTCACTGCAAGTGCAGAGAAAAGCGCTTAGGGAGCGTCAACAAATGTCAAGACCAGCTTTGTAAACGAACAATAGCTTTTACTGAAGTCATGTACCTGCACAAAACTCTCAGACACTATAAATAATGTCCATGTCTAACTCCTACAGACTTTGATTTCAACGTTTGTGAGTTTTTTTATATTATAAATGAATACATATGTTTTTCTTTTTTTTAATTGCTTTTACAGTAAATGGTCTTTACTGTAACACACATAAATAATGTATGTTACAACATTTGTCTCACAGCTGATTTTCAAAATAATAATATTTGATTCTAATATATAAATAAATAACAATCTTGACTATTTTATGCAAGAACCTGCTAGACCTATATTGAAATTGACACACCAAATTATACCGCAATATGAATTTTAGGCCATATCGTCCACCCCTACTGTAGATTATATATCATCAGCAGTTTTCTGGTTGGATATTGAACCATGTGTCCAGTGTGTGCTTCCTGCAGCTGCCAGCACACTTCCTGTTTCTACAAATCAATGCAATTGCAATGGAAAACATTTTATTTTTCAAGATTGAAAGTCAGTTTGTTTCGGACTTTCAAATAATATCAAGTAATATCTGAGGAAACAAGTGTCAAGGGGAAACAAAGCTGTAACTCCCAATGCTCCACCAGAGAAAAGAGGTTTCCCCAAATTAGAAAACTGCCAGAAAAATTAGTAAAAACAAAAACAAAGGTAGACCAGAGAGACAAGACAGACTAGAGAGAGACCAGAGAGAGACCAGAGAGAGACCCCAGAGAGAGACCAGAGAGAGACCAGAGAGAGACCAGAGAGAGACCAGAGAGAGACACCAGAGAGAGACCAGAGAGAGACACCAGAGAGAGACCAGAGAGAGACCAGAGAGAGACCAGAGAGAGACACCAGAGAGAGACCAGAGAGAGACCAGAGAGAGACACCAGAGAGAGACCAGAGAGAGACCAGAGAGAGACCAGAGATAGACCAGAGAAAGACCAGAGAGAGAGACCAGAGAGAGACCAGAGAGAGAGACTGCGGTAGTCCTTTGAACTAATCACAGACGTGCAAACGACTTCTTCTGACTTTTTAAATGAAGGCAACTGTCATGTTAGCTAGCGGATACATGTTGTTTATGATGTTGGAGCATGAGATTATATTTAGTACACTGTAAAAAAACATGCCACATTAAACAGAAAATATTTTGCGAAACAACGAGGCCACGAAAGGTGAACAGCGTTTTAGCGAGAACTGCATTTCAAATATTGATGTATTTTTTGTGTTTAGTAAAGCTTTAATGGTGCCTCTTCTTTCCTAAAGCACGATACATTTCCTTGTAAACAGAAAAGTCAATTCCTGCCTCGCCTTCAGTCCATAACAATGTCGTCTGATGAAAGTAATAATATGTCGGAGCTCTTGTTACTCCAACGTCTATAAAGTGTATGTGGAATGTTGTTCAAAGTCACCTTGTTTTGGTTCTCGTGGTGAATGTGGGCTGTGGGACCCTGGGCGCCGACCCCACAATAACAGAGGACTCTCAAATGGTTTAAATGTGTCAAGACTCGAGGCGACAAAGCAACAGCTCAGTCTGAAACTCACTCCAAAAGAATTCAGACAAATGTGGATTTATATGTTCGTAGCATTTATATTGTAAACTTCTGGTAGAATATTAATACATGTGTATATTACTTACACAGTGTAAACTGTTTATACTGTGTAAACTGTATACTGTCTGTATATACTGTATGTGCAGTAGGCAACGGAAAAACTGGGACTCTGAGGATCACAGGGACTGGCCTCCTGCTGGGACTCTGAGGAGCACAGGGACTGGCCTCCTGCTGGGACTCTGAGGAGCACAGGGACTGGCCTCCTGCTGGGACTCTGAGGAGCACAGGGACTGGCCTCCTGCTGGGACTCTGAGGAGCACAGGGACTGGCCTCCTGCTGGGACTCTGAGGAGCACAGGGACTGGCCTCCTGCTGGGACTCTGAGGAGCACAGGGACTGGCCTCCTGCTGGGACTCTGAGGAGCACAGGGACTGGCCTCCTGCTGGGACTCTGAGGAGCACAGGGACTGGCCTCCTGCTGGGACTCTGAGGAGCACAGGGACTGGCCTCCTGCTGGGACTCTGAGGAGCACAGGGACTGGCCTCCTGCTGGGACTCTGAGGAGCACAGGGACTGGCCTCCTGTTAGGACTCTGAGGAGCACAGGGACTGGGCTCCTGCTGGGACTCTGAGGAGCACAGGGACTGGCCTCCTGCTGGGACTCTGAGGAGCACAGGGACTGGCCTCCTGCTGGGACTCTGAGGAGCACAGGGACTGGGCTCCTGCTGGGACTCTGAGGAGCACAGGGACTGGCCTCCTGCTGGGACTCTGAGGAGCACAGGGACTGGCCTCCTGCTGGGACTCTGAGGAGCACAGGGACTGGCCTCCTGCAGGGACTCTGAGGGAGCACAGGGAATGGGCTCCTGCTGGTCCCAGAGTCAGGACTAAACATGAAGAGGCAGTGTTTCAGATTTATGCAGCTAAAATCTGGAACAGTCTTACTGAAAATGTTCAAATCCAGGTAGCTGTGTGTACAACTGTGGGATTTTATCTTTATTATCTTATCTTACTTATACTAATGCCTCGTGTGATTGTTTCGGTCTTGGTTTGTGCCGTCATATGTCTCTTTTAATAACACGCCCCTCCCTCAGGTGACATTTCAGACCCTTTAATGTGGATCGAGGAGGATTTTAAACTCACGGCTGCTGTTCTACATTTCTACAGACTTTGTGGAGATGCGGAGGTGATGTAGAGGAGGGGGAAGCCGAGCGTGACCAGACCCACTGCCGGGTCCACCGAGACCGCCGACAACCTGTCTACCCCCCCCCCCCACCACCACCCCCCCACTCCACCACCATCCCCCCACTCCACCACCATCCCCCCACTCCACCACCATCCCCCCACCACCATCCCCCCACCACCCTCCCTCGACTGCCCACTCGAGGCCTTCTATATATGGAGATGGAAATTATTAAAGTCCAGCTCGCAGACAGCTCCAGTTTGTTTAGCTAACCCTCATTTTAAAAAGCCTTTCTATTGAGAATTATTAACATTCTTATTAACCACGTTCAAAATATGTATTTACAAAACCAAGCCCAAGTCTTTTCTATCGACAAAAAGTTACTGTGCGTGTCATAGGTCATGTTTCATTAGTCTAACTTTGCTACGCGCTGTTGCATTGACCCAAACCTTGTACATCCCAGTGAAAGAGAGACAGAAAGAAGACGTTTGTATAAAAGAAAAATGACTAAAATGTTGGGAAATATATAGATGCCACCATTACGGCCTGCGGCAGAGTGGTTAGCCTCCAGGCGCTGCACAAACACACACTCTGCGCTCCTCTACTCTAGTCTAGCGTGTCCTAGCAACCTAAACACAACAAACCCGTGGATATTCCTTGGTAACCGTGGCTCCACGCCGCTCTGGCCAATCACTGCCGGCTATAACGCTCACCAGAACCAGCTCGGTCTGGACAGAACCAGGTCAAGAGGGACCCACAGAGAGGGTTTGGACCATAGACTGTATATATTAACGGACAGAGTCACGCCTACCTCCGCCGTTCTAACTAATGGGCCAAAAAATGTGCTCTACTGGAGCTATCCAAAATGGCCGCGAGTGGTCCCGCCCACAAGAAAATTGTGAAAAAACGCATCTGCGCATGCGTCAACTGCACGAGCTTAATTCATTTAAACGAGAGACTTCTAAAGTCCACAGCGACTAAACTAGAGTGGTCCAGAACACTCAGCATTGACACACATGTGGAACGGAGCTTTGGGCCAAGAGACAACTTTTGGTCCATCCTGTAAAAACGTTTTCCAGAGGTCTGCTAATGCTATATGTTAGCATTGGCTAATTCTACTTCTGGGTCCACCCCCACAGGCCCGGCGTGGTATTGCAGCATGTCAGCGCACGTCATTTTGGACACTTTTGAGCCGGGACCCACCCCCACTGGTTTGGACCAAGTAGGGCTGGTGGAAACGGGGCTTAACAGAATCAGGACTTTAATGAAGCGTGAACTTTGTTAATTGGCGTCTTCAACGAGTTTCCTTCAAACGTATTTGATTTGTTTGGACGAAGAGCAGCGGAGTTATGGAGCCAGGGTCAAGACCTGCTGCTAATTATGTGTGTGTCTGTGTGTGTTCGTGTGTGTGTGTGTGTGCGTTAGTGTGTGTGAAATCTCCCCATCCAAACAACATTATAAATGAGATTGTGTCAGTTTAGAAGTTCGTTTACTTTTTCCTAATGATGTCACACGTTTAAACACACGGTAATTCCTCCTCTGCATTTGACCCATCCTAATGCCACTAAGGCTTGCGTCAGGAGCAGTGGTCGCCGTAGTAACAGCGCCTGGGAACCATCTCCAGATGTTGATGCTCTGGCTCAGGACCAGAGCTGGAGGATTTAACCTGAGCATGTTTTTAGTGGTAGTGGAAACCGGAGCACCCGGAGGAAACCTACGCAGGCACGGGGAGAACATGCAAACTCCACTTCCCCTTTAAAAACCCTTGTAAAATCCCCAAAAATCCCCAAATAAAACTAGAACTCTCAGAGCAGTCAATTTGACGGCCTTTAGTTTTAGAAGTGTAATTACTCAGCGTAAGTACCTGTGTACTGTAACACAAAGGTACTTATGGAGACACAAAGGTACTTATGGAAACACAAAGGTACTTATGGAAACACAAAGTAGTTTTATAGTTTACTTTGAGCCCCGCCCCCCTCCCCTCACCCCCCGCCCCTAGCCCCCGCCTTACCTCCTGCAGTCTCTGGATGTGATGGCGGCACGTCTCCAGGTCGCTGTCCCCGGGAACCACGATCAGGCCCAGGGGGACCGCTGAGGAGAGAGCACAGGAGCGAGGGCAATTATCAGCTCGGCTTTTCGTGTGCGGTAATGGAGGAGAGGAAGTGAGGGGGGGAAGGAATTACGGAGCGCACGCTGAAGTGACGGCTGGACAGCTCTGCGCGGTCATTAGGGGGCTTCACCGGGAAAGAGAGACGGCGAGACATAACAATATTACAGCCGCCGCCGCACTTGTGATGAAGGCGAAGACAGAGTCGGTGGGAACGCGGTGAATTGTTAAAGTTTTGTTGTAGTTTTTGTCCCTGTGTTCGATACCTCTTAAACTTAAATTAAAGGTGGTGTCTGCAACTTCTATTGTGTTTCTTTTTTTATTTGAATCGGACCCTGCAGGATCATCCCAAGTGTTTTCAGTGGGGAAACAGGAGACGCAGGGAGAACATGCAAACTCCCCTCTGAAAGGCCCTGTTCTGATCGGGATTCGAACCTGCGACCCTCTTTCTGAGATGCAAGAAGCGGCAGGTAATTGATTTATCGTTTCTAAATCTTTCTTAGACTTAAACCAAGAAGTGTTTTTATGACAGAGATTTTTTTTATGTCAACAGAAAAACTTTAAACTTAAACTTTTATTTGGACTCACATTTTGACCATGTGACCATATGAAGTTGGATATCTCACACCTGTGGGTCTGAGCTACTGCAGCTGTCAAAAGCCGTGCATACAGCTGCAGAGGACACAGCACTGAGGACCAGGAGCAGACCACAACCAGGATCAAGACCAGACGCAAGGCTCAAAACCAGCTTTGGACCACCGAGGACCAGACCTAGTCCAGACTGAGACCAAGGGCTATGGAAAGACCGTGAAAGTCCTCTCAACGTATCACCGCACAGAAGCCACAAAAGTTTTCTTTAAATAAGTAACTAGTGGTTGTGTGATATTGTAGTACACACACACACACACACACAAAGAAAAGATATAATGAGAATATTGGATTTTTTATACACAAACATTCTTCTCCAAACCCATAAGAAGTAGGAGCACAAGTTTATCTTCTTTGTTCATTTCAGCCTGAAGTCCAGACTTTTGGGCCTAACCCATATTAAAGCTGGTGGTGTGGCCTAATGAAGAATGAAAAGTGTGCCACGGCTCAAAAAGGTCGTGGAACACTGCTTTAGATCAGTATTCCTGCAGCCAATCAGCTCACACACTGCAAAAAATGATTAAATATGAGGTAATAACTGCTTGATTACTAACGGGACAAAGACATTTAGTCTCTTTACAGGCTGTCATTCCAAAGGAGACATTTCTTTTTAAAACAAGATAAACGTTTTTGTCCCGCAGTCATAATGTGCTTAAAGAAAGATACTTTTGGCCAAATTTAACCAATTTGACACACATTTTGCAGTGTAGTCAGTAAAAGACTGTTTTCTAACAACATGTAGCTTAAAAAGACAGTATTAAAAATGGATCTAACTTGAAAACGTAGTTTCCAGAGTTGCAGCGACCACAGCCTCAGCACTTTACAGACTTTCTGCTGTCGCCACAGAACATGATGCAACGTCGCCCAATGTCCACGGAAGACCTCACACGGGCGACATCATCATTCAGCCGCCGCCGCCTGCTCCACGAGGTCGTTACGAACCTTTGTCCTCATTGTTAAGTTCACCTTCAGTCTTATTAGTCCTTTACAAATGTGAGGGTCAGGGTTAGTGAGGTGAGATGGTTTCCACTGGCCCGGCTCGGGACGGCTCTACTCTCCCTGGTTTCTCTCTAAACTATTAGAACATCTTGAACTTTTGCACAATGTGTCAGGTTTTGTGGTTAGAAAAGTCTTAAAGGTTTTCAATTTTAAATAAATAACATAATCATGAATAACTTTGCTTTCACTTCACGGCCGTCTGTGACTAGCGGGTGAACTTTCAGGAAATTAAATCTAAATAAAATCTTCATGTCTGAGTCTGAGAGTTGGTATTGTATGTTTAAAATGATCAAAATGAAAGATGATTCCAATGTATTTCAGATAAAAGATCTCAGGGGAGTTCATAACCCACAACAGCCAAGGACTCTACTGTCACGGCTAAAGCTACAGCACAATCAGTGGAAAGGCAGGTTTCCATAAAGGTTTCTTTCATGAAAACCGCTGCATTTGAAAAGAATTTACCAAATATTGAAAACTATTTGGTGGATCTCAACGAGTTAACCACAGCTTTGAGCGCACAAACGTTCAGAAACATCCCTTTATAAACTTTGGGTTTCTTACGTTTTGTTAACAACTGTTCTGACATTTTGACATTACCTTGGAGCCAATACTTCTCCCCAGACGGACGCCGGCTGTAGTTTGAAACCGAGGCAGTGTTTTGCAAAAGAATCTATAAATACATGCGTTTAGAAGAAGGGAAGAAAAGGTGAGACCGACGCGTTTATGCTAGCTGAGGGTTTGTGTCCTGCACGCGCTGATGCCCGGGGAGTGACCGAGCATTACCCCAGGGCGGCGGTTTGGCCCCTCGTTAGCGGCAGGTGCGGTAAACAATCAGGGCGGCGGTTTGGCCCCTCGTTAGCGGCAGGTGCGGTAAACGATCAAGGCGGCGGTTTGGCCCCTCGTTAGCGGCAGGTGCGGTAAACGATCAGGGCGGCGGTTTGGCCCCTCGTTAGCGGCAGGTGCGGTAAACGATCAGGGCGGCGGTTTGGCCCCTCGTTAGCGGCAGGTGCGGTAAACGATCAGGGCGGCGGTTTGGCCCCTCGTTAGCGGCAGGTGCGGTAAACGATCAGGGCGGCGGTTTGGCCCCTCGTTAGCGGCAGGTGCGGTAAACGATCAGGGCGGCGGTTTGGCCCCTCGTTAGCGGCAGGCGCGGTAAACGATTAGCTCTGGGATGTTAATGCATGACCGGAAACACGGTTAGACGAAAGCACGGGTTGGACTGGGTCTTGGGCGTCTGATAATCGTTGTACCTGTCCATCCATCCATTTTCTACCCTTTAATCCATTTCTGGGTCAGGGGGGTGGCAGTCAGAGATGCCACCCAAGTCTCATAGCACCAGCCCCTCACTGACCCTCTGCAGGTGGTGAGTCCACAGGAGGTGTTGTACCTGTATTTACGCTAAATAAGCCTGGGTCAGATCAATTTAATTCATGTAGAGCCCAAAATCACAACGGCGGTTATTTCAAACACATTCCAACGCAGAGAATCCAACATGATAAAAACATAAAAAGGCATTGGTCCATCGGGGAGGATGACCCAGTTTAAAGCAGCTGTATGTGCCTTTGACATGGAAAGTAAATATAGCACAATATTTGTCCAAACCCAAGGCCTGGGCTCATTGGCTCAGGCTCGCACTATGGACGTCCCATCAGCAGCAGAGTTCTGTACGTGTGCAGTGATTCTGCAGGACCATGTGAGCGTTCTGACCAATCAGAGCTCGAGTGAGACGAGCGCGAGCAGAGTTTGTGGCACAAATTTATAGATTTATAGAAAACTGATGGAGTTCAAACAAAAAATGTTAAGGACGAAAAGAGACTAAAATCCACAGAAAATCCACATTTGTGGAATCTGTAGGTTCTGTGTCAGCGGCAGACGAGCTGTTTTAGTTCACACTGAGATCTATGGGAAAATCTCACTACAGCCATGTGGATTTAAGCTGCAGTACCACAGGTGGCCTCTAGTCAGGTGGCCTCGGGCGACAGTAGCTCAGTTGGTAGAGCATTGGCCTTTGGGCCCAAAGGTCGTGGGTTCGAGCCCACCATGGGACCTTCACCGACTCCCACTGATGTCTGCTGTTGTTGTGTCCTTGGGCAAGACACTTAACCCACTTAGCCTATAAGGAGCGCGGATAAGATGTTTGCTGCATGCCTTGATGTGTATGTGTATATATGTATGTACTATATGTGTATGCATCAAACTGAAATTTCCCCATTGTGGGACGAATAAAGGACCTTCTTAGTCCATGTGGGTTTAAGCTGCAGTACCACAGGTGGCCTCTGGGCGGCACGGTGGCTGAGTGGATAGCACTCTTGCCTCTCAGCAAGAAGGTCCTGGGTTCGAATCCCGGTCTGACCAGGGCCTTTCTGAGTGGAGTTTGCATGTTCTCCCCGTGTCTGCGTAGGTTTCCTCCGGGTACTCCGGTTTCCCCTACCGCAAAAAATATGTACAATAGTTCTGGCATGTGCCTCCTGTACTGGTGACCCAGCTCCCATCTCTGTGTGGAGTGAGAGGACAAATGCCCAAATTAACAATTGTAAACCGCTTTGAGACTCAGGCCCTGTCCACACGAAGTCAAGCTCAGGCCTAAACGCAAAAATACTTTATCAATCCAGTGTATCGTCCATACGAGGCCGGCGTTTTGGGGGGGTGTAAACGAATATTTTTGAAACTAGGTCCCAGAGTGGAAAGATTTCAAAACTCCGTATATGCCGCTCCGTGGTTACTGCCTCTCCGCAATGTATCTGAGACGCTTGCGTCATCGCCCCGCCTCTTGTTAAAGCACGCATGCGCCGCACTCAGAAAATAATGACAACAACAATGTAGCAACAAATATGTTGGTTTTGTAATCCAGTGCGACCCGAAGCAACAGTTCAACCTCATCGTCCGTCCATACTAATGTAGTACCAGCTCGCCCACTCGCCATGTTGTCTGTTTACAAAATTCCGCGCATGCCCAGTTCCCGTCACGGAAGTTTGGGCATTTACACATTTACTGAGCTAACTCCGTGTTTACAGAAAAAGTTTCTGAAATTATAAGCGTTTTGTCTTCGTGTGGATATAGCCTCAGATCTGCAGTGAAAAGGCGGTATATAAATGATTACTTACTACTTACTTACTTACTCTAGTCCCTGTGGATTTAAGCTGCAGTACCACAGGTGGCCTCTAGTCCATGTGGATTTAAGCTGCAGTACCAGAGGTGGCCTCTAGTCCATGTGGATTTAAGCTGCAGTACCAGAGGTGGCCTCTAGTCCCTGTGTATTTAAGCTGCAGTACCACAGGTGGCCTCTAGTCCATGTGCAACACCATAGATTTACTAGAAATTTAACCTAGTTAGACATGACATTTCCGAGGTTGTTAAGGCTCTAATGCCTTAATATAAATGTTGGGAAAAGGTTTATTTTAGATTTATCTGATATTATTTTTACACATTTATATCTTCACTGTGGATAGAGTCAAACTTATTTGAGAGTGAGCAAACAGATTTTATTACTTTCATTTTGCTACACACTCTACATTAAACTTTAAAGCTTGAAGAATAAAAATAAATGAAGCAAAATGATGTACTCTAGAAATGTAAAAACAAGTTAATATAATGCGTTTTTAAATTAAAATCTGGTTAGGTCTCATTAACTTTATCACTGGAAACGTGGCATTTTATTGGAGCAGCCATAACTCTGTCTCCTACAGTCTCCGTCAGCTGAGCGACTGATCAGCCACAGGGGGCCAAAAACTTTTACATTCTGTTCCGGAGACAAGTTTGGACGTGGTTAAAGGCCCACTGGCTCAGGCCGGACAGCAGGAGGCCCATGTGGCCGAGCCAGGGACAGTTATTGTTGCCACTTTCTCCACTAATTAAGCCATAAAAACATCCCACTCCATTTATATTCCGTTACGATCCAGACGGCAGCGCTCCTCATTTGACATTTTTACGGCTCCGGAGACACCTGACAAAAGGGCTTCATGCTAAACTACCATTTAAAGAAGTAAATATTACACATTGTTTTTGGCAAAATGACAATGAGGCGAAAGAACTGATCTCTTCAGGAGATAATGTTTGGTGAAATGAGTATGAAGGTAAATAATGCTTTCTGCCTGTAACTCCCTGTGCTACCACCAGGGGAGGAACATTTGTCTGGTTTTATTCCCAAATTTAACATTCCCAGTTACAAAAATAGACATGCAGAACAAATCATGTTCATATTCCGTGGCTAACAAAGAACTCTGTGTCCCGCCTCCTCCGGTTCAGGTTTCTGAAGCAAAATATACCTCATCGACTAAAGCTAATCAGCTGCACTGTAATTAGTGACCATGAAACGATTTCTTTCAATCCAAAATGACGACAGAATGTTAAATAAAAGGCAAAGGTTGTGCGTATATTACTTTAAAATATGCACATAAATAACAAAAACTATCAATCAATCAATCCTTTATTATCTCACAGATGGAGAAATTCAGTTTGATGAATAAACATCAAGGCCGGCCGCGTACTCTAATTTTCCGCGCTCCTTATGACAGTTATTCAACAGCAGAGAGCAAAACAGACACATATTTCAACAAACATGGGAGAGACACAGTACATGTGGAAAACATGCGGATCTTTTTAAAGGGAAGTCATCACTCTGGCCCGCCTCGTCCAATATAGCGCGTCAGAGGGGAGTGTGGGTGGGGGAGGTGGAGGGGAAGACCACCGAAGACTGAAAAGAGAGGGAGGCAGACATGTAGAAGGGGGGGGGGGACTGTAACTGGTGTTCTGGGTTATGAGTCTGAGTTAGATAGAGTCCAGTGTCACATGGACTCTAACACATTCACAGCTGTTAAAAAGTGTGACTCGTTCTACGCGGAAAGTTAAGCTCAACCAATCAAAAGCCTCATAGCATCATTCTGACCAAAGCATTCTGGGTTTTGTAGTTCTATAGGACTAAGATCTTGCAGGTAGACCATATTATTGAAACCTAGACTGATCTCAAAGATTGCGTTATCACAGAACTGGTTTCAACAAAGGATCAAAAATCTATTCAGTTATTTTGGACTGAGGTAAAACAACTCCCGGTCTGTTCTTCATGAAGGGCGATGTAGCATCATGTGTCTCCTTTAATCTCTGACGGAGGAGAACAAATGCAGTCCTGACAGAATATCATGTATATGTTTCCTCTGGATGCTTCTTTTGAGTGTGGTTTTGGTGATTGTATCTAATGAGCAGTGCTGGACGGACATCAGTGGGAGGCCAGGGTCTGCCCGGGGCTCAGGGCAGCTGGACTCCAGACAGAACGAGAGGAAAGGAAACGGACAAACACAACAACACTGGATTCTCTTCACACACCCGGGTTTTCACATCTATTTTGTTCTGAACTGGACCATTTTAAAAACACATCTATTCGTCGTACAAGTCTTATCTTAAAAGTGATTTTATAAAACGCCGTGTCAAGGAGATGGAGAGCGGAGCCAGAATAGCAGCAGCAGTTGTAGAAGCAGGAAAATGAATGGGAAAAGCCTGAAAGATGAGACGGTGGAAGTAAGCAGCACTGATAAATGTAAGAATATACTTTCACTGCTTTATGAATCAATCCTGAGGTAGTTTCCGTACGCTGTAGCACCAGTCCTTATTTTTATCTTCCTGTTGGAGGAGTGGATAATCTCTGGAGGAACGCACATTTGGTTTACATCCCTGAGCCTATGTAGCATGTGTTTTGTGCTCAGCGCCCGCAGCATAAACAGCCGCTCTGAATGGGAGACGCTATGCTAACGCTATGCTAATGCTTCTATTCAGATCCACGTTATGTCGTCTTTAACAGAGGCAGCATCTGTCAAGCTGTGTGTTTCATTCCTGTTAAAAAGATGTGTGACTTCTACTTGGACGACACACAATCGATGCAGAAGTCTAGTCGTTAAAGTGTGTTTACTCTTAATGTGGTGTGTCCTCGGTCCTCGTTATAGACTTTAAAACAGCTCTGCTTGTTACAAATCTCTCCATGGCCTTGACCAAAATATATTAGTGACATGTTAGTCCCATATGAACCAGCCCGGACTCTGAGGAGCACAGGGACTGGACTCCTGCTGGGACTCTGAGGAGCACAGGGACTGGACTCCTGCTGGGGACTCTGAGGAGCACAGGGACTGGACTCCTGCTGGGGACTCTGAGGAGCACAGGGACTGGACTCCTGCTGGGGACTCTGAGGAGCACAGGGACTGGACTCCTGCTGGGGACTCTGAGGAGCACAGGGACTGGACTCCTGCTGGGGACTCTGAGGAGCACAGGGACTGGACTCCTGCTGGGGACTCTGAGGAGCACAGGGACTGGACTCCTGCTGGGACTCTGAGGAGCACAGGGACTGGACTCCTGCTGGGACTCTGAGGAGCACAGGGACTGGACTCCTGCTGGGACTCTGAGGAGCACAGGGACTGGACTCCTGCTGGGACTCTGAGGAGCACAGGGACTGGACTCCTGTTAGTGCCCAGAGTCAGAACTAAACATGGGGAGGCTGCTTTTCAGATTCATGCTGCTAAAATCTGGAACAGTCTTCCTGAAGATGTGAGACAGGCCTCCTCTCTGACAATGTTTAAAACCAGGTTAAAGACAGTTCTGTTTAGCTGTGCTACAGCTGAGGGATTTTATATTTTTATCTTTCTTTTTAATGTTCTGTGATTATTTATGATTTTAATGCTTTCTTGTTTTGTTCAGCACTTTGAATTGCCTTGTGTATGAATTGTGCTATATAAATAAACTTGCCTTGCCTCGTTCTACAGCCTGAGTCCTGGATTCATCAGTCCCTCATCTTACACAGCGGCTGAAAACATTGTATAAACGCACAGAGAAACCGTTTGGGAACTTCTGTTTGCTGATTGGCTGCAGCTGCCAAAGTCGAGGAAGTCTCTGCTCTCTGATGGTTTAAAGCAGTAAATCAAGAGAGATGTCCCTGTAGGTGCGACTGGAGGCCACCGGGGGCAGCAGAGCAGATGTTGTACTTCAGACTGTAGTATTGATCCGTGAAGCAGTAAACCTCCAAACATGCTCCTCTGTGAACGTGCAGCAAAAGGGCGGCGAGCGGCTGACGGCGGCGGCGAGGAAACGGAGAGAATAAGAAATATCCCGACAAGGGCTCACACTACGTTTTCTGCAGAAAAACTAACTTGTTTGATTGTTTTTGTTGTTTTTTATAGAAGGTTATATATAACAGCTGCAATATGGGGGAGGTAAACACAGCATTTTTTTAACTGATTTGCGTTGTATTGTTCAGAAATGTGTTTCTATGACCAGAAATAAATGTCTGCCATTATTGCAAAAAGCTCCTCAAGGTCCTCACCAAGAGTTGCAAACTAAAGTGGTGAATACATATACAGTATGTTTAAAATATAAATAAAAAACTCTTATCTTTACGTGTTCATTTCTTGGGATTTTGCATCACATTAAACTCAAACAAAGACACGCTCCACAGAGTCTGAGTCTGGGACTTTAAACTCATTCTACCGCTGTAGAAACGGTCCCCGCCCCGAGCCCTGAGGGACCCCGGCCTCGGACTGAATGGATTTAATTTGTGCTTATGATCCAGGATTGTCAGCATCTCTGCGGGGGAAGGGCCACCACCGAGCACCCGCTACAACATCAAAGCTCTTCAGACACAAATCATAAGTACGTTTAGTCATCAGCGGAGAGAGGGGGGAGGAGAGGGGGGAGGGGAAAGAGGGGAGAGGGAGGGGAGGGGAGGGGAGGGGAGGGGAGGGGAGGAGAGAGGGGAGACGGAGGAGAGGCAGGAGAGAGGAGAGAAATCATAAGTATGTTTAGTCATCAGCGATCAGCGAGAGAGGGGAAAGGGGAAAGAGGAGAGACAGGAGAGGGAGGAGAGAGAGGAGAGGAGAAAAAGGAGAGGAGAGAGAGGAGAGAGAAGAAAGAAGAGAGGGGAGAGAAGAGAGAGAGGAGAAAGAAGATAGAGGAGAGAGAGGAGAAAGAAGAGAGGAGAGAGAGGACAGAGGAGAAAGAAGAGAGAGGAGAGGAGAAAGAAGAGAGAGGAGAAAGAAGAGAGAGGAGAGAGAGAGAGAGAGAAGAAAGAAGGGAGAGGAGAGAGAGGAGAAAGAAGAGAGGAGAGAGGAGAGAGGAGAAAGAAGAGAGAGGAGAGGAGAAAGAAGAGAGAGGAGAGAGAGAAAGAAGAGAGAGGAGAGAGAGGAGAGGGAGGAGAGAGGAGAAAGAAGAGAGAGGAGAGAGAGGAGAGAGGAGAAAGAGAGAGAGAGGAGAGAGAGGAGCGAGGAGAAAGAAGAGAGAGGAGAGAGAGGAGAGAGAGGAGAGAGGAGAAAGAAGAGAGAGGAGAGAGAGAGAAAGAAGAGAGAGAAGAGAGAGGAGAGAGAGAGTAGGGAGGAGAGAGGAGAAAGAAGAGAGGAGGAGAGAGGAGAAAGAAGAGAGAGGAGGAGAGGAGAGGGAAGAGAGGGAGGAGAGAGGAGAGAAATAAAGAGAGAGAGGAGAAAGAGAGAGGAGAGAGGAGAAAAGAAGAGAGGGAGGAGAAAGAAGAGAGAGAGAAGAGAGAGGAGAGGAGAGAGGAGACGAAGAAGAGAGGAGAGAGAGAGAGGAGAGGGAGGAGAGAGGAGAGAAAGAAGAGAGAGAGAGAAGAGAGAGAAGAGAGAGGGAGGAGAGAGGAGAGAGAGAGAGAGAGGAGAGAGAGGAGAGAGAGAGAGGAGAGGAGAAAAAGGAGAGAGAGGAGATGAGAAAGAGGAGAGAGGAGAAAGAGGAGAGAGAGGAGAGAGGAGAGAGAGGAGAGGAGAAAAAGGAGAGGAGAGAGAGAAGAGAGGAGAAAGAGAAGAGGAGAAAGAGTAGAGAGAGGAGATGAGAAAGAAGAGAGAGAGGAGAAAGAGAAGAGAGAGAAGAGGGGAGAGAGAGGAGAGGGGAGAGAGAGAGGAGAGGGGAGGGGGGGAGTGCGAGAGGGGAGAAAATAGAGGGGAGAGTTGACAAAAAGAGAGGACAGAAGAGAGTGAGGGGAAGGGAACAGTGCCTCCTTGTGGACACGTGCTCTGAAAGCAGCAGGAGAACATGCAAACACAGAGACAAATCTGTTTCATTATGAACTCCATTCTCTCAGAACAGAAGGATCTCACAAAGACTGTTTCTTTGAGTTGGTAAAAACACAGAATATTTATCAACAGATTAAGCGATATCGGTCAAAGAAACACAATATCACTCACTCTCTCAGCCAATCAGCTCTCAGTATGTATTTTAGCACTCACTCTCTCAGCCAATCAGCTCTCAGTATGTATTTTAGCACTCACTCTCTCAGCCAATTAGTTTTCTAAAAATATGAAGACTTTTTTTCTATTAGTACAAATGAATGTATTTACAAAACAAAGGGAAAAAAAGTTAGGTAGCCCAGCTTTAATGTATCTGGCCACAGCGGCGGCCATTAACCAGAACCGGACGCAATAACCAACGGGAACCATCTTTACCATCGAAACGTTTTGCTGAGGTTACCGTGACAACCAGAGTCAGAAATTTTAGTCTGTGAGGATGGAGCTCCACTCTCTTCTCTCACCTCCCCCTTTCCCCTCTCTCCCACTCCTCCTCTCTCCCCTCTTCTCTCCTATCAGTCAAAATCATACCGGTTCAAAAGCGACCATTAACACCAGCCCGAGTGTGTTTGTGCTTACAAGAGGGGAGACAGAGGGAGACAGGGGGAGACAGGGGGAGACAGAGGGAGACAGAGGGAGACAGGGGGAGACAGGGGGAGACAGAGGGAGACAGAGGGAGACAGAGGGAGACAGGGGGAGACAGGGGGAGACAGAGGGAGACAGAGGGAGACAGAGGGAGACAGGGGGAGACAGGGGGAGACAGGGGGAGACAGGGGGAGACAGGGGGAGACAGAGGGAGACAAGGGGAGACAGAGGGAGACAGGGGGAGACAGGGGGAGACAGGGGGGGGACAGAGGGAGACAGGGGGAGACAGAGGAAGACAGAGGGGAGACGGGGAGACAGAGGGGAGACAGAGGGAGACAGAGGGAGACACGGGAGACAGGCAGACGGTGGAGAAGTGTTTCTTACAGGCCTGTCGCAGTTTCTCTTTGTCGTAGTGCAGCGCCTCATAGTCCGACATTCCCACTCGACTCACCCGGATCCTCAGCCTCTCTGGGAGCGACTGCTGACTGCAACACACACAACACATTAACAACACAACACACACACAGACACAGACACACACAGGGGTACACACTCGTTGAGGTGCAGGGCTGAGGTCCTCTTCTTGGTCTTCTGCAGCATGTTGGCCTGGTTCCTCAGACTGATGTGGATCACAGACGGACTCAGTCTACACGGCTCTCCGTCCACCTGGACCCAGAGACACACACAACATTCAGAGAAACACACAACATTCAGCCTACACGGCTCTCCGTCCACCTGGACCCAGAGACACACACAACATTCAGAGAAACACATAACATTCAGTCTACACGGCTCTCCGTCCACCTGGACCCAGAGACACACACAACATTCAGAGAAACACACAACATTCAGTCTACACGGCTCTCCGTCCACCTGGACCCAGAGACACACACAACATTCAGAGAAACACACAACATTCAGTCTACACGGCTCTCCGTCCACCTGGACCCAGAGACACACACAACATTCAGAGAAACACACAACATTCAGTCTACACGGCTCTCCGTCCACCTGGACCCAGAGACACACACAACATTCAGAGAAACACACAACATTCAGCCTACACGGCTCTCCGTCCACCTGGACCCAGAGACACACACAACATTCAGAGAAACACACAACATTCAGCCTACACGGCTCTCCGTCCACCTGGACCCAGAGAAACACACAACATTCAGCCTACACGGCTCTCCGTCCACCTGGACCCAGAGACACACACAACATTCAGAGAAACACACAACATTCAGCCTACACGGCTCTCCGTCCACCTGGACCCAGAGACACACACAACATTCAGAGAAACACACAACATTCAGTCTACACGGCTCTCCGTCCACCTGGACCCAGAGACACACACAACATTCAGAGAAACACACAACATTCAGCCTACACGGCTCTCCGTCCACCTGGACCCAGAGACACACACAACATTCAGCACCAACGAACCTTTTTATCATTGTAAAACCTGTGTATGACAGAGTCTAGAGCAGAGGGCGGGGACATACTGACAGAGAACCCGGCTCCTGCCTATCTCAGACGAGATCATTACACCAGAATGTCAAACTCAGGCCCGAGAGCCAAATCCGACCCAAAGACGTGGTTATAGCGGCCTCTGAAATGATTATCAATGTAAAGCCTAGTGTATAGCGGCGCGGCGCGGAGCTTACGGTGGTGACGTGACGTCACTTGCACAACGCGTGGATCACCGCAAGGCCCTTTCTATAGCCTGCCGCGCACCCTCGAAAATGTCTAATTACTAGCCGGCGCCGCAAGGAAGCTCCGCTGTGATTGGTCCGTGTGTGAATACTTTCTGTGAAGCATGAAGCGGCTGCAGGAACATGGACGAAGCACTTCGGAGCAGACTGCTTCATGCTTCGAAGGAACCGAAGGAAAAGCAGTTTGGGACTGTGACTGTGGACTAGAGTTCTGTTGCATATCTAACATATATCTAACACATATATAACTTATATCTAACATATAACTTATAAACTGTTACTGTCTTGTTTGAATCGTAGCTGTGTCTGTTGCGTTCCTCCTGCACTCGTAAATAGTTCATGTTTGTCTCAGATATTTATCACTTCTTGTTTTGCTGTTTGTGCTGAATACACTTTAATAATAACTATGTTTCCAACAGAACTGTCTTTATTCACAGCATCACAGTTAAATGAGTTGAAACAATGAGTTTAGAACGGTCACATAAACCTACAGTAGAAACACATGTAATGATCTCAAACAGCTTCACTTTGTTTTTGTTCTGAAGAGGAGAAAGAAGCAGCGTAAATGGGACCGCTTTGGTTTCTCAGGCAACTCCTGTGAGATCGCCATCATGTGGTTGGGTGTGGGATTACAACATTCTCTTCAAAACTCCGTAAGAGAAACACGCAAGTGTACCACCAACTGTAGCTGCGTAGGTCCAACGTAACCGCAAACGTAAGCAGCGCCGCGAGCGTGTACACAGGCCTTTACATTAACTTCTAACGTAATGTCATGTGTGTGCGTGTTTAGTCTAGTGTGTGTGTGTGTTTAGTCTAGTGTGTGTGTGTGTTTAGTCTAGTGTGTGTGTTCAATTCAATTATTTTATTTACAAAACTTATAGTCATACAAGTTATACAAATTTATAGTGTGGAGTTGGTGTTTTGTAAAAGGGAACTCCCAGGAAGCTGCATCGCTTATAGAGGGGGCAGAGTGTGTGTGTTTGGTAGAGTGTGTGTGTGTTTAGTCCAGTGTGTGTTGCTCTGAAAAATAATATTCCTTTCCGAGTTTGAGATCTGCAGAAGAGGATTTCTGTTTTCTGCAGCTGTTGGCTTTGCCCAAACACAACACTATGAAAATGAATCCACAATAAAGGATGCACACGGCACACACAGACACACACTCACACACAGACACACACTCACACACAGACACACACTCACACACACACACACACACACACAGACACACACACACACACTCACTAGACTAAACACACAGACACACAAACACACACACACACACACACACACAGCTGTATCCAGGAGCTTAGGTTGATCTGACAGAGGAACACACAGACCTTTGCTTCTTTGGAGGCAGAGAGTTTGTGCAAAGAGAGTTTTAGGAACATTTCTTCCTCTGACGAAGAGGTTTTGGGTTCAACATTTAAAGTAAAAACACATCATATTTATGGCACGGTGCAGCCCTACCATGACACACCAAATATTAACGGCTTATTAAACGAGCACGAGGTCCCGACAGAGAAATATCAGACCGCTGCCTTTTTGTACAGACCGAGCAAGCGAGGTTAATACATGTTTTATTATATGACTATTTTTAATGTTTGCAAATATCGATCGATAGTAAAAACACATGCAGCCAAACTGTCAAATGGTGACATGAAGAACTTCTCAGATGATTGAGGCGCCCGCTGTAAGTTCTCGGTCTGTGTCTTTACCAATACTTTTTAGATATTTGTGATGTTCATGTCCCACTTGGTTTTCCTGGTGTTTTTACCTTTCTGGTCTGTAACCAAGTTGTCGATCTCTTCTTGACTGTTGGAGTTGTGTTTTCGTCGTTATTTGCTGTTATTACTTCCTCTGGCTCTTCCAACTCGTCCTGATGATAGAATTCACTGAGAATGCTCCCAGTCGTCGCTCATTTCTTTTTTTACGGAGGAAAGATATCAAATCTGATACGCGCTGTGGACCGATTGTCATGGTAACGGTCCGAGATGGGAAAATATCAGACCGCAAATCAGCCAATCAGAGCGCGCGTATGATCCAAGTCATATAATATTAACTAATATTAACATTGACACCAAGTGGGAGTGAAGTGAAGTGGTAGCACATACACCACACACACATTTTGAGCCTCCTCGAAGTGAAGATCTGGACATTTATGAACATTTGTAGACACTGGTCGTCCCGCTCCCAATGAACCAATGGCTCCCGAGTGTTATCAGTGCATTTCCTGTGTTCAAACTGTTTGATTCTCCAATCTGTCGCTGAGGAATTGACAACGTTGTAAAGTCCTCAGAGACGACTGTTGTGGTTTAGGGCTAAACACAAATAATCTGAATCATGTTTTGGCTGATTTTGAATTGGTTTTTATAAAGAGAACTGTTGCTTACCATTGGAGTAATTATTCTGACTTGTTACTGTTATTCTAAGGCTGGATATTAAAAAACCAAAATGCTAAAAAGCCTAAAAGGTTCTGCAAACATTGACAGGGCTCAAAAAGTGAGAGAACCTTCTGTAAAGTCTGCTTCAAAGGGTTCTGCTTTCTTTGGTGCACAGGACTGGACCTTTTTCATCTTTGGGGATTCTTAACAACGCAACGGGCGCCGAACACATGATGAGAAAGTCTAACATGGAGTGACCCGCAGCAGAGTAGCACCGAGTAAACATCACACAACTCCAACAACTTCAAATGTACAAACACGAAAATAAGATTCAAACTTGTGATGAAATATTAAAGTTTGCCTGATGTTGTTTTCAGCTGCTGTGGAGGAGGATTGCTTTGGAGCTGACGGATCTGCTCTGGACCAAGGAAAGACTAACACTGAGTTTTATCGAACTGTGTGGGACGTGGAAGTGATTGTGTACTTCATGAAAACACATTCATACAATCATGTGCCTTTAAAAGATTATGGGAGGACTTTATATAAGTGGTCAAATATACTCATGTATCTCTAACTAGAGAGAGAGACCAGAGAGAGAGACCAGAGAGAGAGACCAGAGAGAGAGACGAGAGAGAGAGAGAGAGAGAGAGAGAGGCCAGAGAGAGAGAGCGAGAGACCAGAGAGAGGCCAGAGAGAGAGAAAGAGAGACCAGAGAGAGGCCAGAGAGAGAGAAAGAGAGACCAGAGAGAGGCCAGAGAGAGAGAGCGAGAGACCAGAGAGAGGCCAGAGAGAGAGACCAGAGAGAGAGACGAGAGAGAGAGAGAGAGAGAGAGGCCAGAGAGAGAGAGCGAGAGACCAGAGAGAGGCCAGAGAGAGAGAAAGAGAGACCAGAGAGAGGCCAGAGAGAGAGAGCGAGAGACCAGAGAGAGGCCAGAGAGAGAGGCCAGAGAGAGAGAGCGAGAGACCAGAGAGAGGCCAGAGAGAGACCGGAGAGCGAGAGAGACCAGAAAGAGAGACCAGAGAGAGGCCAGAGAGAGAGACCAGACCAGAGAGAGACTAGAGAGAGAGACCAGAGAGAGAGAGAGAGAGACCAGAGAGAGGCCAGAGAGAGACCGGAGAGCGAGAGAGACCAGAAAGAGAGACCAGAGAGAGGCCAGAGAGAGAGACCAGACCAGAGAGAGACTAGAGAGAGAGACCAGAGAGAGAGAGAGAGAGAGAGAGGCCAGAGAGAGGCAAGAGAGAAACCAGAGAGAGAGGCCAGAGAGAGAAACCAGAGAGAGACCAGAGAGAGAGAGAGAGAAGCCAGAGAGAGAGACCAGACGAGAGAGAGAGACCAGAGAGAGAGAGAGTCCAGAGAGAGAGAGAGGCCAGAGAGAGACCAGAGAGAGAAACCAGAGAGAGAGAGAGAGGCCAGAGAGAGACCAGAGAGAATGACCAGACCAGAAAGAGAGACCAGAGAGAGATCAGAGAGAGAGAGAGAGAGAGACTAGAGAGAGACCAGAGAGAGACTAGAGAGAGATCAGAGAGGGATCAGAGAGAGACCAGAGAGAGAGAGAGAGAGAGAGACCAGAGAGAGACCAGAGAGAGACCAGAGAGGGACCAGAGAGGGACCAGAGAGAGACCAGAGAGAGAGACCAGAGAGAGACCAGAGAGGGACCAGATAGAGACCAGAGAGAGACCAGAGAGAGACCAGAGAGAGAGACCAGAGAGAGACCAGATAGAGACCAGATAGAGACCAGAGAGAGAGACCAGAGAGAGACCAGAGAGAGAGACCAGAGAGAGACCAGAGAGAGAGACCAGAGAGAGACCAGAGAGAGACCAGAGAGACTGAAGCGACCATATCCTTAAAGTCTGCACTCAGAGCTCGGGACGAGCAAACCAAGCTATATTTTGATTGAATTATAACTGATTTTCTGAGTTTATAAAATACATGTTGTTAAATATTGAGCAGGTGTAAACATTCTTCCTCTCATTTGCATTCTCTGTTGTGCAGTGATTCAGGTTCGACTCATCCTGTGCAGCTCTACATAAGCCTCGCAGTAATCCACCAAAGAGCAGAAAGGTTGTGTAGCTTTTCTGCAAAAAATAAAAAACAAAACGGTGAATTCTAATCCGCTGCCTGCACTAATGAGTGGGTCCTGTCGGTAATGATGCTTAATGTAGAGCGTGTGTGGTTATGAGAACTGTGTGTGTGAGGACATGGTCAGAGTGTGACATCACCGTAGGGTCATAAAAAACAGCTGAAGCCAATATGAATAAATTGGTCTAAATCAAACCATTTTTGACTTTTCCAGTCAATTTTACAGCAGTGCGGTCTTCACAAGAGAGAGAGAGACCAGAGAGAGAGACCAGAGAGAGAGACCAGAGAGAGAGACCAGAGAGAGAGACCAGAAAGAGAGACCAGAGAAAGACCAGAGAGAGAGACCAGAGAGAGAGACCAGAGAGAGACCAGAAAGAGAGACCAGAGAGAGACCAGGAAGAGAGACCAGAGAGAGAGAGAGAGACCAGAGAGAGAGACCAGAAAGAGAGACCAGAGAAAGACCAGAGAGAGACCAGAAAGAGAGACCAGAGAGAGGGACCAGAGAGAGAGACCAGAGAGAGACCAGAAAGAGAGACCAGAAAGAGACCAGAAAGAGAGCCCAAAGAGAGACCAAAGAGAGAGAGGCCAGAAAGAGACCAGAGAGAGACCAGAGAGAGACGAGAGTGAGAGACCAGAGAGATCAGAGAGAGACCAGAGAGAGACCAGAGAGAGACCAGAGAGAGACCAGAGAGAGACCAGAGAGAGAGACCAGAGAGAGAGACCAGAGAGACCAGAGAGAGACCAGAAAGAGAGACCAGAGAGAGACCAGAGAGAGAGACCAGAGAGGGTTTGAGGTGCATAGTACCTGGACGGGCAGAGCCTTGGTGGTGGTCAGTGTGACCTGTTGACACTGGTGCAGCCTCTCCCCGTGACCCCCTACCTGCAGCGCGGCCTGTGACACACACACACAGACAGACACACAGACAGACAGACAGACAGACAGACAGACAGACAGACAGACAGACACACACACAGACACACAGACAGACAGACACACACACACAGACACACAGACAGACAGACACACACACACACAGACACACAGACAGACAGACACACACACAGACACACAGACACACACACACAGACATACACACACAGACACACACACACAAACAGACACACACACAGATACACAGACACACACAGACACACACAGACACACACAGACATACACACACAGACACACACAGACACACACTGGTGAGTTGTGTGTCCCACTTTGGCGGTGGGGCAGGAGTGATGGATGTGTGGCTGATTACCACAGACCTGCCTCGGGGTTTTCCTCCTGCTCCTAACGACTCTTTCTGGGTCACGATGAGGAAGGAGGCGACGCCACATCCTCTCGGAGACTCAACAACTTTCTAAAGATTATTTTTCTTACATTTTAGCTTCAAAACTTCTCACTTCTCGTCTACATAAAAACAATATATTTTTGCGTGTCCCGTTTTAATTACTATACATTTGCCAAATTCAAGCATTTTTTAAACTTGGTGTCAAATGAACCAACTCGGACTCTGAGGCGCCTCCTGCTGGGCCCAGAGTCAGGACTAAACACAGGGAGGCAGCGTTTCAGATTCATGCAGCTAAAATGTCTTCTTGAAAATGTGAGACAGGACTCTACTTTGAAAATGTCCAGGTTAAAACAGTTATTTTATCTGTGCACACAAGGACTGTATTTTCACTCTTTTGAATGTACTAGAAATGATGTCTGTATCTTGTTTAGTGACGCACTGTGACTTGCCTTGTGTCTGAACTGTGCTACACAATTAAACTTGACACATGTGTACATAAGCTACTCACCAGTGACGTCATGGTGAATCCGATCACTTCTATGAATCCGTCGTCGTGTCGTTGGGGCTCGAAGTCGTGATGTTCTCCAGGGTTCCCCCACGGAGTCGTCCCGGCGCAGTATCTACAGAGCAGAGAGACACACTGTATTACTGACAGTCTGGTGTATTCACAACCACTGCCCTTTGTGAGAGCAACGAATGTCTTGCTCCGAGAAGAAAAAAGTGTGTGTGTTTTTGTGTGTCTCATTCTCTTTGGTAAGGTTTGTATGTACTGCGCCGTTTCATAATTGTATTCTGTGTATTACTGTGTGTTGAGTGGATGTGGAAGGGGTTGGGATAAAATAAGTGTCTGCTTCGTCCAGCCCCTTTTCAAACCTGAAAATGATTTTGATGAATTGATGGGACTTGTCACAGCCCCCTGCAATGGGCTGGAGGAGGTGTGTGTGAAGAAGGAAGTCCAAACCATGGATCTATTATAATAACTGGATAGAGTATTATAGCTTGGAGCTGAAGAACTCATGTGCCCGGGGGATTCTCGCGATACTGCAGACTAGACCAGACTAAATTCACGTGGGCTACCCAGAAAAAAGTCCCATAGAACTCTATGTAAATTAAAGCAGCTCGACCTCAGATGACAGAGAACCTGACAGAGAACCTACAGCTTTCATAAAGGTCAGATTTTGTGGGGATTTTAGTGTCCCTTGTCATCCTGAACTTTTTTTCTTCTTAAATCCTTCGGTTTTCTTTAAATCCACACTTTAGTGCCACAAACTCTGCTCCTCTGGCTCTCGCTCTAACTCCCGCTCTGATGAACTGCTCTGATTGGTCAGAGCGCGGCCGAGCCCCTCTGTGCACGTGCGTGAGACCCGGTGTGAGACCCACACACGCGTGTTTGACGCAATGCATTATGGGAGATCATCCACTGCACAGAACCGGGAGGACCAGACGATGCCCAAATACAGACAAGTTTCCCATAGATCTTCCAGGCGACTTCCGCTAATCTTTCAGCCCCCGTGCCGGCACAAAGCGCCACTGAGCACAACCATTCATTTGAATACGGCGCCATCTTGGATCGCCGGGGCTTGGTCCACACACCCTGTCTCTGCTTAGGCTGCTGCCCCCGCGACCCAGCAACGGATAAAGCGGAAGAAAATGGATGGATGGATACATGTTAAATCCCTGATTAGGATTCAAAAAACTTTAGGTTGGGAAGTCCTTAAGTCTTGCTTCTGTCGTGCTAAAGTTGTAGATTTTAGACGTATTTCCTGACTGTGTGAAAGAGATTTGATATTGTATTTGTATGCTAGTGTTAGAGGTTTCATTTAAACAGATTTTTATAGTATAGAGTTGTATGCAGTCGACTCGGAGGGCTTTAAAGAATCACAGTGTCCAAACACAGAGAATGAGATGATAACAAACGAGCAGAGAAATGCTAATAAAAGTGCAGTGGATCAGTAGAAAAAGGTGGAAAACAAGAGGATGTCATTTCCTGCAGCCTCTGTCTCGGCCACACTTCCTGCTTCTACCTGAGCTCAAGGACACAAAGAAACCAAAAAGCTTCAGAGTGTGTCATTGTCTGCGTCGCTTCTGAGCCGAATCTTTAACTCTTAACAACACAGTTCTGTCAATTAACGGCAAAAAACTTCAGCGGGAACAGAGCTGCGGGGGAAGGGCGGCTTTCGGAGGATTTTTGTTCTTTTTGTTGTTGGTGGAAATGGTTTGAAAGAAGTTTGAAAAGATCTTTGTGTGAGATGTGAGAGAGTGAAAAATGCCATGGCTCAGAGTTTTAAAACGACTTCTTTTCAAAACAAGTGAATGTATTTTCTGCAAACTGCTCATTAAAATAATCAAACACAGAAGAGGTGATCGTGTTTGTAAAAGACGTACAGGAGCTGCACTGGGAGAAAGCAAAACAATTATTTTAAGTTTACCACACTTTATTCAGATTTTTGGTACAGACTTGGATTTCTCGTGATGTTTAGGAGAAACTAAAGTTAAAGTTCATCCAAAAGACCGGCTGGAAAGACTGAACGAGTCGATGTGCGGCCACTGCGGCGCACATCGGCTGAAAATAACAGAGCAAAATGACGTCAAAAACATGTGATGGAGGCCGCCAATGTATGTATTTATATTTTAGAACTGTATATTTTTGTATGCATGACTTTATATGTATTTTTCACTTTTATATTACTTACCAAAGCAAACTCATGAACATAGACTGTATATATTAACAGATGTAGTCACGCCTATCTCACGCCTATCTGATTCAAAATGGCCGCAGGGGCTGGAAAATGTGAAAAAACACATCTGTGCATGCGTCAGCTGCACGAGCTTCATTCATTTAAACGAGAGACTTCTAAAGTCCACAGCGACTAAACTAGACTGGTCCAGAACACTCAGCATTGACACACATGTGGAACGGAGCTTTGGGCCAAGAGACACTTTTGGACCATCCTGTAAAGACGTTTTCCAGAGGTAAGAAGATGCTATATGTTAGCATTGGCTAATTCTTATTCTGGGTCCACCCCCACAGGCCCGGGGTGGTATTGCAGCATGTCAGCGCACGTCATTTTGGCCACTTTTGAGCCGGGACCCGCCCCCACTGCTGATGTCCCTGTGGTTGCACTATGTATGACATTGGATTCACTGGATATAATTGAGCACATTTGGACTTGTTTCATAAAGATACAAGAAATGTCTCTCCCTTGGAATGAGTTAAAAACTAAATAGCTTTGGCAAATCTTGTTTTAAGACAGTCAGAATGTACTCTAATTAAAATAATAGCCACTTGATTTAAGCATTTAACACCTCATACTTGGCAAAATGTCTCTGATAAAGGGTAACACACTTAAGACATGGACTTATTTAGCAGCTCTTGAATCCAGGCTTTTTCAGACATGGACCAAACCACAAACCTGGGGATGTTGAGGAAGACCAGACACTGCAGCTTCAGCTCCTGCACTTTGGCCGTCAGATCGGTTCCATCGCACTAAGACAGCAGAGAGAGACCGTTTTTGAGTCTAGACCACGGCTACACAACTGGACCCGAGGCCACTCACCACCACTTGGATGTGCTTGGAGAGGTCCTTGGAGCTGCCCATCAGGAAGTCAGAGAAAGCAGTCTGCGGAAGAGGAATGAAGGGGACTTAATACTGTGGGAGGCACGAGAAAGAGCGAGGGGGAGACGATGGAGCCGCTCTCTGAAAGTGGAAACATGATTGGCACAACAAAGAGCTGTGAGAGAACGACAAACAGAAGTGGTGTTAGAAGCCGAGGCTGTTGCAAGCGTTGCCGATCCAAGAATCCTGCAGTCATTCTCTGAACTAGTTGAGACCGTGAGCTTAAAGAAGAAATATGATGCGTTATTTTGGGCCAATACATATCATAATGAGACTATTTACTTTGTCCTTTCATGTTTTAGAATGTTAAATATTATCTTGAGTAGAAAATATGTGGCAAAACAATAATGAAGGG
Source organism: Knipowitschia caucasica (assembly GCA_964034765.1). Classification (NCBI taxonomy): domain Eukaryota; kingdom Metazoa; phylum Chordata; class Actinopteri; order Gobiiformes; family Gobiidae; genus Knipowitschia; species Knipowitschia caucasica. The sequence continues at coordinate 1,696,360 of OZ035844.1, read as the reverse complement.
AAATATAAGCTTTCTATCTGTAACTCCCTGTTCGACCACCAGAGGGAGAAGAAGAATGTCCAGTTGCAGCTAAAACTAATTTACAGGCAACGCTTTTGGTTTAAAAGGTGAAAAACTGCTCTAAGTGTGATGTCATAGTGGTACAATGACATCATACTATTACAGGACTGCCAGACGTTAGCGTGGATGGATCTAAAAACAACTCCAGGTCTGTGACTCATGAGGAAAGATTTTGTAAGTCAAATTATGAATGGCCTCGTGGGGGGACACTGAGGAGCACAGGGACAGGCCTCCTGCTGGGACTCTGAGGAGCACAGGGACAGGCCTCCTGCTGGGACTCTGAGGAGCACAGGGACTGGCCTCCTGCTGGGACTCTGAGGAGCACAGGGACTGGCCTCCTGCTGGGACTCTGAGGAGCACAGGGACTGGCCTCCTGCTGGTCCCAGACTCAGGACTAAACATGAGAAGGCAGCATTATAGATTTATGCTAAACACTGGAACAGTCTTCCTGAGAATGTGAGCCAGACTTCTTCCCTGAGAATGTCCAGGTTAAAAACAGTTGGATTGAATGTTTAGTCTTTTTCAGACACTGTGGATATTTAGGATTGTAATGCCCTGTGTGCTTTTAGTAAGTAAGTAAGTTTTTTATCACTTCTTCCTTGTTTTGTGGAGCACTTGGAGGTGCCCTGTGTATGAACTGTGCTACATAAATAACCTTTAATCAAACATTTTAACATTTATTTTTGAACACAACATTGACAGTTGCATAAAGCCTCATTCTTAGTTTCCGGAACACGGGAAGAGCTCCCATTCCGACATTAGCAGCATTCTGCATTGTACTTATTACAACCCCATTTAGAGCATTGTTTTAGTTGGGGGTGACGGGGGAGAGAGGGGGGAGTGAGGGAGGGGGGGGGGGGGTAAGTAGGTCCTGCAATTAAAATATTATAAAATGGGAGGCCCTGCTGTGCGAGCCAGATTAGGTTATTAGCCGAGTTGAAGCTTGACACATAATTTGAACCAACAAACTTCCAGAACCTGCTGTATCTGTGCATAATAACAAAACAAAAGTCATAATAATAATAATCATAATAATAACAATAATAATGACGTGGTTAAAGACGCCCCACTCACCCCGGCGTAAAACATCTTGTTCTTGAAGCGGCTGTTGAATTTCTCGGGGTTTGCTTCTGAAAAGGTGAAAAAGGTTCAATCGTCTCAATATTGTATGTATTTGTGTGTTTCCCTAAATCACAACAGCGGTCGCCTCGGAGGATTCACACGGTTAATAAATGTTAATGAATGTCCCGAATCATCCCTGTCCTTAGACCCTCCTGCATCGTCATAGCCTGGTCGTACCACACCATAGTACAAATGACATTTCATACTGAGGTCTGGATTTGCTCCATTGACTTCGTGAACAGGTGGAAGGGGTTAACTACTTTTGCAGATTGAAACGATTGGATCTGAGTTTACCGTGACGTATGTAATGAGCCCGAGTCTGTTGTTAGCATTTAGCATTTATCCTAGCTTTAGCCATCTCCTTTGCTGCTAACGGAGCCCATGGGGAGTAGCGCCACAATTTTTTCCAGCGATTACATTTGCTAAACCCTTGCTCCAGGTCCAATTTAATGATAGAACCAGACCGGATTACTTTACTATCGCATTTTTCGCCAAACTACAACCTTCCCGTTCGACGCAAACTCTTGACATCACCCACATCTAACTACAACACCCGCCTCCCGCGCTCTCTGATTGGTCGGTCGAAGTTCAACAGATTGTAATCACTAACACAGGGACCAGACCCAGACGTTACATGCAGTGAAGGCCAGGCTAGCATCATCAAGGATCCACTCAAAAACTTAATAAAGTGGTAAAAAAGGGCTCCCACGGATGGACAGGATGTAGAACCAGGAGTAACTCATGTTTTAACGACGAACCCACACAATAATTTAAATATGACATTATGAACGAGAGATCAGTGTGTGTTGCCAACCGATCTTTTCATTTATTATAATTGGAAACATTTTTGTGTAGATTTTTTTTTTAAATAAGTGAGTAATGTGTGTTTATTTGCCACATTTTACAGACCAAGATCACCCAAAGCGCTTTACAATGTTCAAAAAAATCAGATATTTTTCCATTCTCTCCACACGGTGATGACAGAGGCCAAACACACTGGTCCATCAAAGCCTCCGACCAAACACCCTCCATTCACTCACTCCACCCGGAGGAAACCAAGCAAGTTTTCTCTCAAAGTATCATCAGTTACAAGTTGCCTTTACCATAGTTTGTGTTGGACTCACCTCTGGACTCGTGGAACTCCAGCGTGACGTGGGCATCGAACCCAAGGCTGAAGTAGTTGTTGAAGACGTCCAACGGAAGCTTTTTTAGTGAGAAAAGAAAAAACATTGCGATTGAACAGACTGAATCAAATACATAATGTGGACGCATGAATATACGTCTGCTTTAGTTTAGTCTAAGTATTATTACATTTGGTCAGATCCTTTGAGAGTTCATGGTAAACATTATGTGAGGTGCGCCCCTACTGGTCAAATGCCGTCATGACAGTCAGACCTGCCTGTGGTGTGACTCTTGGTTAATAATGTAATCCACCTGCTGGGGTTTAGCTTGAAACTCCAGCAGGTGGATTCATATAAAAACAAGTGTGTGGTGCCATTATTTTTGTGCATTTTGAATTAATAAAAAAATCATAACAAAAAAGATAAAGATTGGATTTAATTAAGATTGGCTGAGAGCTGATTGGCTGAAAGCTGATTGGCTGAGAGCTGATTGGCTGAAAGCTGATTGGCAGAGAGCTGATTGGCTGAGAGCTGATTGGCTGAGAGCTGGTTGGCAGAGAGCTGATTGGCTGAAAGCTGATTGGCAGAGAGCTGATTGGCTGAGAGCTGATTGGCTGAGAGCTGGTTGTAAAGTTAGGTACCCCAGCTTTAATCGTCCATGTTTACACCCAGGAAATTAAAAATATAACAAAAGCAGAGAACATCGAGGTACTGCTTCTCCGCCGAACAACTGCAGACTCGAGGTATTTATAGAAGGCACCACTTTTTACGCTTTGATCTTTTTATGCTGAAGTGAAAGAAATGTTTGTTACCGTGACAACGACCGCTGCAATGGACTTTCCGTAGGCCACAGAACGTATGTAATAAGCTACAGCTGCAGTACATGTCAAAGTTCAATTCAATTCCATTATTTGTATATAGTCCTAAACCACAACTGCAGGCCTTTACAAAGTTGTCAATTCTCCAACAACAGATCAGAGAATCAAAGGGTTAAGACACAGGAGAGTCAGTGATAACAAACACATATGAGCCATTGGTCCATAGAGAGCTGGATGTCCAATGTCCATAAAATTTTTTTTCTTTTCTTTCTTTTTTTTAACAACACAAGCTGGCCGTTGTTTGCTGTCCCTTACCGTGAAGAGCTCGGTAAACATCCAAATATCCAAACAGGATCCGTGAGCAGTCAAAACGGAGACATGCAGAGAACTGAGGACTTCCGGTAAGCAGTACTGCAGGGCTGCTCTGTGCACCTTTTTAGTAAACTTTTAACAACTTTTTAGCGCGTTTTATTGTTCAGTTTTTTAATATATCTGAGTGTTTTATGTTATTAATTCAGTGGTTTCAGCAAATAGCGCTTAGTCCCGACTGAAACCCACTAGTAGCACAGAGGCTAACACAAGCTAACGAGGACATGGAAAGTGACAATGAAATTGGCTCAAACATGCACAATATTAGTCGCCTCACCTTGGAGCTCCGTGAGAGCGACCGTGCCACCATTGCAGATCTACGAAAAGAAGTCCTTCGTCTCACCGCAGAGTTGAATGAGAAACAATCTCTAGTGTCCAAACTTTTTGAAGTCGCTGGTGGGCAGCATTCACGGCTTTATGTCACTGAGTGCTGCATATTGTGACACTGTCGTGTGGGAGAGATCCGTCAGCTCCGGACCCTCCTGTTCTACACCTAAGCGCCCGGTTCCGAACAACGAGCCCGCGGATTCCGAGGAGCCATCCTGCGCCGTGGCCCATGTCCTTAGTCTGGCAAACCGCTATGCAGCCCTCTCCACTGACATCCCGGCCCCCTCAGCAGAATCCCTGGACACTGCAGCGTACTCTACTGCTCGAGGATCCAAGTCCACTGCGAGGAAAACGCTCCTAAAGGAAGCAGTCCTCAGGCGAAAGAGCGGTCCACCAGCCATGTTGGCCTGTTCCCCTTCTTTGACCCCAGTGCAGCAGCCTCAGACTGGGGTAGCGAGCCATCATTACCACCGCTCACCTCCACCGGGTCAGCAGCAGCGCCCAGAGCCAGCCCCTCTCACCGCTCCAGCGTCCCCGAGCACACAGCGTGGGTCGCCTGTAGCTGAGAGTCAGCACCCCCGCTCCTCCTCTCCATGTGTTCAGCGGCGCTCAGGCTCGGGTCCTGCTTCGGGTGAACCCGCTGGTTCCGTCCACCGAGCTCCTTCTCCGAGGCCGCGTCCACGTCCACTCTTCGCCCCGACCACTCTGATTATTGGAGATTCCATCGTGAGACACGTCCGCTTCTTCAACGCGGTCACTCGCTGTATTCCCGGAGCTACTGTACCAGACCTGCTCATCCGTCTCCCTCCTCTGCTTCAGTCCCTGCCTGATACCGTTTCCAAGGTAGTCGTGCATGTGGGAATTAACGACATGAAACTTCAGCAGTCAGAAGTCACTAAGAAACATTTTATGGATCTGTTCCACCTCCTTCAATCCTCCGGACTATCTGTTTTTATCTCTGGTCCAATCCCGACTGTAAACAGAGGTGACTGCCTCTACAGTCGTGTTGTGGCGCTGCATATGTGGATCCAGGCTACATGCAGCTCTTTTAACTTTGTCTTTGTGAATAACTTTGCCCTTTTCTGGAAACGTAACGAAGCCTATCGTCCAGACGGATTACACCCAAACAGATACGGTAGCAGCCTGTTGATGGGCTACATGCGTTACGTTGTTCAGCGTTCCCCGAGGGGGGCGTGACTGTTTACATCTGAGCCCCCTCGGACCCCACCGCACTCCCCCGCCTCCTGCTCACCAGCACCGGGTGAGTACAACGGTGCAAACACTGCTCCCTGTCCGTCTGGCAGTGCATTACCAGTCCAAACACTGAACTGTGCTGACTCCCTTCTGACTCTGGGAGCTAAAGAACAACAAGGGTTTTCACATTTTAGTCCAATTGAGACTGTGTGTGTTCCTCGCACCAGCTCAAAAATGTTTTTAAATTCTAAAAAACGAAATCAAAACAGGACAGCAGTTAGACGGTCCAACTCTGCAAATCTAATTTCTGTTCCCTGTAGAAATCAATCAACCACATTAATCGACTCTGACGTTATTTTTAAACTTGCTATGCTTAATGTCAGATCTCTATGTAACAAATCATTTTTAATTAATAATTTTATCACTTCTTATGATCTTGATTTTATGCTTATGGCTGAAACATGGCTGGACCAAAATACAGGAAATGCAGTTCTAATAGAAGCAACACCACCCAATTTTAAATTCGAATCCGAAGTACGAGAAAACAAAAGGGGGGGAGGCATAGCTGCAGTTTTTAGAGAGCACTTTGTCTCCCATAGAATGCCCCTTGGAAATTTTTCATCGTTTGAGTATATTTCTTTTAAAATGGAACAAAAGCAATCTTCTACTCTTTTCATTGTCCTGTACAGGCCACCACAGTCATGTTGCGATTTTATTGACCATTTTACTGAACTATTTTCATTCGTGTGCACAGATTTTGATAGTTTAGTTATTACAGGTGATTTTAATGTACATGTTGATAATGTTGATGACAGAAATGCAAAGGAGCTGGCTTCTGTACTTGAGACCTTTGGTTTCATTCAGCACGTGAGTGGCCCCACCCACAGCAGGGGGCACACTCTTGACCTGCTAATTACAAAGGGGGTTAATGTATCAAATGTTAATGTAGTTGATGTTGCTTTGTCAGATCATTTCTGTGTATTTTTTGACATGTGTTTTTGCTAGCAAACCACCAGCTGAATTTACAATTGTTAGAAGAAGACACATACATGAAAACACAGGTGAACTGTTCATGGGAATGCTAAATTTTGAGAAAACTCCATGCTCTACTGTTGATGAATTGTATAACTCTGTCACCACCAGTGTTCTGACTGTTCTGGACGCCATTGCTCCTGTGACGGTTAAAATAGTTACCAGTAAGAAAAAGGCCCCATGGACTAAGGCAGACTCGGTCAGGGCACAGAAGCAAGAGTGCCGGAGGGCCGAACGGAAGTGGCGAAAGTCCAATTTCCAGGGCGATTATGAAATCTTTAAAGATGAGTTGGGTGAATTTAACCGGGTTCTACGAAGAACAAGAGAAATGTATTTTTCTGACATTATTGGAGGTTGCAGTAACAATTTTCGTGTTATGTTTTCAACAGTTGGTAGATTAACGAACCCCCCTGTAAAGTTGCCCCTAGAATTTTCCTCTAAATCTAGGTGTAATGAGTTCGCACAGTTTTTCGATGACAAAGTACAAGGAATCAAAAACCACTATCACCTCCACAGCACGTATAACAATGCAACAGCCAGAGAAGCTTTTTGAGCTAACTCACTTTGCACCTGTGGATACTGAAACTGTCAAAAAGATAATCATGAGTCTGAGCTCCTCCACATGTAGCCTGGATATATTGCCCTCTAAATTTCTGAAGTCCGTCTTGAGCAGTTTGTTACCTTCACTGACACAAATAGTAAACATGTCTCTGTCGTCAGGAACATTTGGGCGGCACGGTGGCTGAGTGGATAGCACTCTTGCCTCTCAGCAAGAAGGTCCTGGGTTCGAATCCCGGTTGGACCAGGGCCTTTCTGAGTGGAGTTTGCATGTTCTCCCCGTGTCTGCGTAGGTTTCCTCCGGGTACTCCGGTTTCCCCTACCACTAAAAATATGTACAATAGGTCTGGCATGTGCCTCCTGTACTGGCCCCGCTCCCATCTCTGTGTGGAGCGAGAGACAAATGCCCTAAAAAAAAAAAAATAACAATTGTAAACCGCTTTGAGACTCCTATGTGCAGTGAAAAGGCGGTATATAAATAAAGATTACTACTACTACTACTACTACTATTTCCTATGGCCCTAAAAACAGCAGTCATAAGACCTCTCCTAAAAAAGAGCAGTCTGGATCCTGCGGGACTTCAAAATTATCGCCCCATATCGAATCTGCCATTCATTGGAAAAATTCTTGAAAAAGTGGCCTCCCAACAACTTACTGAATTTTTAACAATGAATAATTCTTTTGATATGTTCCAGTCTGGGTTTAGACCCCACCACAGCACTGAGACCGCTCTAGTGAAGGTAACAAACGACATTCGACTTCACACTGATGCAGGTAAAGTCACAGTTTTGGTCATGTTAGATCTTAGTGCCGCGTTCGACACTGTCGACCATGAGATCCTCATGCAGAGACTGGAGGACTGGGTTGGTGTCACTGGCACAGCCCTAGACTGGTTTAGGTCTTACCTGGAGGATAGGAAGTACTTTGTGGAGATTGGAGACTGCGTCTCAGATCATGTGGCCCTGACCTGTGGAGTACCACAGGGGTCGATCCTGGGACCTCTCCTATTTAATCTCTACATGCTGCCGTTAGGTCAGTTAATACAAAGAAACAAAGTGTCCTACCACAATTACGCCGACGACACTCAGATCTATGTCTCACTGACTGCAGGAGAACATGGACCACTGGATTTGCTCCTTCACTGTATCCAACAGATCAGTGAGTGGATGCAAAATAATTTCCTCCAGCTAAATGCAGACAAAACCGAAATCATTGTCTTTGGTCCCCAGAAACAAAGAGAGGGCGTCATCTGTCAACTTCAGTCTCTCTCCCTACTTCCTTCAGACAAGGTCAGAAATTTGGGGGTAATACTGGACTCAGACCTAAATTTCAATAGCCACATAAAATCAATAACATCAACAGCTTTTTACCATCTGAAGAACATTGCCAAAGTCAGAAATATAGTGTCCAGGGCAGACTTGGAGATTCTTGTCCACGCATTTGTCTCCAGCAGGCTAGACTACTGCAATGGCCTGCTTACAGGTCTGTCCAAACAGACCTGTAAGCAGCTGCAGTGCATCCAAAATGCAGCAGCTAGAGTCCTGACAGGAACCAGGAAGTATGACCATATTAGTCCGGTCCTCAGGTCTCTGCACTGGCTTCCTGTGGCTCAAAGAATAGATTTTAAAACAGCTCTGCTTGTGTACAAGTCTCTCCATGGCCTTGCACCAGAATACATTAGTGACATGTTGGTGTCATATGAACCAGCCCGGACTCTGAGGAGCACAGGGACTGGCCTCCTGCTGGTGCCCAGAGTGAGAACCAAACATGGGGAGGCTGCGTTTCAGATCGATGCAGCTAAGATCTGGAACAATCTCCCTGAAAATGTGAGGGAGGCGTCTACTCTGTCAATGTTCAAATCCAGGTTAAAGACTGTTCTGTTTGCCTGTGCATACAACTGAAGGATTTTATCTCCATTTGTAATGCACTGCTGTCATTTATTTATTTATTTTTTTAAATTTCTTGTGTAACTTTGAAAGTGTTAATGGTTTTATTCTTTTGTGTGATTTTATTGTTTTTATTGTGTTTTAATCTTTTGTGTGATTTTAATGTTTTAATTGTGATTCTGGTGTTTGTTTTATGTGATGATTTGTGATGTGGACTGTGAAGCGCTTTGTGTTGCCCTGTGCATGAAAGGCGCTCTACAAATAAACTTTGATTGATTGATTGAAATGATGATAAAGTTAAAAGTTAAATTAAAGTAGATTATACATTTTCCAGTATTAAACTTGGCTTTCACTCAAAAATCCTGAACAATGTGATAAATGTGTTTCCCACAAACCCACTCAGCAGCTTTTCAACTTGTTCCGCCGCAATTTCCCACTAACTTTTTTATTTAGTGTTTATTAATGCACCTCTGCGTTTGGGCATCTGCCAACGAGGGCAAAGCGGCGTCCGATCGAGAGCTGGGGCTCTACAGCGGCGCATCCAGTTTCATGTCAAGAAATGCACAAAACATGGATTTACAAACTCTCTCTGAGCTGCGGACCTGATTAATATAAGGTAATTTCATAGACGCAGTTGTGGATGCTAAAGAGAGAAAAATCTTGCATAATGCATCATTTTTTTATATTATAAAAATTTCAAAAATGATTTAGGTACTTTTGACAAGGTTTTTAAAATAAGTGTTTAAAGTGATACTTTAATGTCCTTTGATCTTCATAACGACTCGCGGTTGCCGTAGTAACAGGGACTAATCTCCAGACACTGATGCTCTTGGTCACCTATTACCTATTGTACAGATTGTGCATGTTTTAGTGGTAGGGAAACCGGAGCCCCCGGAGGAAACCTACGTACACGAGGAGAACATGCAAACTCAGAAAGACCCTGCTTCGCCTGGGATTCAAACCCAGGACCTTCTAGGGGCAAAGCTCAACACTAACTAAAAACTGTTGAAGACGTCTCTGACCATTAGCTTTAGTGTTGAGCTTACACTAAAGCTACATCCATCATACGTCTCCTTTAATCAGAACGCGATGGACTCGCCGCCTACAGCAGAGCAAACCTTGTCAGTCTGCTGCTCGTCCGGGTCTGGGGGGGCGGCCTGGTTCCCCTCCACACGCAGGTTCCATCGGTCCAACTGCACCACGTCCCCGTCCTCCACGTGGGACAGGATCTTGGACAGGGGCTCGTCCGTGTAGCCCTGAGGACGCAAACAATTCACCAATCTCATTTCATGGAGGTTTCTCTGCGACAGCGCTGCTCCCGGATCACAACAGACCCGAGGATGTGTCACTCAGAGGTGGAAACACTGAAGCGAACGTCCTGGAGAGGACTGTGGAGGCCTTTTCTGTCTTTTCAAACTAAAGTATCAGACACAAAGACCCTTTATTCTCTGTCCTGACAAGACTCATGTTCAGTTAATTAAGGATTACTTCAGACCTTTTTTACAACTGTGTGTGTTATTGGCGGTGTTGGCTGTAAGTCTAAGTGGGGGGTTCAGGGAGATCTCTGGTGTGCATTATCTGCTCCGGTGTCTGCTGCACACTGGGGACTCTCCATCTCCACTAGTTTAAGTACCAGATACTTTAATACTGTAGTAGTACACTAGTTTAAGTACCAGATACTTTAATACTGTAGTAGTACACTAGTTTAAGTACCAGATACTTTAATACTGTAGTAGTACACTAGTTTAAGTACCAGATACTTTAATACTGTAGTAGTAGGATGGAAGTGGATGGAGGGGACTCACCGCGCCCCAGTTGAGGGTCCGGGCCAGGTCGTTCCCCGTCCCCAGCGGCATCACGGCCACAGGGGGCTGTGGGTTAAAGGAGAGGTCTTCGAGACACGACAGGATCCAGCCGACCTGACGAGAGAGAAGTGATTAATGCAACACCCTTTTCATTTCTGTGGAACTTCAAGAACAAATAGGACACATTAAATCTTTAGAAAGTGAATTAATATCTTTAGAAAGTGAATTAATATATTTAGAATGTGAATTAATATATGGTAAAACAGTATAATGCTTTCGACCTGCAGTGTCCCTATGTTGCCACCAGAGGGAGAACAGTCAAATTTGAAACAAGAAAACTTACACAAATTATGAAAAAACAGCCGAGTAATGACATTTCACTTGAAAAATTGTCAAAGTCAATTTACTTTTGTTTTAAAAAGCAGAAAACTGGTCTGAATGTGGTGTTTTAAACTGAAATGTGTTTTAAATATGTTTATGTTGCAGTAAAACCCTGACATCAGACATCTGAGTTTCTGTCTATTCTTTTTATCCAGCATCGCAAACCCAAGGACAGTTATAAAATGTGGATTATAAATATATAAATAAATAAAGTGGATTGGATTGAGCCAGCCTAAGTTGCAGCCTGAGTTTCCCGGTTGAATTTCCGACTTTCCCATTTTGCAAGTTGGAAACCATAACTACAGTGTTTTTTCCGAGACAGGCGCTTTCGAGCACATTAACACAACAGAAAGTGAACTTGGACAAAGGCTCAGAATCAGAATTTCAAAACAGCCTCGATGCCTTTGCTCTCGGCTTGGAATGTTCCGGATACGTTTTGATGCAGAAAATGGTAAATGATTTGTAATGGCCACGTCGGAGGATTGTTCTCCCTAATTGTTTGGAAAAAAGGATAAAAGATTTCAGAAGTCTTTGTAAAAGGCCAGATAAAAAAAATAATAAAAAAAACGATAGTACTTTGGGGATTGCCGACAGCGCTAGTGATGTCAAAGTAGAAACTGTCACAAAATCCCATTCAAGTCTGAGCAGAAATGACTAATTGTGGAAGTGTTGTTTGTGACTTGTGACTCTGTCTTTGAGAAATTAACATCAAAAACGACTAAATAAATGAATTTCATTTGGATGCAGTTTGGAGAGGTCCAACGTGTATTAGCTCAGACTCTTTGATAATCTAGTAAAGTATAATCCCCCCTTTTCCCAACAGACAACTTCTTGTTTTTAGCATCTCAGAAATCAAAACATGGCGTCTAAAGCAGAGTTGGAAATACAGTAGAGACCAGCTCACTGGGCTCCACAACATTAATGAAGAGAGATTTAATTATCCTTGTATTCTATTCATTCATTTGTAAACCACATTTAAAAAACAGCCCAGGCTTACGTGTCCTGTATAGACAAGTGAAAAACAACAAATAAAAACACAAAATATACAAGATGAAACATGCATTTATTCAAATAAAAAACTGAAAAACTTGTCTCTTGCCACCTGGTATAAAAAGACAAAGAGAGAAGGTGCGTCTTTGGTAGGGATTTAAAGTGTCGAGTGATTGTGCAGTTCTAATGTACAAATGTTGAGGAGTTCCACAGCTGTAGCTCTAAGACTGTGGTCCTGAGACTGTGGTCCTGAGACTGTGGTCCTGAGACTGTGGTCCTGAGACTGTGGTCCTGAGACTGTGGTCCTGAGACTGTGGTGCTGAGACTGTGGTCCTGAGACTGTGGTCCTGAGACTGTGGTGCTGAGACTGTGGTCCTGAGACATATAAGATAAGATTTTGTAGAGGACTATAGTGAAAAACTAGGGGTTCAACACAAATAAACAAATAAAAACGAATTATTATTAGTTATTATTAATTATTAGTGCTCTACATTCCCAAAAAAAGAATTGAAATGTAAATGTGATTTGAGTTTTGGACATTATTTAGAACACGCTGTACTCACCGTGCCGTCGCCGCCGCACGCCAGGATCCTCAAGTTTGGCACTTTGCGATACAACTCCAGCCTGAAGACCAGACGTCCAAACTGTGAGTCATCTTGTTTTCTCCCATATGTGTCTGTGTGTGTGTGTGTATGTGTGTGTGTGTGTGTGTGTGTGTGTGTGTGTGTGTGTGTGTGTGTGTGTGTGTGTGTGTGTGTGTGTGTGTGTGTGTGTGTGTGTGTGTATGTATGTATATGTACATACGTGTGTGTGTGAGTATGTGTATGTACTGTATGTATAAATGTGTGTGTATGTATGTGTGTAATATATACATGTTTGTGTGTGTCTGTGTATGTGTGTATGTATATATGTGTGTGTGAGGACCTACCCCTCGGTGGGCCCTCCATGGCTGAGGTCGAACACCTGTCTGGGGTTCAGGTTCCACATCAGTGACTGCAGGATCTTGGTTCCCTGTGATCACCGAACATTAGCAAAGGTACAGTCCCTCAGTTGTTGTAAAGCAAAACACAATTGTTTCAGTGGAGTTGCCACGATTTCAAATGTTGCGATTATTGTGAGAGAAAATATTACAATTATTCACAATAATCGACATTATGAAAATAAACTCAGATGGTTTTTTGAGTTTTTTTTTGGCTGGAAAACAATGGATGGATAAATTAAGATTATCATTTAATATTTTACTTGATTTTATTGTATGTATAACATTTAAAATATGTAAATAGCTGTATAAAAAAAATTGGGTTAAAGTAAAATGTTTTGGTTTATTGGATCACATGACCCCTGACAACAGCATGGTTACCCCTGACAACAGCATGGTTACCCCTGACAACAGCGTGGTTACTCCTGACAACAGCGTGGTTACCCCTGACAACAGCATGGTTACCCCTAACAACAACATGGTTACCCCTGACAACAACATGGTTACCCCTAACAACAACATGGTTACCCCTGACAACATGGTTACCCCTGACAACAACAAGGTTACCCCTGACAACAACAAGGTTACCCCTGACAACAGCATGGTTACCCCTGACAACAGTATGGTTACCCCTGACAACAGCATGGTTACCCCTGACAACAGCTGGTTACCCCTGACAACAACATGGTTACCCTTGACAACAGCATGGTTACCCCTGACAACAACATGGTTACCCCTGACAACAACATGGTTACCCCTGACAACAGCTGGTTACCCTTGACAACAGCACGACCTAGTTCTTGGTGAAACACCGCTGACCTGATTTCAATGCTCATAATTGGAGATGATAAATGATGACATAACAACGTTTCTATCACTGGTTTTTACGATTTTAATCTTAATTTGCTTCACTTTGGGATTTAACTTCTCACATGAAAGTGAATTTATTTGTGTATTTGAACTTCAAATATGAAGTTATATAGACTCAATACAAAGTGACATATGCCAAGAGTTTTATAATGCTGATGAGTCTTATTTTTGGGTTTTTTACAGCTGTGAGACAAATATCCACGTTACAACAAATAAAGGCTTGATGAAGTTGACTCTGTAATGACTCATTTATTACCTTACATTTTAAGTTGAATTACAGACTCAAGCTCAGATTTGGTTCTAATAACCAAACTTTTTCAGCTTTTGTCCATGTTTTATTTGGTTCACCTTGTCATTCACACACAGAGATGTTTTTACTGTGATTTATGCATGTTGGAATTATTTCTATCCTCATATATGCGCGCCGCCATTGCTCTCCCCACACTCCTCCAACCCCACACCTCTCTAAAATGTGGTCTGAGATCATTAGATTATACAGGGTTAAAGGGGACATAAACAGGAGGTTATGTCCCCTTTAAAACATTTGTTAAAAAACTCAGACATAAGTTCATGCATTCAACCTAAAAGTCAGACTTCTTTTGCCCAAACCGTTGAACTTTTTGCTGCATATTTGTGACCGAGGGTGCTACTCCAATGTTTTTTTAACATCAAGCAATTTGAATCCTTACGTCCATATTCCCCATATGAATTTGTATTTTACTGTGTTCATGGACTTTCGGAGGCAGCCTTTTTTTGGCTCGGTTTGTTCAGTCCACAGGAAGTCCTCTGGGACCGACCTAATTCTTTAAACATAATAGAAACATAATTAAAAATCCTAGCCCCGGTGTCGCGCTGCACATTGTAGCTCGAGTTATTAATGCCACTCCAAAGACTGCGGCCGTAATAACCTCCGGAATGAGTCCAATTTAAAAATGCATTTCCCGGCTTTGGGCCTGTACCTGGTTTCCTCCGCTCTTGGGATTGACAAAGACCAGCAGAGGCTTCATGAGCGGCGAGGGCACGGGCCGGATCAGGAACGGCTTCCAGGGTCGACCCTCCTGCTCCGGAGAGGGAGGGAGAAATACACAATCTGTCAACGCAAACCTCCAGACGTGCTTCAATTCCACCGTCTGGCTCCACGAGTATCGGAAAAGATCAATGTTTTTTGGGGAAGTAGAATCCTTGAAATTGCTATGAGACCAGGCCAAATAGCATTTTTTTATTGTAAATGCATTTTATGGAACAACATAAAAAAGGTCTTATGGAATCCTGGCAGGGCAAATGAGTTTAATTGCTAATGGTTAGAAACTATACATCATGCAACTCAACAACATGCAGATTTTACCCTTCTCTCTACTACTACTACTACTGCTACTACTACTGCTACTACTACTAATAATATTGTAGTAGTTTTATATAGAGCGTTTCAGGACTCAAAGACTTCACATGTCCTTCTTTCTCTCCAAACACGGTGGTGATAAACTACTGTAGCCACAGCTGCCCTGGGGCACACTGACAGAAGCGAAGCCCCTCCCACCCCCACCAACCATTCACACACCAGACTCATTCTAATGTGGGGGAATTGTCTTGCCTAAGGACACAACCACACTTTGGCACTTTACAGCCGCAGCCCCCCCACTGTGGCACCTGCTGTTCCCAGAGGTCTCCCATCACAGTACTAACCAAGCCCTGCCCTGCTTAGCTTCAGAGGTCTGATAGGATTTCACATGCATATCTGTCTTTGAGAATAACAATCTAAACTAAACTAAACACTGAGCTCGAGGAGAGGTCGAAAGCGAGTTCTATTTATTCAGTTATTTAACCAAGAAAGTTATTACACAACCAAGGTTTGGACGGTCTATCAAACTGTGTTACCGTGACAGACACACACACAGACACTCACACACACAAACACACAGACACACACACACACACTCACACACAGACACTCACACACAGATACACACAGATACACACACACACAGATACACTCACACACAGACACACACACAGATACACTCACACACACACACACACACATAGATACACACACACTCACTGACACACACACACACACACACAGATACACACACTGACATACATACACAAACACACACACACAGACACTGACACGCACACACACCCACACTGACACACACACACACACACACACACACACACACAAACACACACACACACACACACACACACACACTGACACAAACACACAAAAACACACTGACACACACACACCTCGGAGGCCTTCTTGCTGCTCCTCCTCTTGAACGATGCTCGCTTGTTCTTCTTGCTGCTCTTCACCGACGACTGTCACAGAGGAAGAGGAGGATGAAGAGGAAGAGGAGGAGGAAGAGGAAATGGAAGAGGAGGAAAAGGAGATGGAAGAGGAGGAGGAGGAAATGGAAGAGGAGGAAAAGGAGATGGAAGAGGAGGAGGAGGAAAAGGAGATGGAAGAGGAGGAGGAGGAAATGGAAGAGGAGGAAAAGGAGGATGAAGAGGAGGATGAGGAAGAGGAAGGGGAGGAAGAGGAAGGGGAGGAAGGGAAATGTTACTTGTGTGCCTCTAGGACAGGGGTGCTCACACTTTTTCAGCATGCGAGCTACTTATAAAAGGATCAAGTCAAAATGATCTACCTACTACAAAAATGCAAATCATATATTTATTTCAAAACATATCTTTATATCTACAATGTATGTTTATGTACATGCAAAACATGCATGAGCCAATATAGCACAATACAACACAATTACCTATGTACATTTGTCATTACCCGAGTTTACTCTTATGACTTGCACTGAATTGAATCGGCCAGGGATGCATAGTCCGGAAAATTGGTGGTAACTCGCTGACAAGTTTGTCGTGGTTTAGCTTTCCTGCACTGAGCGCGGTTGTTTGCGCATGTGCAGTCACCTAAGTGTCAGTAAAACATTACTGAGTAAAACACAGATGTCATTTGACTGTGGTGCCATGTCCATGTGCCATGCCTGTTTTTTTTAAATCCAAATATTTCCCCTCCTCAGTTTATAAAATAATTTGCATCCATACATCTGCGTTATCAATCACATTCGTAACATTCCAAACATGTGCGTCTCTTACGTCCTGTCCTGCGTTGGGGAAAAACACAGAAGTGGGCGGAGCTTTGATGCAGACGCCGGTAACGGCACTTTTACAGTCATAGAAGACACTCAGAGTAAAGATGTATGTTTACAAGCACTGAACCCGTCCTCAGCCCTGGTTTAGTCCTGGTTTAGTCCTGGTTTAGTCCTGGTTTAGTCCTGGTTTAGTCCTGGTTTGGTTGTTTTCGAGCGTGAGTCCCCGCGATCACTTTGCTGCTCTCTGATGTGGAGCGAGGATGTTCGCTGCTGCGAGCATCTCACAGCGAACAGTTTTTAAGGTAGTATGATCCATGCTTCAGTGATCAGAGGAATTTAGGGGGGTACCTTGGCGTGCGAGAACGCAAAACTCCGGTTATCTCTGTCTACACACAAATGCATTAACGGAGTTTTCAAAAATCTCCACTTTGCCCGGAGTTTTTTGTATATATTAGTTTAGAATGTGTAATTTTTTATTTATTTAATGCAATCTACCAATAGTACCTTTGCGATCGACGTATTGAGCACCCCTGCTCTAGGAGAACGTGCTTTCAAAACACCTGTGTTGACCCAGGTGGGCGGGGCTATGAGCGTTACCTGGTGGGCGGGGCTATGAGTGTTACCTGGTGGGCGGGACTATGAGCGTTACCTGGTGGCGGCGAACCCGGACGACCCAGGTGGGCGGGACTATGAGAGCTGCGTGCGCTCCTATTGGACAGGGCTCCTCGATGTGCTGCAGCATGAAGCAGGACACTTTGTTGTGGTACTGGAAGAGAATCAAACAAGTTTATTTGTGTAGCACAGTTCATACACGAGGAAAGTACAGCAGGAGACCAGTGAATGTGTGTGTGAGTGAGTGAGAGGGTGAGTGAGAGGGTGAGTGAGTGAGTGAGTGAGTGAGAGGGTGAGTGAGTGAGTGAGTGAGTGAGAGGGTGAGTGAGTGAGTGAGAGGGTGAGTGAGAGGGTGAGTGAGTGAGAGCGTGAGTGAGAGGGTGAGTGAGTGAGTGAGTGAGTGAGAGGGTGAGTGAGTGAGTGAGTGAGTGAGAGGGTGTGAGTGAGAGGGTGAGTGAGTGAGTGAGAGGGTGAGTGAGTGAGAGGGTGAGTGAGTGAGAGGGTGAGTGAGTGAGAGGGTGAGTGAGAGGGTGAGTGAGAGGGTGTGAGTGAGAGGGTGAGTGAGTGAGTGAGAGGGTGAGTGAGTGAGAGGGTGAGTGAGAGGGTGAGTGAGAGGGTGTGAGTGAGAGGGTGAGTGAGTGAGAGGGTGAGTGAGTGAGAGGGTGAGTGAGTGAGAGGGTGAGTGAGAGGGTGAGTGAGAGGGTGTGAGTGAGAGGGTGAGTGAGTGAGTGGGTGAGTGAGTGAGTGAGTGGGTGAGAGGGTGAGAGGGTGAGTGGGTGAGTGGGTGAGAGGGTGAGTGAGTGAGTGGGTGAGTGAGGTGAGTGAGTGGGTGAGTGAGTGAGTGAGTGAGTGGGTGAGTGGGTGAGAGGGTGAGTGGGTGAGTGGGTGAGTGAGTGGGTGAGAGGGTGAGTGGGTGAGTGAGTGGGTGAGAGGGTGAGTGGGTGAGTGAGTGGGTGAGTGGGTGAGTGGAGTGAGTGGGTGAGTGGGTGAGAGGGTGAGTGGGTGAGTGGGTGAGTGAGTGGGTGAGAGGGTGAGTGGGTGAGTGAGTGAGTGAGTGACTCACAGCCTGTTTGCACCAGGAGCAGCTGATGGCCACGATGTCTTTGTTGTGGAAAGTGAATTTCTGCTGAAAACCCTGAACACAAACAACAACAAGTTTGAGTGTTTTTAGTTTGAGCACGTTCTGACTCCATACGGTTGTGTGTCTGGTCCATGGTTGGTTGTGTGTCTGGTCCATGGTTGTGTGTCTGGTCCATGGTTGGTTGTGTGTCTGGTCCATGGTTGGTTGTGTGTCTGGTCCATGGTTGTGTGTGTCCTGTGTGTGTCTGGTCCGTGGTTGTGTGTCTGGTCCACGGTTGTGTGTCTGGACCATGGTTTTGTGTGTCCTGTGTGTGTCTGGTCCATGGTTGTGTGTCTGGTACACAGTTGTGTGTCTGGTACACACCCTGCCGCACTGCCTACACTTGCCGTCCTGCTTCCTGCGGTGGACCCAGTGATGGCGAACGACCAGAGGCTGCCGCACAAACACACACACACTAGATTCACACGTTACATTGAAACTCCCAGAGCAGTCTATTTGACGGCTTTCATTTTGGAAGCGTAGTTCCTCGGCTCATGTACATTGTTGGCCTTCATAACTTTCTGTATCTATGAGTAGTTCATTTCTATGTCAACATTTTTATCAATTATTATTTTGAAATGTGGGAAGTTCTACTACAATGAACTCCCAGAGGAGTCACTTTGACTGCTCCATTAATTTCAAAGCAAAATTCCAATTTGGCCATTTTTTAGTCTCTTGGAAACATTCTATGGCAGTTAAAGACCCTGTTCTCCAAGGTGCTGGTTCTGGACTGGTTCTGGACTGGTTTCGGAGTAGTTTAGGCCTTGTCCTGGACTGGTTTTGATTTTCCACCAGAGCAGAGCATGTGTTAGCATGTGTTAGTCTTTCAACAATCTGTGCTATATTTCAGTTTAAATAGTTATCATCGGTTTCAGCACATATTAAAAACTAAATCACCTTTTTGATTGAATTTCTTAGAATTCCGTTGATTTGAATGGGAGCAGTCAAAATGACAGCTATGGGAGTTCTGGTAGTTTCAGGATTCTGGGAGTTCTGGTGTTTTAAAGAACTCTATACTGCACTGACATTTACCTCTCTGTGGTTCCGCGTTCCTCCTTCACGGAAAGACGGCTTGCACCTAAAATTAATCTGAAAGTAAAAATATCAAGTGGACGCATTAGAACCGATCCGTGAAAAAGTTCCGGTCCACATGGATTGGAACCCAAACCCGAACCCAGCGTGTCCCGGTGACGACAGCAGAGAAGAAGAAGAAGAGCCACTCGTTTATGAATGCGTGGATTTAAATCTTATTATGCTAAAATCCACTTTCTCTCTCTTTGAACCACATGACATTGTTCCATCAGTCACAGACCTGGAGTTGCTTTTAGATCCTCCCATGCTAATATCTGGAACTTCTGGAAATTACGTTCTTTATCCAGTAATTGGTTAAATTTGAAAGAAAAAAAACGACCCCTCCCTCTGGTGGTAGCATCGGGAACTACAGGTCAAAAGCATTATTACCCTTCACACTTGTTTCTCAATATATTGTCTTCTGTAGATATTATTCCATACTAAAACATGAAATGACAAAGTAAATTATCTCATTATTCTAATTAACAGCAGAAATAAGGCATGATATTTCTAATTTAACACTTTTCCTCCAATTATAGACATTTAAATATTTAACGTAATCAGACATAACACATTCATAAAGGAACGGGCCAAAAGTAGTGGTTGTCAAGTTTCCTGCTGAATCAGAAAGAAAGAAAGAAAGAATATTTGTTGAACAGAGATTAAGGATTTAAAATGCGGCTGATGGGATTATTAGAATACAACCATTTGACATGTGCTCAGGGCGTTTTGTGAATCTAAAAGGCCTTTCTCTCTCTCTCTCTCTCTCTCTCACCTTCTCTCCTCTCTCTCCTCCTCCTCTTCCCTCTCTCCTTCTCTCCTCTCTCCCTCTCACCATTCTCTCCTCCCTCTCTCTCCTTCACCATTTACTCATCCTCTCCTCCCACTTTCCCCCCCCTCATCTATCCTCACATTCTCCTCCTCTCTCTCCCCTCTTGCTCTCCTCATCCTCCGAGTCTCTCTCTACGTCCTCTCCCCCTCTCACCATTCTCTCCTCCCCTCTCTCCTCACATCATTCTCCCTCTCTCCTCTTTCCTCTCTCTCCTCACATTCCTCATCCTCTCTCCCCCCTCTCCCTCCCCTCTCTCCTCATTCTCTCGCTCCTCTCTCTCTCCATTCTCTCTCTCATCTCTCCATCCCCTCTCCCTCATCCATCTCCTCTCTCAGTCCACCGTCTCTATCCTCCCCTCGATCTCATCCTCCACCATACCTCCCTCTCCCCCTCCCCCTCCCGCTGCAAATCTTTTCTTCCATCTTCTACCTTCTTTCTTTTATTTTCACAGCTACCAATCCTCTGCTTTCCCAACTCATCATCCCCGCCTCCTCTCTCAAATTCCTCCTCACATTCCCTCGTCCCTCGGATTTCTTCTCGCCAGAACATTCTCGACCCTCCTCAGTCAACCGTCCGTTCGTACCCCTCGTCACTGCCTTCTCCTGCCACCTACACTCTCTCCCACCTTCCCCACCTCCGATCATGCAACAACAACTAATCAACACATACTCTCCATCTTCCATCTCCCGAATCTCCTTCTCTCTGCTCTGCTCACAGATCTCGCATGTATCTGTTACCTCAAAACACTTGCATCGCTCCTTCTCATCTGCTCCTCCCAACAACTTCTATCATCAACTCACTCTCCCCACTCCTCCCGCTCTAATATCCCGCTCTCCACCCCCTCAGACAGACCTCATACTTGCGACACTCTCTTTCCATCGCTCCCACCTCCATCTCCGTCTTATCGTCTACTCTCCTCCCTCCCCCTCGACCCTCACTATCCACTCTAACCCACTGCCAACATGTTTGACCCCCCCGCTCTCCGCGTTCCGTTCCCCCTGCCACATCGAATCTACATTCTCCCCCTCGCAATCCACTTCTTCTTTTTTTGGTTTGATTCTCTTTCATTGGCTCATTTTGGAATTTTTTCTTCTTTTTTCCCACTCACTACCCCCCGTCTTCCCCCTCCTCACCCACTATCCCACCCCCTCTTCTCTCCCCCCTACAACGCACAGACATTCTCCCGAGATAACAAATTCCCATCCCTATCCTCCTTTTGTCCATTTCTCCTCATACTACGATTTCACTAGACCATTACAAAAAGACATAAATAGAATACATTTCCCGATGTTCTTTCCCCCCTTCTTCTCCTAGCTCAATCGCCGTCTCCTCTCTCGCTCCAACTATCCGGTTCCCCCTCAAAGCCCCTCAATCGCACAGTCAGAGTCACTTCCGCTTCTCTCCTTCCCTCCAGCTCCCTCCTTCCGCATCGCCCTTCTCACGCACGCTCCGTCTCACCGTGAATTTCGCCTCCCCCCGCGGTGGTTGCGAACAACACATCGAGGTGCTAAGCCTCCACGGAAAGCCTCGGTTCGGGATCCACGCCCGACGCAATTACGCCAAATCCACCTACCTCCATGGGAGCTCTCACATCGGTAGAGTCATCAATCCACAGTCTCACCCCGTCCAGCATCTCTCTCTGGGATCCTTCTCTCACGGATCAATCTCGTCCACTCAGAAACTCCTCCTCACAGATAGCTCTTTCCAACCCCTCCCCCACATGCGGCAAATACCATCAAGGCGCCCAAATCTCGACACTCGGGCACACTCACGTCCTCTCGGTCTCCTCGTTTCAACCAGTCCCCCTCGTCCTCGTGCACTCCCCCCTCTCGTAACGACCTCTCCAAATTTCGCTCGCTAATAACACGATACCTCATAAACCATCCAATCCCCCCAGCTTCCAGGTGCCCTCACAAAGACGATCGGGCCGCCAACCTCGTCTCTCGCAGAATCCAGAAACCCCTGATCTAGGTAAACGTCGACCTACGCGGCATTGCTCTCCGGCGCGACAACCCCCCTCCTCGAGATCCCTCACGGATGGGGGGGGGGGGAGGGCTCCACCTCCCGTTAGAGACTGAAGTCTTTCAGCTCGCCATCGGCGTCCTTCACTATCAACCCCAGACTTCCCGATCTCATTCCCGGGGTCTCTTCCCAATCAACCCATCCGTCACAGAGATTCATCTATCTCATCCATCCCCCAAACCAACGAGATCGCTCGGAACACTCCGTCTCAATCGGGTCTCCTCATCATCACCCACTCAACTTCCCAAGAAGGAACATCTCCAGAAACTCTCCATGCCCTTAAACTAGAATGCCTCACTCTCAGTCAATACGACCGCCTCTCCTCCCAAACATCATCCGTCAATCTGTCCTAACCGACGGGAGTGCACTCATATCCTCAATACTATATCACTCCTAGAAACATCAAACACTAGGCCATCAAGATCATCTCCAATCCGCTCTCTCGCCCTCTCCGGAGCGACTGACAACCCCGTCCGATGACCTGCAAGGGTCGCAACCCTGTTCTCAGCGTCAGATCACATCACAACACACCTACCTACCTCACTTCCCTTCAATACCCATTCTCGTGCGGCAGCCCGAGAAAGAGCCGTCGGCTCCTCCAACCTCCCTAACGCATCCTCAGATCTCCCCTCGTCAAGGCCACCGCGACATACAACCCCCTCAGAGACGTACACCATGACCTCTAGGAATGCATTGTCTCCCAGTCGCCCGACCGGGTACTCCAATGCACACAGATAATCCGCCCACGCGACACACCTAATACTGCCCATCGGATGTCAGCACAAACGCGCCCCTCTCCAAAACTGCAAGTGCGGATTCAAGAAGCACAGACATCGCTCAAACTTAACATAGCATCCTCGAGTGCCGCAATGACGACCCAGTCCAATGCCAACGGCCCTATAACACCGTGCTCATCCCGCACTCCTTTTAAGACAGGTCAACTACCAGTCACCATCCCCACAGCCTACCCCATGTCGACACACCCCCGGTCTCCCCCTCGACGACCAAATCGCGTCCTAGTCGTAGCCCCTGGACGAATACACCTCCTCCGTTCCCCCACTTAAGCGGTAGCCAGGCTCTCAAATATGGCCTGCTCCGACACTCAACTGGGCAAACTGCCGTCGTCATAATCAAACACGACTCTGAGTGTCAGATATCTATCTCGCTTCTCACGGACACCAACTACAGATCCTCAGTCTGGAAAGCGACAGGTCACTCCTCTCGTCACATAGGGACTCCTCCAGTCGACTCCTAGGTTCGTCATCCAAATACAGACCACACATACTCCGAAAGGTGCAAAGTCTCAGAGCGCTAATAACTCGGCGCCAGACTCCTCCCTCGCAACACCATCACGAGACAACAGGGCCTCAAATAACTCATGTAAGCCTCTCGCAAATCATCCCCAAAGGCGAAGCATCGGAACACCATTCTCCAATATCATCGTCACTAACTGCTCTCGCGGCTGAATCTCGGAGGCATCTCAAGCCAGTTCCCAAGGCGCTACCTCAAAACTCAGTTGGGTCTGAGACGACGTCCCAAACCACCCTCAGGCTGCCCCCTCCGTGAACTCACTTCCACGCTTCCCCCTACCTTATGCTCTACCTCCGGAAGAGATACCCGATCGAAGAATGTAAGAGTGCTCCGGCAACGCACACCCGCGAGTCTGTCTTCTCCACCAAGAACCTGAACTCATTCCACTCTCCATCCCTCCATGTCGCTTATGAGGAAAGAGAATCTCCTCTCTTGCCCTGGTAAATCAACACACCACAGTCACACCGCGAGCTCACCCCCTCACAATTTAAACTCGGCCAAACCACACGATCTAATGTCCGTGCTCGACTACTCGGTCACGACCGAGATCAAAGTCGTACATTCTCGAGGTCACCCCACCCTACGTCAACATAGAACAATAACAAGTCTCCGTACGACTCTAACCCCAGTCGAAATCTTCTCAAGCCATTCGGCATACGACGCATCTCAGGACTACTCTGGAGCAGGCCGTAAATCGCGCGACCTCACAGTTGATCACACGAGCCTCGGCCCTACTCTACACCTCTCATATTCGAACGACATCCGTCTGCATCTCACCGTGCACAAACGACCCACGACCTCCCTGAATCCAGGCCCAATGGCCACACAAAGCTTCATAACCGCTCTCCTCACTCCGGCCCCTCCGAATTTCACGTTACAGGTCGACTCATCCCATTCACCCCTCTGTCCTCTCGGAGATAACTCCCGTCAGAGCCACCAAGGACTGCCGCGTCGCTAACAGCCTCCAACCCTACACCTGTTCTGCTCCTCACCCCCCTCTAGATTCACCGGGCCAGGTATAAACTCAAGTCAAACCTCACGCCGACAGCAGATCGGGGTCTGGACTACGCACTCAAAAGACCGGGTGAACTCACCTTCCGGTCCGGGTCATTCCAAAAATCTACCTTCACTAGACCCCCTCGGCCCGTCTCCGGCTCGTCTCTCACAGAAGCATCCTCCCACCGTATCCCTACTGTCGACTTCTCCACTTCGCACTCTCTATTCCCCGTTCCATCAGAATTAGTTCCCGCAAAATCATCCCCACACAGACAATCGCTCTCCGTTCACCGTCACCGCTCCAGCCCCGTTCACCAAGACCTCCCATCTCAACGCTAGCTCAATAGCTCCAACTAGGGCCCCGCGCGTCATTCGCTCCCCCAGCACACCCAAAAACTCCATACCCCCCATCCTCGTACACCTACGGCATTCGACTCCGACTCACTCCCCTGATTCCCGAATCTCTAAAGACCTCCCTGTCCCACATATCGCAACCTCCCGGGCCCGTGTCTCTGTCATCTCCCCCGCTGCTGGTCGAACCTATCACCAGTTCATTCCTCCGGCCTCTGTAACTCACATTGTCTTTCCAAAAAGCTTTCCATCACTCAAAAGCCTTCTCCTCTGGCACACCATCATCCCTCCGGATTCTCACATGCTCGAATTCTCACCCCTCCCTAGCCAAATACCTCACTCAAGAGAGTCCCAAAAAAATCTCATCGTGGCTCTCCATATCAGTGCCCAAGCGCAGAGTCTTTACTCCGTGGCACACCCCCCATATCGTACGAGTTCAGTAATATCGCAACGACCTCTTACCCGAATCCTCTAAGCGGCTCCAATTCCCTCTTCGGAACCCATCCTCCACAAACAGGACTACCGCCTGGATCCTCGGTTCCCCCTCGCCACACAGGATTCCAAAAGCTCCGTGCCTCTAATCACTCGGCAACGGAACCTCCCCCGTACATGAGTCAACGCATCATCTGAAGGGCCAAAATTTCGTCGCCCCGGTCTCCTCTCATCCTCTAACCGCGATCAGCCGGCAGTATCCGTAATCGTATCTCGCCATCTCACATCTCTGGGCGCCTCGCGACATCAATGACTATGTTCTAGAACTACGACATCAGACTCAAAATCAAACCCTCATCAACGAGAACCAAGGAAGTCTTACCCTCTCGGGGACTCAGACCCGAGCCGTCCCACGGTTCGAACTTACTCTCCGCCCCTTCCGACTTCTTAATTCCCTCCACTCGCATGGTCTCTTCATCCGAAGACTCAACAGCATCGCTCCTATACGCACCCCAACCACCCAATCCTGGTTTCGAACCAGGCCATCCTCTCATCTCTACGTCTCCCTCAAGTGGCCCTTAACTCCTTCTCAAGTCCCATGCCCTAGCACCACTCATCATTCCACTTATGTCGCTGCTCTCCCCTCACAATTTTCGAGCACCACATCGAACCGGATTGCTCAACTCCCCACTACCTCCCCTCAAACAGGATTACACCGCCACACGAGGTACAACCCACGCGACCCTCCCTCCTCTCCAGGACACTCTCAACCCTTCACATAAGTTCCATTTCCTCATTCACCGCGAAATTTGCACATCAGTCTCTATTCGGCTACTCTCATTCCATCGCGAATACTATCGTCACAGCTAAACTGCTGATCAAAAACTGCAGGGAAACCTCGCTTTAGTCAACTCCATGAACTCAGGACCCCAGCTCGGCGTACTCTCCTCGCACACGCCCCCAAACAGCAAGACCTCTACATCACCACCTCACGCTTCGACTCTCGATCCCCGCGAGTGCATCTATGAGACGCAATCTCCCATAAGAAGTCTAGACTCGGTCACTCAGACAGCCCTTCAATCCAGCGCCATCCAAAGCTCACTCCACTCCTCAAAGCCTGAGGTCCCGGTGCACTAATCTACACCCTTACTCCCCTCCTCCCCTCCCAGTCCTTCTCTTCAGTAGGTGTCTGCGCACAACATCACTCTCTATCGATCCAACAACGAACTCGCCGCACCTATCCGTCTACTCGTCTACGAACAGAGAGTTCTGTGCTCAAGGCCCAGTCACATCAAGTACTCCGTCCACCAAAATACCCCATCATTCTATCTACCCCACTTCGACCACCCTATCCCAGACTCACTACAAAAGTCAGTCTTATGTCCGCTCAAACCAGGATGGGGGGGGGGGGTGCAACCGTATCTCTCCTCTCCTGAGATTCTTCTCATAGAGGTATCATTCATAAACAACTCCACAGATCAGGGACCATACTCCGCATCTTCCTCACCAGCAGGCTCCATACAAACTCGAGAGCCTCCTTAAGAAACGCAGCTCACCATATCCAACTCTCTACAGACTCATACTCTCCCACCCTGTCTCTCCTGTCTCCTCACACCCATACACCCAGATCTCACTCTCAGTTCTCACAAAGACGATAATCTCGCTCTCATCCCCACTCGCTCAACAGTCCCAGCCCAATCCCTTCCCGAATTTCTCTCTCCTCTCCACCTACCATCTACCTACTCGGCGATTCTCGCCTGACCATTGTGACAAGGGCTTCCTGACCAGTTATCTCGGTACTCCCCGCAATAACTCCCCCTCGAGGGCAGACATCAGCTCACTCACCTCCCATTGGACTAATCCTCACCCTCTCACTCGCGATCAACGGTCAATCAAAATAACCTCAATCGACTCGTCGCCTCTCCAACCGCATTCACACCACTCCCTTCACCCCACCCCCCACCCCCTATCCCCACCGGGGGGCACGTCACCTACTTTCATACCATTCTCAGTACACAATCCCCATCAGTCTTCCGCTCTTTCTTCCCATTCGTCGCCTTCTGAAATGTCATCTCAATCTACCCTCAAACTCAAATTGGTCGACCACTCCCCACGCTCGTCAATCCCACACAGACGCTCGTGACATAAGTGGCGGACGTCTCGAACTCCTCCCAAATCTCAATCCCTCTCTCGCTCGATCTCTCCGCTTCCATAAAATATCTCCACTCTCATTGACTCGCTTCTCACACTCCCACCACCATCCATACTACCTCATCTCTGTGCGGCTATTCTCTCTCAGCATAGCACTCTCCCCACTCTAGTCAAACTCTCAATGCACGACTCCTTCTCACACTGACCTCTTCATCTACGTCTCATCTCTCAAACCTCAGTCAGTTCCAGTCCTTCGCCCTCCAACTTCTTCGTTTCTACTCTCAATACTCTTTCTCCTCTAACGTCCCGGTATCCCTCTACATCTCACAAGAATCTGCGATCCAGCTCCACCACTCTCTCCTCGAACACATCCACCTCGTCCCCATCGTCTCTCATCGACGCCTATTCTCTTACCCGGTCACATCTCTCTCTCTCACTCTCTCAGTGCAGACTCCTGTCGATTCCACCGAAACTTCCGAGTCGCCAGGCCTCGACTATAGACTCTCGTATTCGTCTCTGATGACCTCCTACTCGCGCACTGCCCAAGTCGTCTGACATCTCAACTCTCTATCTCCATGCTTTCCTCACTACCTCTCTCCGCGCTTCTCCCGAGGGTGATCATCATCTCCCAACTCCCGTCCGTTGCTGTGCACCCCAGAACCTTCACTCTCTTCCCTCTCGGGCCTCCCAAGTATCTCACCCGGCGTTCTCTCCTTTCTCCAATAACTCGCGCCTTCGTTGCACAGGCGGCATCTCTGTCCGCATACGGCTAATAGAACCAACCGGGTCTGGCCGTCACACGAGCTCTTCACCACTCCCTCACGAAAATACTCCTACCACGTCCCATCACGGCTCTAGCCTCCACACCCATCCAGTACGGCCGCTCAGCGTTCCTGATGGTATTATCCCATCTGTCAGCGTCGGACAGGGTCCAGTCAATATCCGCGCGAGTAAATATGTGCTCCCATATCACCAATCGACTTGAAAAACCTCGGATCCACGCCAACCACCGTGGAGGGTCTCGCTACCCTCTCCTGCACAAGCCTACTACTGCGTCTCCATTTCTATACACATCAACGCTGTGGACTCTTGGAACGATCCGTAATCTCGCGACTACTTCTTCTCAATCTCGGAAGGCCACCACTCCCCTCTCTAGTGTCGGTTCAACCGCAATCTATATAACCATCACTCCACCTCACCCGAGTCCTCCTCCTCTACAACACGATATGTCTTCCTCACGAAAGCGTATCCCCACGACTGATACGTTTCGCCAACACCCACACTATCAGCGAAACAAGTCGCACGTAAGTCCTCGGCGCAGTCAACGGCGTGACGCCTCTAAGGTTTGTCTCGCACGATCCTATCTCGTATACTCGCCATCAATCTCTCTGTATCCATCTGTCTCCTTATCCTAACAATCAATCAGTTATCACGGTCCAGCCAAGTATCCACGGGCGCTAATCGGCCAAATCGACATTCAACAAACAACTCCCTTACTCCAACAAGGGT
The DNA here is from genome assembly GCA_964034765.1 of Knipowitschia caucasica. Lineage (NCBI taxonomy): Eukaryota > Metazoa > Chordata > Actinopteri > Gobiiformes > Gobiidae > Knipowitschia > Knipowitschia caucasica. The sequence continues at coordinate 1,667,331 of OZ035844.1, read as the reverse complement.
CAACCCCGCAGAGAACCCCCCGCAACCCAACTCAAAGCGAACAATCTAATGCAGAAATCTCAGGACACCAAGTGGGAATAAAAGAATCTCTCGCCCGCAACACCCTCCGTACAGACCTCTTCGTCGTCACTTCTCAGTACCCGAATACGGCTCAGAACTTACCGAGCCAAATACTCTCGGTCTCATAGGTATATTCCTCTCACAACATCCATGGAATCGATACTCTCTTGCCCGATCAATACGTCCCCCGCACCGAACTCAAAACAAATCTAATTCCCCCATACCCCCCCCCATCTAGGATTCATCGAGCGGTCTTGGAGCACCCCTTCAAACATAACCTATCCCGATAATACCGGGGCTCAACTCCCAGAAGGTTCCTACGCCCCAATCCCATCACTCGTCTCCTCGGCTACACTCCTCCTGCGCCTAACAATATGCATCACGCCAAACCGAGATCACACATCATCGTGGAACTCATCGGTTCCTCGACAAGACAAGTACGTATACATGCTTCCTCTCATTTCTCAACTCGCCCATACTCCATAAGGATCTCCGACGCTACTCCTCATCACGACTCTCCAATCGGGAGATGCCGTCATCATCCTCGAACGCAAGATGTGTTCCAACCCCTCCCCAGGACGCCCAGTCTCTATCCACCATTGACATCCCACCTCAGATCACCTGTGATCCCAAATTTCACCGGATAGTCCAGGACGAACACATATCGCTCTTAAGCCCCGTCGGCTAACTACTCTTGACCCCAACAGGCTTCATGGTAATCTACACTCCGGCCACGCATGTCCCCCTATCCAACGTCAGTTCAGGTCACATCCAGGAAGATCTGGTAACATCAGGGCCGACCTGACCACGCACCAAATCCCTACCAATCTCCCGCTCCTGTGCAGCGAAACGCCCTTCCCACTCATCGAACCTACGATCTTCCCTATCGTCCAAGCAGCACGCCAGCTAAATTTCTCACTACCCTTTCTATTCCGAAAGGCTCACGACTCCTACACTAAAATTCTCTTCGCGAGTCCTTTCGTCCGGCCAACATCTATCCGATCGCTCCGCGAAAATCTCACACCGAACCGGCATCCGTCAGACCTGCCCCGGTCACAAATCTCCTCCGGCCCAAACCAATCACAGGACTCTAAACGTCGACTCCCTCACGGCCCATGCAGTCTATCGGACGATCGACCATTTCTCACCCAATGAGCGTATTCCTCGGCAACGACCTATCGTTCTCTCGACTTCCACCCAATAGGCGGCCGCCCACCGCCCGCCAGACACGAAAACCGTCCCAATCGGTTATACCCTATGACTTATCTCGTCCATCGAACGCAATCACCCTCTCCCGTGAATCCTTAACTTGCTCAGCGTCATCTCCTAACCGGTAGCAGGAAACTCGGTCGGACCAAATATCGCTCCGGGCTCCTCAACCCCCCACTTCTCACTCCCAGACTCCGCCTCCCACGACACCCCTCACCGTCCCTCCCCTCTTACAAACGCAATCTCAACCGTACCCCAAGGAAAAGGCCGATAACAACCCACGCCTAGTCTTCCTGCACCAGCAAGCCATCCCCTCCTGTCATCCCCCCCGCAACTCCTCACATCGCCAAGAACCTTCGGGAAGACCACTCACGACACCAGACCACTCGGCGCTTAAGTACAAAACGACAGGCGATGAACGTACCCCTGTGCCATCGCTTCCACCCCCCTCACCACGCTCATACGCACGGCGCGGGGATTCCCCCAACCTCCAGATCACCTCGTTACAATAAATCTTCACCACAAAAATCGATCATTCGACAGCGCGGAAATCAATATCGCTCAGCTCATACTCCCATGACTAGCCAGTCCTACTCACTAATATGCCTTGTCTAGCCAGCCTACCCGACATCTCTGCCTCACTTCACGCTACCGGTGGGGATGAGGTGGTTAGTGAGGAGAGAGGATATGCTCACCGAGGAAGCGCGATACCCAAACGAATCCCTCTCGACGCAACAGCCACTCCCGCGTTCTCCAGTGCGTCTCCTCTCCTCTCCCGTCTCTCGCCTTCCCCGCCTCACTCGACAAAATTACTACGGGGATCGCCTCTCCTAGAAGCCGGGCGATCTCTCACCCATTCCTCGGCTCTCCAGGCAACTCAACGAGAGTGAAACCACACCTCCGTCATACTGCGTATCATCAAAGCTCTCCAGCACCGCCGCGACCCTCTGAGCTCAGTCTGCCAGCGGCAGACCCACCTCTGTCCAAACCCTTAATCTCCGTCTCTCTCCACTTCCCCGTTCACATCAAACTGCTCGTTAGGACCCCATCCCATCGAGCTCACAGAGGCGATCTCCCGGGTCTCCATGCGGATATCACGTCCCATCACTGTCCCCCCACGTCACATGTATACTCCCAGCCGTCCCAGTAAAATCAATCCGCAACCAGCTCACCGGGTCTATCGGAAGGACCTGTCATACCTCCCAAATATGAGCAACCGCCGGGCTTCCCCGACGTCTGGTACCCACACCTACCCCTACTCCTACATCAATCCCCAACCATTCCAACAGCGCGATACTCATGAGATGATTGCGTGTAGTGTTCACTGGAGTCGTACTCAATCGTTGCATCCGACTACAGTTAAACTCGGGTTCATCTCCCAGCTGGAGCCCGGATCTCCTCCACTCAACTCTCCCTATTTCTCCACAACAACCTCTCTCGATGACGCCTCGTTCATTCTTATCACTATCGGTTCCATCTGCTTCAATCCAAGTAGAGTCACCTCTATCACCCCCCCCTCCGCGATAGCCCCATTCCTCTCAGCCTCATCGTCCTAAATTAACCTCAAACGCATACCCACACGGGTCTCCATCGACTACCAACGTACCCTGTTCTCATCAGTCTCGGTTATCCAATCCCGTAACTCTCATGGATCCCTCTCCAGCCACAGTGCCATCGTCGACCATTCTCCATATCTCCAACGAAGTCACCCACACCTCACATCGAGCCCTGCTCACTCAAACTCCTCGGACAATCTCAGTTCGCTGAATCTCTTATCCAGCTCAGACACACCAATCCCACCAAAGCTGGGATAACCGATCGCAACCGTCTCAACCCCTCACCGTCTCGCACTTCAAAAACCACTGATCTCCGTACTAGGGGGCTCCGGCTCCCACTCAACTTCTCTATGCGCTCGGTCATCTCCTTATTAATCACGAGCACTCTTCGCCACGAAACAATCCACTCCCTCCTCCCGAAAGCTCGTGTGCCCTCACCATTCGGCACGTCGGGAGCTCCAGAACCGTCTCTTCGTCATGCTCCATATCAAGATGACTCTCTTCGATCATCTACTCATCCTCCATAACTCTCCTTACGTCCAATCTCACTCCCTCCGCACCGCTCTCCCATTCCTTCTTCCAAGTTCTCATCTCCCTTCTGACACTCATCGAAACTCAGATCCGTTACTCTCGACCTCTCGTCCGCCTCACACAGTTTCCAATCTCAGAGACGCTAATCTAAAGCCCCGGACGGTCTACTAAAATCAACGATCCTCCCACTCCACGCAAGGTCCTCATCTCCTCTTTATCAATCTCATAATGATTCGAACTTCGTCCCCACAAACTCTCACCCGAGAGGAAGAATCCAAACGTCCTCGCAGTTTCACTCCGCACAAGACTCTGGGTCATCCCGAATCAAGTAACTTCTGGAACCGAAGAATCCCCCAGGTCATCGATAATCATACTCTAGACATAGTCCTCCATCCCTGGACAGCTCTCGCCACTCTTTGTCCTCACTCCACTCACGTACTCATGACGGCTACCGTCAGACCCCTCGCGACCCAACACAGATCCATATGCCTCACCCCCTCTCCATCCTCATTGTCTTCCCTACTCACACAATTCCTCCTCCGCCACTCGACTCCTCTTCTCCTCAGCCCCTCTCAGATACCTCACACTCGGTCTCAAAAGTATCATCTCGAGAAATCCCTTCCGCGTACTTTTCATCGCAAATAACCCGTAATCCAAAAACTCCCAGTCTCCATACCACTCAGGACAACACGATCCACACCACGATCCCGGGGGGGGGGGGGGGGCCGTCATCAGCCTCGTCGCACAGTCCCTAAAACATACCGAATCTCGTCATCACATCCCTCTGTGCTATCTCCACAATCTCTGCTCCTATTCTTTCTCTCCCCAGTCACGAGGACCCGTCCTCCTCGCAGTACATATCCTACAATCCTCACTATAAACTTACCCTTCCACAGCATCTTCTGGGGACTCCAGTACGCCAGGGAAATGGTCGAAAAAAATCCGTGCATGGATCATACGAGTCAGAGTCGTCAAAACATCTGTCGCCGTCGTCCGTCCACCGCCTCCCAGCCCCATAGCCCCATTCTGCCTCATAACCCCATTACCCATCTCCACTCTCCTTCCCTACTCACAAGACCTTGGCACCGTCAACATACTCCCATCAACCAAATCTCTGAACACAACCCCATCACCAGAACTCCTCCGAATCACCCCGTACGCACTTGCGACACTCCCTAAGCAAACTCGAGCATCTCTCCTCTCGCTCCTCAAGTCGTTGTATCGGCACTTCTCCAAATGATAGTTTACTAACCATCCTCTCGGGCCCCATTCACTCATCCGGTCATTCCCCACCCGCAATCTCGCACTCTGTAAACCTGCCTACAAAATCCGAAAGATGACTCTACGAAGGAGCCACAAGTCCCTACGAACACCCTACTCTGTAACTTCTCTCCTCCCATCCGACTGTCTTCCCCGTCCTCTCGCCCTTTGTCGACCCGTCTCCCCGCGCTTCGGCCCTATACCTCGGGGCAACGCCAATTCCAATTCATCCCCACGAATCTTCTCACTCTCCAGATCCACAGCCGCGTATCGGAACGAGAACAGTTCACCTCTCCGGGACCTCTCCCCGCACACAAGACCCCAATCTCTACCAAGAGTGATGAAGGAACCAACGTCCCCCAGCCCCACATACATCTATCAACTAATATCAGTTAACGGAAAAGTCCGCACGTGCTCGGACTCGCTCCGTCGGAACCACCGTGCCCCTCCCGACGGCCGGACCGTCCTATACTCTACCAAAGTGACGTGAGATACCATTCCATGACCGCGCCCACTCGGCTCACAGAATCACAGAAGCTCGTGGTACTCCTCCAACGCCACTCAGCATCCACTCTGAGCCACGTCCACCACTAGGGGCGTGATACCGATGTCAACATCCAGCTCTCGCCCGACCGGTCCCACCGGTCCTCTTCGCATCACAACACGCACCAAGGGGCAAGAGTCCAGACTAACTCATACTCAAGGGGACCCCCCCGTCGCTTACGCCCCACCCTTCTGGACTCAACGACACTCGATCCCGCACACCCGCTAATCGCAAACTGGCCTCAACCCACCCCCCCCGCTCACTCTTACATCCTACATTCACACGGTACTCTCCTAACCGTCGAACTTATTCCTCCGAGCACTCCCCTCTCACCATCTCAAGCTAATTCGCCTGGCCACAACAAAACTCTAGGTCAACACTTCATCTGCGGTCACAACGCAGGACCTCATCAACCCTCCTACTTCTCTTCATACGCCTCCCATCCGTTCACTGAGCAACCCCTTCTCCCACTCCATATACCGGCCTCACGCGCAACGCAATCTTCCTAAACAGACCCCTGCCTACACATTCCGGCTCCGAAGAATACCCCAGGGTCGGCGTCATAACGTCGATTCGTATGGAGAGTGATACATCTCTCCTCGATCCTCCAAGGCGTCACTCTCATCAGCCTACGTCGACACAACGACTACTGTCTCGTAATCGCGAGTAGCAAATCGATCTCATTCTCCGAGACCGGAAGCTTGCCACGTCGATTCAACTGGAACGACCTTCACATGGCCCCCAAGTCCCGAACGTCTCATCCCCTCGTGTCCCAAGTACTCGAGGTCACACCCTCCCTCATACAGTCACTCCTCATCCCTCTCGCCTCTCTCCCATCCCTGCATTTCCGTACCGAACTATGCAATCAAACGGGGCCTCAACCTCACCCTCTCGAGGTCTCGAGTCTCTCACCATCGCCCCCGAACTCCCTCATCTATGCGTTCCAGGCCTCCTCGGCGTCCACCACTCCACTCCACGACCACCCTCCTCATCCCACAGCCGAGCTTCGTTACCAAATCCTATCATCTTAACATTATCACCAGCCAGTCTATTCAGCACATCGGGACACCTCAACTGGGGCCTCCTCCCTTCGGTCGCAACTACGGATCACACACGATACTTGCGCTAATCAACTCCAAGCCGACCGATATCCCAAAATCAACACTCCTACTTCCCTCTCATCTCATTCCCCGTATTACAAACTCCCGGATCGACGGAACGTGCAGGACCATTCGAAAAAATCGATTCTCAATCACACCTACATCACCGTCTCTAATCCATACACCAACGGCCCTAATCCCCCCACATCAATCGCAGAACCAGTCCAATCACTCGACAAACTCGACTCCACGTACATCCCGGGATCTCTTCGCGAATCATGTCATCCCCCATCCAACACACTCTCTACGCCACTAACGCGAGAAGACACTCCCCCGAGCTCAACTAAACGCTTCTCGAAAGCTCCAACTCTACAAACCCGTATCTGCTGCAACACTCCCCACAAGGATCCAACTCCACCGGGGGACCACGGACTGCCTCAAGGTCTAATCCCGCAAATCGAGATTGCCTAACCATCCTCACAAGCAACTCTCGCATTGCTCCGCTCGGGGAAACACTCCCTCCGACTCCTAGGACAATCCTGCCACATCAGGCCTTATCCCAATGCGCACGACACGCCTGCGGGAATATCCGACAATCCTCTGGCCCAGACTTCTGGTCACATACAGGCATACAACCTCTCTCATGTCCAATCAGGCGTTCCAACTCTCCTTCCGTATCAGACAAGCCCACGCCAATAACTGCATCTAGACTCGAAGCCAGAGCTCGTCTCATTCTCACGTACTCTCACCACCTCTGAACTCAGCTCGCTACAACTCGGCCGCAACAGTTTTCACCCCCCCAATCTCTGAGCCTCGTCAGCTTCTAATCCTTCTCCACCCAAACGAGCCCCACGGCAGGTCTAAGACATCTCTAAAATCGATCATCACATCGAAACAAAAAGCCCAGGGCCTCAAGTCAAATCCCCCCCCGTCACCCGACATTCCACAATACCCTCTCGGACACCACAATCTACTAGCTCCCACTCATCTCTCTCACATTCGAAAGAGCGCACCCCACTCGATCATTCTCCCGCCCAACGCCCCTTCCTCCCCAATCTCTCGCCCCACTCGCCTCCTCGGACACGCAGCGCCTTCACATCCTTCTCTACCTTTCTCTACTCTCCGCTCCAATCTCTGTCCACCAACGGAAACCCCCTCAAGACTCTCTCCCTGACTCTTCCCATACCTGCTGCTCGGAACAGAGCTACAACTCCCCTCGTTATCCGCAAAACGGAACAACACTTTCCCAAACTCGATCATATCCCCTCGCCTTCTCGCCCCTGGTCCAGTCCTCCATACGTCTCACGAACTGCCACGGTCCGAGATCAATTCCCTAACCTACCGCACCAGCCTTAGATAAATCACCTCGTCACATCTTCCCTCCCGCAACATCAAGTATAGAGCGGACCTCCGGGGAACACCGGCTCAACCATCGGCTCACTAGAGCCCATCCCCCGGACCCTGTTCAATCTCCGCTACCAGACCTCACATATATATATCAATCACACACAGGTCGCCAGACTAACCACACCACAGCTACCTGCTACTCCATCTCTCGCATCCCTCCCAAATCTCACTGAGATCGTATCTTCGGGCATATCAACATCGCATTCTATATCGAGAGCGCCACCCCCGCCAGTACCGCTGGCAGCAGACTCCCTCTCCATCTCAACGCTCCGCCCGCACCTCCGTCAGAATAATCTTCGGTGGTCCGTCCGACGTACAAGCAACACAAACCTCTCACAATTCACTCATTCAAGACCCTTGCTCCCACCAGCCGAGTGCCAGCCCGACCTCCGGACGCACTCAAATTCGTTCTCGTCGTCCCCACCTGGAGCCTCCCGAAGCAGCGTCCCCCCACACTCAGTCACCTTCTCTCCCCCCAACATAACTGACGTCGGACCATCGCGATCGATTAATTCGCAGATTGCATCTTCCCCCTCAAACCACCGATCGAAACGCGAGACTCTAGGTCCTCGACGCCAACTCCGCTCCGTCATACTCAGCATGGGGAGCGGGTATTTTGTGAGGGAACCTCGCGACAACACCCGTCATCTAAATCAACTCACTCATCACCACCTGCTCAGACTTGAAACCGCAGACAAGACACGATCAAACTCTCTCTCCCTTGCTTCTCACGATACTCGGGGGGGGGGGGGCTTCCCCATCCTTATCCCCTTGCCTTACCTCAGGGAACTCTATCTCTCGACGCCACAGTCACCACCCCGATCGTCCCTTATGCTTCATCGGCAGTCAACTCCCATCTAACAAAGCGTTGTAGTCTATCTGCTCCGCCTACGTCTCGGTCGTAGCCCGTGCAGCAGCCACCTCCAACCGGCTCGCCGTCAGGCGCAGCTCACTTCCCTCACCCCCCGTACGTACTCCATGTCGGCAGAGTTCATCACCGTTTTCCTCTCTTCGCATGACTGATTTTCACTCCTCTTCCACCACGCGTCTCCTTTCTTCACCACTCCAGACGCATCAAAACGGACAGATCATCTCAACATCCCAGGCCCACGCATACAACAGCTACCTTTCCGACTTCATCATCCTCTCCAGTCGCAAACTCACCTCTCACAGCTCTTCCTCTCGCTATCCCCATCCACAACCGGTCCCGGATACTCCACGCACCGACATAAAACGTCGCTTAACTTCCTCTCTCTTCACACCACGACGTTCACTCCCAGTCCAAACCAAACCCATCACCTCGATGACTCTCACCGCCGACAGTACCTACTCCTGTACCAAGAAGCCAAGCCCCTCACCTGAGGCTCTCGCGTCCCAACGTCCTCAGCCCATACTCCAGTTAAAACTCCTTACTCAGACCATCCCCGATCCCCCTCTCCGCACCCCAACCCACAAATCTCTCCCGCCCCCTCCTGCAACTACTCCACTGCAGCCTTCCTACCCATCCCGCCACGACTTCACTCTCCCTCATCACCCTCCCGCCCCACCCCCGTTCATCTCGGTCACCGACACTCCATCCATGCCACAAAGCTTCCCTCTTCTCCTCCGTGTCTAGGGTCCGCAACCATCAATATCAGCCCTCTCTCCCTTCACTCTCATTCTCATCATCTCCCTCATCGTTCCCCGACAGTTCTCTATCTCGATCGCCCATAAAAGACTCGACACCCTTGCTACATACGAGCACGCTGCTAAGGAAACTCACCAATCAGTACTACCACCACTTCGACTCAAACTTCGCCCTTTCAAACCATGCAGTCGCACGTCAACATCAACCGAAAATGGCAATCAGGCAAGTCTTCTCCGAGGATTTAACTCTCTCTGCCTCTGTCCAGCACCCTCCTCACTTCCTCTACATCAGCGACTTCTCCACCCCACTCGTCCAAAGCTCCAACCATGTTCACCCCTGAATCCCTGAATCGTCATCCTACCTTCACCCCCTCATATAGCATCCAAGGCACACTCATCCCGTCATCGGCATGTCCGACCCCGACGATCGCCATCTTATCAGTGATCATCTGTCTCTTCCGTCAAGCGGACAGAACCTCGACTCAAACCATCTAGGCGGTTGGTCATCACACCAAACACCTATCTCGAGTAGAAACTCCTCGACAAAGGAGCGACAACCGGGGGTGATTGAAGGGCTCAATCCCACACCTATCTCCAAATTCCACGACATAACTCTCTCCACACTCAACTCGGCCTCCTGATCAACGTCAATCGCTCTCGTTCGTCCATACTCCCGGCATCACCTCGAAGCCTCTACTTCCTCTCTAACCTCCGGCTCCGTCACAAGCAAGAGGAGAGACTCAAACATCGGGCCCGACTCCCCTCCACTGCATGTACCCACTCCGTCAAGCAAGATCCACTTCGGACGTTTCAAGTCTCATCTCGCCGAGCTTACTCTCACTGGCGTTCTCTCGACACGTCCGCTGCTGCTTCCAACACCATCTCTCACGCGGAACACTATCAAAGCCACTCTCCACGGCCCTTCTCTCCCCCTCCATCCTAATGCGCGGCTAACAAAGCCCGTGTCATCCCCCTCCAGCCGTCACGCTCCCGATCGACCTACCTCCTAAAGCCACCGCCCAATCCCCTCCCGCCAGGCCCAAGTGAACGTCAAAGAAAACCATTCGAGTTCATCTCCTCTCCCCAAACACACTCAGGAGCTCACTTACAAAACTCGACTCTCTCATCCACTACTCTGTCGATCTCCGGGGCTCACGCCTCAAAATTGGTACCTCTTCGACCCAAAGCCTCTGTCGCTCCCCGCACCTGTCTCCTCGCAATTCCCCAATGACTCCCACTCCATCATCACCCCATCCGTGCTCTCTCAGAAAAACCATCCTCAACCACTCCACCTAACCAGAACTCCCCCATCTACCCTGTCCCGGCAATAATGTACTAGTCGCCACATGACACCCCCCGGTCTGCCCTCGGCATACTCCTTCCCTCTGTCTTCCCGTCACTATCCCCTACCCCCCCCTCCCCTCTTCCATTACTTTCCCCTCGACACACACGTCTCTTCAAACCCGACGCCACACAATCGAGAAAGGACCTCCACTTCATAAGCTTCAACCCACTCTCAACCCTCTCTAAGCTTCTCAACTCTTACGTATTAGAAGAGACTCGGCAAATGGCTCCACGCCACGCCAAAACACATCTCCACTCTGTCCCATATCCCACTCACCCAACAGGGCTCCGCTCCTGTCCGCGCTCCTCCGAACCATACGTCGGCAAGTTATCCCCGGGCATCCTCGCACGGCTCCAATAAAGTCCATAAGAACCGTCTCAGCTTCTCGTTATCACCAACTGCATCTCGATCCAAATCCCTAAGCCAACTCCTACCACCGTTGTCTCCTCGAGTACCTCTCTCCTACCTCTCGTTCCGACAACTTCTGCTGACAACTCTCAAAACTCCTCTCACACACACTTATGATTACCACTATCCGGAATCCATGTCTCATCACCGCTTTCTCCCCTACTCAATCGCTACCACCATACTCCGTCCTCACCATCTCGTTCAATCAGCTCGAAAGTGCGAACACACCATAGAACTATCACACCTCCTCTCCTCTCAAAACACAACCTCTTCCAATCTCTCCATCCCACTTCATGATCTCAAACCGACATAAACCGCTCCTCTCATACCGTCGTCGATCTCACAAGTGGGGTAAATCAACTCACACTCGCTTCGAATCTGCTCCACGACCTCCGCACATCTCTCCGCTCTCGATACATTGCCCTCAACTCAAACTATCCGATATCTCTCTCGTTCCCCGCATTCACAACGTCCCTCTTCTCAGAGGCAGGCTGTTTTCCACTACGGTCCATACTCTCTTCACTCACTTCCAGCCCTCCCAAACTCACCTTCTTCCCCCTCCTCATTCCTTGTTCTATAAATCTCGCGATCGAGAACGCATATTGCCTCCCTCGCTACGGCCGCATCCTTCTCCTCCTCCCGGAGAGCACTCTCATCCACCGTCTCCCAGCAATCTCTCATCATCTCATCACTTCCTCACTCATATACGAGCCCGTCACAGATCAGCCAACGTACACTCTCTCGTCCCGGGTGCCCGCCTCCACCAAAAGCCTCTGCTCCCGCCACCACGATTCCTCACTTATCAGTCCCCCAGGAGCATGCCAAGCCCTCTCTCCCCTAATCCCGCAGCTCCTCATCACAACCATCCTCCCATTCCCTTCTCAGTATTCATCGTCTAGACACTTCCACAAAAACGCTTCTCGGTCCTCGGCTCTCCCACATCTCCCACGGTCATACTCCGCCTGGTTCACCAACCCATCTTCGTGCGCCGCCCTCTCCCCTCCTCATTTCTTCAGACCGACTCCTTCGCGTCAATCCCCATCACTTCCGTTCATAAATCACCTGTCAACAGCGGCGCAGGGATTCACACAGCCGTTCTCCCAAACTCCATCTCACCCACGATAACCTCCTCCCTCTCACTCAGGTCACGGTCACTTTACCTATTTCTCAACCTCTAAAGTCTCCTACTATCAGTCCCCAACGCTTCAAGTTCACTGATTCTCCACTACCGACTTCTCTTCCCCAGTCTTCCCGTATCTGAGTCTCCTCTGATCTCACTCCACTGTCCCTTTTCCCGCTCTCCCCGATAGTCGTGCTCCTACCTCTCGTAAATCCTTTTTCTCGCAAGGCTCCATTCTCCTCTGACTCGTCCCGGCTACTTCACCTGTATAACCTCTCCCCACCCTGAATTCTGCTCTCCACGTCTCCCGTCATCGATCCCTTCGACCCTCAATCTCTGTCTATCGTCGCAACTCTCTTCTAACAAATCCCTATGACAGAGGTCCAAGACCTCCAGTCCCTTCTCTAGTTCTTGTGCTATCTTCATCCCCAGACTAAGTCCTGTGTCATCTTCGATACGTCTAAGATCGTCCGGACCTCGTAATTCCATATGCTCTATAAGCTCCGTACATCCCGGCTCTGCTCGTCCAAGAAGGGTAAAACCCGCTAATGTCTCTCATCTCGTGGCTCGCCTCTCTCACCCCGTCCAGTCGTCGAGGGAGTCGGCACTCAAATCTCTCACACTCATCATATCCTCACCAATCACGTCCAGCCGGTGAAAATTCCCTCCTAACCGACTTCTCATATACCCACATCTCTCGTCTACTCTCTCTCTCACCTCTCCTCGTCTCTCCACAACAGCCACTGGTCACTCCTTCCACGCCAGACTATTTCCTCTCTCTCTACTAACCGAGGCCCTCAATATGACCTGCATATCCTCCACTACCTTCACTCTCCTCGTCCAGTACTTCTCAGGCTTCAGACTCGGCAATATCTCGCCTCTCTTGATATCGTACCTCCGCGAGACCGACATCGCTCATCTCATCCATCCCCCTTCCTCCTCTCAATAATCCACGGTCGACCTCTCTCGTTAGGTCCCCCCTCCCACTCCAACCGTGTTCCCACCTCTTCACTCTCACTCGCGGCTAGAATCTTTCTGATCCACCTGTACCTACTCATCAAATCACATCCTGACTCATATCCCTCCCTCTTAGTCCCGCTCCTGGCTCTCACCAAAACTTCAGTCATTCGTTCTTCCACCTCTTCTACCTTCCGAGGGATTCGATATCGATAAGCTCCGCCCCCCTCGCCCTCGTCGTAATAATCCAAACCAACCTCGAAAAAGTACCTTCCTCACACCCGGTCCTCGATCGCTAAGCGTTCAAAAAATCGACCCTCTGCCGCCCTCAACTCATCGGCGTCACTCGTCGTTTCTCCTCTCCCCTCATAAACTCGTACCAACCCTTCTCCACGCAACCATCAAACCACCGGTTCATCCCGGATCGCGAAGTCTCATCGGCCGTCTCCAATCACCACACCCTCAACCCACCACAAACACGCATCTCTCCACGGCCCCTCCGTTATCCCGATCACTCTATGTCATATCTCTACGCTCTCAATATTTCCACATCATCAATCACTCTCCAAATCTCTCAGGATAACTCCGGGCTCCATCTAATCCACGTCTCTAAGTCTCCTAGCTCACAACGTCTCGCGTAGGCGCAAGGCTCTTCTCGCACTCTACCCTCTCGCTTCACAGACCACGACATTCAATCGGGGCAACATCCTGCCAAGCGCCTCTCACGACCACTCAACAACACTCGACACCACTCCCAAAAATCCCTCACTCAATCTCGCGAAGCTCTAGCCTCAACTCCGCCTCGCGGCCCCAACACATCTGGAGCGCTTTTCGAATCGTCTTTCAACTGACTCCTACATGGAAATTCAACTCGCTCCAAAAACCGCCTCTCTCTCAGCACAAATCATTCGGTCCCTACAATGGACCTACTCATTCACCAGCATAGCTCACATCCTCTCTCCGTCGCCACCGCCGCCAACAGCAGCTCCAAAAAAGTCAAATTCGACTCCACTGCGATCGTATCCTAACCGAACCCCCACTCTCTCTCTTTGTCGATGCCTGGCGATTCACATCTCTTCACCGGTCGTATCTCGATTCCAGCACTCTCTACGTCCCACACTTCGTGCCTCTCTTACAGTCTCCCACCCCAATCACAAAGGATACTACTTTCGCAGACTGCAAGAACAATGCCGACGTAATTTCAGAAATGTCTAAAAACCTATAAGTAGGGAAAGATCCCTTCGACCGCTACAACACTCACAAGAATCCCTCATCCCTGCAGTATCCCCAAAAACTTCTCACTCTCTCGCCTCGCTCCTCGAAGTTAAACACGAACTCTCATCACTCATCGACAACTCCAACGCCTCACCCATGTCTCGATACTTCATACCCATTCTCTCATCAGGTCTAACTCCTCAGAGCCATCTCTCGCTCCACTCGTCGATCATCTCACATTCGTCTACCCGTCGGAAGTCGCTCGCCCAAACGGTTCTCCTCCACCGAGTCTCTCCTCAGAATCTATCGCTCCATCTCGTCCGGAACCCAAACACTCCACCTCTCCTCCCTCTCCCATCTCTATTCGGACAATCCTCTCAAAGATACTCCCTTCACGATCACGATAACTCTCAAGGCTTCCCAGTCGAAGCACAACGCGAAGCGGCGCTCACTTCTAATCCTTATTCGTCCATTCAAGCACTAGGACCACTCTCCCATTCATCCTTTCCGGCAATCTCTCCTCGCCACGTCAAGAACGCAATCACGGACCGGTTCAAAACGTCCACTCTTGAGCGTCCATCGATACTTAAGTATCTCAGCGTCGCCCTACCCCAGACCTATGAACTCATCCCTAACTTCAAGGGATAACCTCAAATAGATCTCATCCGGTTCGAGTGTGATGCTATCTTCTCTCACGATGGACGGAATGCTCGCGGATCCTTCCAATCTCGGCCTCAGTTGATGACAAGCTAAAAATCGGTTTCACGGCCTCCCTCCTCTATCGTGGTTCCTCCTATCCTACGATATACAACTCAAGTCTCCACCAGCTAAAGAAGGTCATCACTTCAATCAGATCCCTATACTCCGAACGCCCCTCACCAAACGACGCTTAGTCACACAACAGACAATCAGGAAATGACCACTCATCTGAGCAAACATACAGCTCTCAACTCAGTGCCCGTACATCGCTCTTCTCATCCTCGTAACCTCCACTCTAACCATTCTCCGTCTGGTGGGCCGGGGTGGAGCATTGCTCACGCGTGGATGTTGGCGTTCAGTGGGAACTGTGCGAGCGCCAGGGAGTGGGGCGCTCCGTACAATAGGGGGGGGGGGTGTCGGTCTCTCAATTCGTCAACCATCACCTCCTCGAGTCTTCCGTGCACCAGTCTCTACGCACGCTGTTCCTTTCACCGATTTCCTCCGGAAGTATCCTCGATCTTCAAATTTCTCCAGGGGGTCACGGCTGCCTTCCTTCCCTCCCGCACTCAACATCTGTACCCATCAACATCATCCCTCTCACTGCAGTCAATGCAATTCTCTTCTCCTGGTCAGAGATGTATATACGGCAACCTCCAACCCTCCCCCTCCGAAACCCTCTCAGGACGAGCGGTCCGCTCGCTCTCTCTCAATACCACGCACATCCAAATCCCTCTCCTCAGAAGCCTCTCTACCTACTCCCGATTTTCGAATCCTCCAACCTCGTACAGCTCCGACCTCTATTACAATCCATCCTCCCCGGCTCTCCCTATCTCCTTGGCGCATTCATCTTAATATCGTAGACTCCCGCATGTCCGGTCGCAGACTGCAATCTACACACGCGAACTGCGACCCAGCAACTCATTCTCATTCTCCAGCCTTCTCACGTGCCCATCGCCCGCGCCCTCCTATTCACCTCAGTCTCTCAGAAGATCATCTACCATTCGCTCCAGATCAGTCCTCTAGCTCTAGCTCTCACTCGCCATCCACCAAGTCTCGTAACGATCTCAGTCTCTCCTCTCACCCACTCCTCGCGACCTCCTCTCAACTCCCCTCTCGTCCTCCGTCACCTCGCCTCCTCTCACAGATCCTCTCTCCTGATCATCTCCGAATCATTCACACTCAAACCCCCACAATTTCCCTGTCCCCTCCGTCAACTGACACCTCTCTTTCGTCAACATCGAAATCTCCTTCATTATCTCTCTCTCCCAGCCCAGATCCCGGTCTCACCGTGCCACGAACATTCCTCTCCAGCTGTCAGATACTCTCATCTATCCTATCGTCGAACTCTCCCAACGTACTCGTCTCCACCAGGGTGGCAATTACCAGACCCCTGAGTCCACCGTCGTCGCCTCCTCGAATCCTCACTTCCGTCGTAAACTTCCCCGGTACTCCTACAATACAATCCGCGCACTCAACGCTCCTCTCCTCCTCGGGTATGGCACTCTCTGCCCCCACCAACATCCATCAGACAGGTACTCCATCGTGATCTTTATCACTTCCGTCTCCTGTCTCGATTCTATCACCATCAATTGTCCACCCTCAACGCGAGATCTCAGTCACTTCTCACTCTCTCGCATGTTCGCCTCCCCAATCGACTCGCCGCTCCTATCCTTCCTCACTACTCACCCCCTCCTGATCGAATCGCATACCAGAGCAATCCATCTCCGTCTTCGTCCTCGCTCCACATCAATGATCGCGAAGTTCGTCAAACTCACCCTTTCTCTCACATGCCGGATAACAGCTTCTACGTGATCCACCCTCCTCATCACTCCTCGCCGTCTCCTAGGCATCCTGTCCCTCCATGAGCTGCTCTTCTTTCTCTCCTCCTTTCACGCAATTGCTCACTCCTAACTCTACTCCTGTCCGTCCTCGCTCATCGCTCCCAACTACTCCATATGCACTCACCTCTAACTTTCTACTCTGTCTCAATCTTCACCAACCTCTCTCAATGACTCTCCCAGCAAAAATACGAAAAAACGTGAGGAGATCCAGTTCTCATCTCATCCCCCGCGTCCCTTCTTTCCGTTCAATCACCGCAGTGTCAAATATCCCCATACCTCGCCTCTCTCCAGTCCTACCATCAAAGCGCAATCTGTCTCATACCGAATCTGTCGCAACGTGCCCCTCTCTCTACTCCGGTCTTCTTATCTCTGTACGCCAGCTCCCTAAGAGGAATCTTCTCTAACTCACGACCCAATTTCAGAGGGTCAGCTCTCTAGCATCAAAGGACCCTCTCCACACGTTTTCTCAGCGGGCATCAGCCATGCTCTCCCAGCAATCCTACGTCTCCTCGAACCACTCGCTTCCCTCTCGCTTCTCCGCGTTCCACTTCATCACAACCGCGCATAGAAACAACCCCACTCCTCACATCTCCATGATCTGTCGCAAGGTCAGGTCTGTTCGGTCACGTCACATCCATCAGTCTCCCTACCCACTAGATCCCGCCCCTGTCCCCCCCTCACCCACCGTCCGCACCCACACACTCCTCGAGTCACGCCTCACTAAATAACTCATCCTCTACATCGCTCGACTCGTTATCTGCTCGAACACCTATGAGGGATCAGTACCCAACCCTCATCCTTCTCTCCTCCGTAATTACGAAGCTCGTCCTGGAAGAACTACCGGTCACCCTCACTAACATCCTACCCCATTGTCCCGTCAAAACCATCACACTTACTTCATCCGCGAAACTACATCCCGTGCACGTAGCCTCCTCACTCACCCCACTCTATCTCGTCGTACATAAACATCTCATCATCTCCCTCACATCCGGAACACGCTGTTCGATCCACTACACACTCTACCATGACTGAACTCCCGTACTCCCGGCAATCATATGCATTCTCCGATCTCGCGGTTCCAGCTCCACTTCAGAGCTCACATCCTATACGAACTCACAACAGGACCCAAATAACGGTCTCTCAGGTACGACAGTCTATCTCCCAACATCTTCCTTCTCTCTTGAAGGTCTTCTTTATCCGCTCAGAATCTCTGCTCGCTCGTCTCTCCATCTACCTCCCGGGCTCGTCACTCCCTTGACCTCCAGGATCCGACCAGGCGCCGGATCGTCTCTCAAATCCAACTCTCAATACACAGCCTCTCACCCAGCACCACAAAAACACGTATCAGTCCGCAACAGTTCCATCCAGTCCACGACTCTCTCTATCGTGCTCATGTCACTACGCCCAGACGTTCATGGGGACTCTTCCACTACCCCGCAGCGTTTCCCTCATCTCACTCGTCACGGGGACATCCGATCAACACACTACGTCCCTTCCCAAAATGACACACACGTCTTTCCTCGTATCAAACGATTACTCTTCAGGACGAAACTCTGTTGATCTGCAGGTCAATCTTCATCCTCAAATGTGACCACATATCTTCCTTCACTCCTCTCAGACCCTACGTATCCAAGGAACCCGGTAATGATCCCCCACATACCAGGCTATCTCCGCACCTCCGACTCTCCAATCACTCACCACAGTTCCAAACCTCTCCAATCCATCTAACTCTGCTCTCCTGAGCGAGACATCACAACAGCTCCCTCAACTCTCTCCCAGTCCTCCGTCTTTCTCTCCGCCTCACCAAGTCCCTTCTGACTTTACTCAACAGAACCCATCCCCATCGCTCACTGCCCCTCTTCTCACAATTCCACTCAAAGTCGACCTTATGTCATCACAGAGCCTCCTTCTCCACCTCTGTCAAGGGCGCCGGTCTTCCATAATGCCTCCTCCGACCGTCGGAGCGCCTCGTCTCATCTCGCTCACTCTCACCCTTCCTGACTGTGTCACTCCATCGTCTCCTGAAATCACGTATTCAACCTCTCCTATCTCGTAGTCTCCTCGTCATACTAAACTCACGAGAACCCTCGAACACGCAACCACCGAACATCCGGCATTCCTCGCCTACTCACCCGACCGGTTCTACCTACTCTATCTCATAATTTCTCAGACCTCTTCGTCAAACACAGCGCTGTCAGCGGGCCTCACAAACTACTCCGATAGGTCCGCAAGAGTACTCTCCATACTCACACTCGCGTAATCCGTCCAATCTGACAATCAAGCGGAAACTCTTGACCGTCCTCACAACCCTCAATCCCGGTCACGCTCTATCTCAAGTCGCCTACCTCTCTCGATCCCACACTCTCCTCCGACAAGTGGTATGGCCAGAGGCCTATTCTCAACGACCCTCCCTACACAATCCACCTTTCCGTCACCCCTCTCCTTCTCACAATCACTCTCCTCCTCTCATCTACGCACGCCTACTCCCGGGCCTATCTCTCCATCATTCGGGGAGTCTTCTCCGGGTCCAATCTCCTCTAACTCAGGCTCCACGCTCTCTCGTCTACCGTCAGGAGCCTAATGTCTCCCCTAGATAGAACCCGGCCGCACAACATCGACTTCGTCACTAGGGCTCCTCCCTATATTTAACTCTTCCCCCTTACCACGATCCCTCACTCCTCTGCCTGTCAAAACCAACCCCACTGCTCTCTGCTCACAGTCCGTTCTCATCAGAACCGATCTCGAAATCTCTCTATCGACTCTCTCCACCTACCCATCTCGCTACACTCATTCTAAAACACTCGCTTGGCATCTTCTCCAGCTAATTCCAACCATTCCATCTAAGAACGCCCCACTACAGAAATTCTCGTCCTCCTATCCCTCTCTCCAGTTCCGAAAACCCCCTCCTCTGCGTCTTCCAATCTCCAAAACCACCGTTCCTCTCTCTCACCTCATCTCCGGTCCGCGATCCACTCCACTAATGCCAAAAAAAGCACACAGGATGGTGCGCTCCACCGCGGCAATCTCGACAAACGTCGGTCAAGATGGTTACCTTCATACAACTCTACCCTCCGCCTCTCCCCCTTAACTCACAACTGACATCAGGGGACTTGTCTCGGTACTCCTTGATCCTCATCTTCCCGTTCCCAGGCAAACTACACTCTCCCCTCGCCTACTCCACCTCATACTTCAACCATTCTAGCATTTGGCTCTCAGATCCCAGTCCCCGTAATCGTCACACCAACGCGTCCTTCCAAAGCCACTCCAGTCCTCCACCGTACGCGCCGACTCAGACTCTTTCTTAGTCACATCTCTTTCTCTGTCACAGGCGCTCTGACCCCGACTCATTTCGCTCGAGCTCTCTCTGCACCTCTCTATCGCAACTATCCCACGGCCACGCCCACCTACCAATCTCCCTCGCCCTCCCTACATCCTCATGCAACCGCGCAAATGCTCAGGCCTCGGCACGTCTCCCAACTTCCAACTCCGCGGGAAACAGCACTCTGTGTTCTCAATCTTCATCATGTCACGCTCGAGTCACCCATCTACTCCGTCCGGGCTGCTCCATCCGTTCCACGATCCTCTCCCGTTCACTCATCCGAATGAAGATCGCACTCTCACACATCCAAAACTCACTCTATCACTCTCGACGTCCAAATTCCGCTCATCCACCTCTACTGGTTCTCTCCTATAGTATCGTCTCACATTCTCTCCAATCTCGAGCTCTCCTACTGAACTCCTTTCAATCTCAGAGGTCACCCTCCGCTTCTCTCATCATATCTCGTCGTGTCCACGATTGCCCTCCCTCTCTCATGCCGCACGAGAATCACCCCATCTTCTAACGGCTCCAATCTCTTTAGGAATCTGCTCCACATATCTGATCAAAACACATCACTCCGCGGTATTCGAATGCACTCCATTCAAACCTCTTTCACTCTTCGATCTCAATCCCATCAATCTCGCTCCAACAAGCTCTCGGCCTTATCTAGCTCTTCCCATCTCCCAACATCCAGTCTAACCTTACCTCCTCGGTCGTCTCGCTCCTCTCCTCAAAAACTCATTCTCATAGTATACCGAAGACCCTCCATCGTCTCTTCTCGATCTTCTCAAGCCACACCCCACCTACACAGACCCCAATTCCGCGAGTCTCACCGCGATTCGCTCCCGAAATCCATCTTACGCTCTCGAAGCATGTCATCACTTCAAAATCTCCTCTCCTTCACGTATCCTCGGCGTCATCCCCTCCGTTCCGAGACACTACTCATCTCCTCTCCACTCATGTCTACTCTCCGTGCAACTCTCCATCTCCTCTCCCCACACCTTGGTCGACTCATCATCACACGACTCACAAATCGTCGAACACTCGCGCCTCTCCCCACGATCTCTCCGTCATCTCCGAACTACATCTCTTCAATCGATGTCATCAGCTTCAGTGTCAGCTCTCTTCCGTCGGCCACTGTAACCTCAGATCCCACCACAAATCTCTCACCATCTGCCTTCGTCCTCCTCCACTTGACTCGGGTCATGTCAGGAGTCGCTGGGGCATTCCTCCCACATCACTTCTTCTCGAGAATCACCATAAAGGACCCGGTCATACCACTCTCTCTCTACACTATATTCTCTCCATTCAAGTCTCCAAAAGCACTCACGGATCTTCTAGGCAACTCCCTGTCTCGAAAGCATGTCGACAACTCAGTCACTCAGTCTAAGTCACTTCGTCTCCATTCACGAACTCCAGGTCACCATCGCGTCTCATCAGTCGGGGTCTCACATCCTAATCTCTCTCATCACAGCATCCTCTCTCCTCCCTCCGCACTCTCCTCTCTGCCCTCCATCTCCTCTCCGCCCCTCCCCACACAACGGAATCTATCCATAACCCATCTCATTTCCTCGGGTTTCCTCCTCCACTCTTCTTCACACCCTCTAAGCAGCACTCCACAAAGCTCGCTTCCCAATCTCCTCAAAGTCACATCCTCTCTATGCTCTCACGTACCGCGAAACACCCACTCACTCAAGGATTCCCTTACTACTCGTGCAAACTATAAGCTCCCTCTGACCACCGCACCTCGAAGAATCATCCCGGTCGATCTCCTCTCCGCCCTCCCCTCCTATCTCCCATGTCCTCACCGGCCCACTCTCTCTCCTCCGACGTCCTCTGGTACTCTGAATGAAGTCCAGACTCCCGGTTCGGTCTCCTCTCAGAATCTCCCTCCCAATTCCCGTCTTCATCTCCTTCTCATCGTCACACTCCTCATTCCTCACTCGAATTCAACATCGTCTCCATCAGACCCTCTTCACACTTTCCACAGGATCTCCCAGGAACCATAAACTCCCCATGAAAGATCACCTCTCCCTCAATCGGGCATCTCACGCCAATCTCCACGGCAGTTCGATCTACTCTCCTCCTCACGACGCTATGTCTTACTCTACCGGTCTCATCTCGTCCTTCCTCACCCCATCTCCATACCATCACTCTCCCCACCGCAAATCCATTCTCATCACAACCGAGTCTCTCCTTCCCTTCAATCGCAATCCTCCACATCACTACCGACAGGTCCAGTCCTACACTCTCTCTCGTATAAGCCTCCCCCGATCAACCTTCTCCTCATCCTGCCTAACTCGCATTTTCTCTCCCGGACCGACATATCCTCGACTCTCAACTCCCTCACTTCAAGACTCTCTGCCCTCGCCGCCCTCCCGCCGCCCCTATCGCTACACCTCCTCTCTCTCATACGAAACTTTCATATAGTCCTCTCCACCAAATCTCCTCTCACAGTTGCTCGGCCTCCCTTGAGGGTCGCTCTTCACTCTCTATCCTATTAATGCATGCTCAGACTGCCATCACTTGCGTCCGTCTCTACCCGCTCCTCACCTCTCGATCTCTCATCCCTCGCCTCAATAGCATACGAGTACGCTCAAGACGCATCTATCTCGTGGGCTACACAGAACTCAGTTCCAAACGACGGCTCACTCAACCTTTATTCTCGGTCCCTCCTTCCGTATCTCGTCATGCGACATCGACCCTCGTCCTAACTCCCCAATCTCCCCCCCGTGTCAGTGTTCGCTTCTCGTGTTCCGGAAGACATCTCACCTCCACTCCTCTCGCGATTCACTCACCGGTCCGGACGTACTCGAGTTCTGTCCCTCTGACGTACATCGGAAGCCTCAAACTTCTCGTTTCTCCTCGTGCGATCGCGTGCACACTCGCTCCTCTCCCAAATCATCCTCGCACCAAGTTTCTCGGGTACAAAACTCAAGCCCGCAATGAACTAATCGTCCCGTTCACTCGCTCAACTCTCGCGACCGAAATCGTCCCTGACGGGAATCGAACTCATGCGCAACTCTCTCTTCCTCTACAAGGATGTCTACACACCAACTTCCAAGGTTACACTCCTCACTCGTTTCGATCACACTACATCTCCCCTCAACGACTCCATGCCCCTCTCCTTCACTCGGCCTTCGCCTCAAAGCCGACTCTCATCTCCCTCTCCCCGACCCTCAGTATCTATCCATCTCTCCATGCTCTCTGCTCTTCAAACTCCCTCACCTGTCACTCAATCTCTCCGGGAGTCGAGTCTCGGAGCTGGATCATCACCTCCTTCTCTTCTACGAGTCGTTGTACCCGGCGCCACTCCTCTCTTTCACACCATCCGCACCATATATCTGTTACAGCAAAAGATCTCCTTCCGTCAATACCAATCTTTCCTCCTTCACAACCCCTCCTCGTCCCCGAGTACCATACCGGCATGTCTCCAAGCGGGCCTCGGACACTTCCTCCATACTCATGTCTCTGCTCTCATCTCGCAATCGCGGAATAACGCCTACTCCTACAATCCACATCCACTCTCACATCAACGGTCCAAACACTCCTTCGGCCAAGTATCAGTCCGATGCAAAGGACACTCCCTTCCTCCCACCCGACTCCTCATCCCCTGACCGTCTCTGCACTCTCTCATCTGCGGGATCGGGCAAACGAATATCTCTAGCGTGCAACTCATCCAATACTTACCTCAAACACTCACCGTCCGACCAGAAATCCTCGCTACGGATCCGCGCCAGCACTCTTTGTCCCTCTCCTACATACCAGCGGAAGTTACGACCCTCTCGCGCCGACCCCCAACCGGATCTCTCAGCACCGTTATCTAGCCTATGATCCATTCCCCCCACTCGATCCAGAGCCATTCCCCTTCTCTAGGGGATCGGATCATCGGTCATCATACGTCGATCGAACCGTATAAACCACCACTCTCAATACCGGCCTTCCCGAACAAAACCATCGAGCCCCTCATCTCTCGCCTCTACCACTGCTCCCCTCCTGTAGAAACTTCTTCGTCAGTGGTCCCACGCGTCCCTTCATCAACTTCTTCTCCATCAAAGACGTGACGCTCATCCCCTCATGCCGAATTCGTCCTCCTTCTAATCCGCTGAAAACGGATCCTGAGCAACACGGATATACACTCACACAAATCGAACCGGACGGAATTCGCCGGTCTCATGTAAACTGAAGATACTCAACACATCACGTTCCAGAATTACCCTGGAACTCAATTCCGCCGCATTCTGTCGAGTTCACGTCCACCCCAGGTCTCTGCATTCCCTATCGCTGTCTCAGTCCCTCCCACATACGGTATTCTGAGATTCGTACCTGTAATCTGCAGACACAACTGTCATCCTCAAATCGCCGTCCAGTTGGGTCGTATCCATCGACTCACATCGGCTTCACTCGGGAGGCAGCCTCTTCTCTACGTATCAGCCTAATCGCACCATCCTCTATCAGCTAAGAAGCGAACTCTCTCATCAACTGCCTCCAACGCAATCACAAGACGCTCCTCCGTACCCAGTCTCCAATACACGTAGTCTTCCTCTCTCCCGTCGGCGATCGACCTACACTCAGACCACTTTCATTCCATCACTCACGCCATTCGTCTCCGTACCGAAATATCGACTCGTAAGCTCCTTCGTCGATCCAGCGGGTCCCGAGCAGATCAATCAACCCTCTCCCTCCCCTCTTGCCTCCCGACCCCACACCTCGCGCTCAATCCCTCCCTCTCGTACCGCTCTACCTACACGGGACAGAGGAACACTCCGATGATCCACTCGCTCACACCCCGTCGAATCATGAACCACAGAATTATCACTGACAAGCTGAACAAAAATCTCTTCTTCATATCGTGTTCCCTCCCCCCCAACTCACTCTATCCACTAATCCCCGGTCATCGGTGAACTTCGTAACTTCCGTCAAGTGGTCCAACTAATTCCTCTCGCTACTCATATCTACTCCACCTCAGAAGAATCTCTCGCCCCTTATCATCATTCTCCGGGGGGCATTAGCTCATCTAAAACTACTCGGGTCACCTCTCATCGCTACCGCTCAGAAATCTACAACTCTCACCTCAGATGTCACCATCCAGACCCTCGTCCGCACAGCGACTCATCATCAGACTTTCCCCCCTCTACTCCACAGTTACGTGCAACCTCACTCGCCTCTCGAGACCACCTCGTCCTGCCGCCAAGCCCTCTCCGTCATTATCCCAAAGCTCTTATCACCCCAAAATCTCTCAACCCAGCGCGTCCCCCATCGATTCAACCCACGCCTCGTCTCCAACCTCAGAGCCACCACAGTCTCCTCAAGAACCTTCGCCATTACGACACCGTCCTACATCAGATCCTCAACAGCGACTTCTGCCCTCGACAGCTGCTAACATCTATCTTCCTCTCTACTTCTCTCCCTATACTTACTCTTCGCTCCATAGATAACCTCCATCGGTCTCTTCGTATCCCGAACACCCTCGACCCAGCTATCACACACGTCGTTCGGCTCCTCAACTCTCCTAACACCCAACAGAATATCCCCCACTTGGTATCCCACCTGCTTCCTCGATCAATTCCAATACTCTCAATACTCTCTCATTCAGTGCCGCTAATCTCTCCCGAACAATCTCTCACAAGACCTCGCTCTCTTCTCTCGCCCTTCACTGCACACAACCAATCGTTCATCAACTCAGTGTCTCATGGGGGTCAATGCTGGTAACCAATTCGTCTTCGAAGCATTTCTCAACTACCTTCTCCTCTCTCTCTGTCCCACCTCACCACTCTCTCACCCGTTCGTCAACGTTGTAATCAAGAATCCTTTCGTTCCTCGACCGAGGTTGCCGAAATCCCTCCCAACCTCATCCGCTCCTTAGCTTGCTCAACCCTCCTCATTCTCCGTCCGAAGGTCCCCACTCATTCCGGTCTCCTGTCAACTCACCCTATACTTCCTCCCTCTCCTCGGCGGGCGCGGTCCCGTCCCTCCTCAACCTTCTATACGCCCAGAATCCTACGGCGCATCTCTCTCCGTCAGTCCTTCTCGGATGTCTACTCTCCTCCATCCCCGGGACAGACTTCCCCTCATCTGAATCCACACGTTCTCATGCGATCGAATCTTTCTCGTGATCTCACACCCACAGTCTACTACGGGAGTTCTACATGCCGACAAATACCTGTTCGTTCCCCGTCAATCACACATATCTCCCCTCAAGTCGATATCCAGCCCCTCCCCCTCCTAGTCTCTCTCCGATACAATCGGGTCAGAAGCCTCCTCCACGCAGCCGGAACTCACGTCTCGTCGCAATGTCTCATACTAGTCAACTTCATCCCTCCCACACAATCTCACTGTTTCTATCATCTTCCCCTCCGTTCACGACACCCCCTCAAAAAATTTCTACCCCTCATTTTACCAACCTCGAATTTTTTAATCTTTATCAAACTCCACCTCACACATCAACTCAATCTTCTCCCCTCTCAACCACACTCACATCAACACCAACCAGCCATACTCACACCACCAATCGACATTTCCCCGCCAAAATAGTACTCTTGATGGTCCTGTCCTACACTTCAAAAACCACGCTCTCAAACGTCGAGTCAGTAAAGGATGACTCCATCTCCAGCTCTAACCACGCATCACACCTCTCCACCCGAAATTCCCTCGCCCTTCCAGACCTAACCCCAGCGAGCAGCCACCACCCCTCGTCCCCCCGACCGCCCCCCCCCCGGTCCACCCACCACACCGCCCCCCCCGCACCCTCGAACACCACAATGCCAAGTAATACACATTTCCTAACCTTCCTATTGCATCGACCATGCCTCAGCCCCCCCACCCCCCCCCCCCCCCCCCCTCCCCCCCCCCCCCACGCCCCCCCCCCCCCCCCCCCCCCCCCCACCCCCCGCCCCCCCCCCCCCCCCCCCCCCCCCCCCCATCTCCACCCCCCCCACACGCAACCCCCACTGACCCAACCCCCAACCGACCCCACACCCGACCCACTCATTCCCTGCGGCCGCCCCTCGGCAAGATCATCTTCCCTCCTGACATCCCCGCCCACCCCGCCCACCCCCCCTACCCCCTAGATCGATCGCCCCACCCTCCCCCCCTCCCCACGAGCCCCCCACGCCTCTCCAATGACCCAGACCCGCTCCACTCTTACCCCTCCCCCCCCCCCGCTCCGCCCCACGCCGCCGCCATCCCCCGCTATCATTGAACTGCATCACACACAACCCGCCCCCCTCCGTCCCTCCCTGCCATCCATCTCTCCCTCCTTCACCCCCCCCTCCATGGACCCCCCCCGCCCCCCACCACCCAAAAGCCCCCCCTCCACCCACGGACGTCCCCCTCCCCCCCACCCCGCCCCCTCCGAGCGCCGCCCCCCCCCCAACCCCACCACCCCACCTCAGCAACTACTTCCCTCCTGCCCCTCGGCCCCCCCAACCTACACCCCCGCCATCCCACAACCCCCCCCCCCCCACCCCCGTCTACTACTCGAACCCCACCCCCCCCACCCCTCACACGCCACACCCCTCCCCCGTCGCCCGCCCACCCCGCCCCATCAACCCCTCCTCCTCGGTCCCCTCCCCCGCCTCCCACCCCGTACACACCCCCATCCCCCTCCCCCCCCTACCACATCAACGCCCCCCCTCATCGCATCCCACACCCCACCCCCAGCGTCCCCCCCTACCCCCCCCCCCCCCCCACACACCCCACCCCCGGCCCCTCATAACACCCCACACCGCACGCCAAGCCCCCCCCCCCCGCCACACCCCGCCCCCGCCCACCCACCCACCCAACGGCCCCCCGCCCGCCCCCCCCCCTCACCCTCCCCCTCCAACACCCTCCCGCCCCCCCCCCCCGCCTCCGCCCCCACTCTCCCCCCGCCCTCCCCTGCACCACCCTCCCCCCTCCCCCCCCCCACCCCCTCCCACCACCCACCCCCCCCCCCACCCATGGCCCCCTCCCCCCCTCCCCCCCCCCCACCCCCCGCACCCCGGCCCCTCCCACTCCACCAACCCCCCCCACCCACCCGCCCCCCCCCCCCCCCCCCCCCCTCCTCCGCCCACCCCCTCCCCCAACTCCCCCGCTCCCCTTTCCCACCCCCACCCCCCGCCCCACCCCCTCCCCCCCCACCCACACCCCGCCTCCACCCACCCCCCTCCTCCCTTACTCGCTCCCCACCCCAACACCCCCTCGCCACCCCCCTCCCCACCCCCCCCCCCACCCCCACCCCCCCCCACCGTCACACGACCCCCACCAATCCGCAGCCCACTCAACCCCCCACCCCCCAGCCCCGCCCCGCCACCCGTCTCCCCAACCCTCCACCCCCCGAACCCAACACCCCCTCCACCTTAGCTCCCCCGCCCACCCC